>JBAPLH010000059.1:5525000-5850382 GCA_037897445.1 Ceriops zippeliana
TTTTTTTTTTTTTTTTTTTTTTTTTTTTTTTTTTTTTTTTTTTTTTTTTTTTTTTTTTTTTTTTTTTTTTTTTTTTTTTTTTTTTTTTTTTTTTTTTTTTTTTTTTTTTTTTTTTTTTTTTTTTTTTTTTTTTTTTTTTTTTTTTTTTTTTTTTTTTTTTTTTTTTTTTTTTTTTTTTTTTTTTTTTTTTTTTTTTTTTTTTTTTTTTTTTTTTTTTTTTTTTTTTTTTTTTTTTTTTTTTTTTTTTTTTTTTTTTTTTTTTTTTTTTTTTTTTTTTTTTTTTTTTTTTTTTTTTTTTTTTTTTTTTTTTTTTTTTTTTTTTTTTTTTTTTTTTTTTTTTTTTTTTTTTTTTTTTTTTTTTTTTTTTTTTTTTTTTTTTTTTTTTTTTTTTTTTTTTTTTTTTTTTTTTTTTTTTTTTTTTTTTTTTTTTTTTTTTTTTTTTTTTTTTTTTTTTTTTTTTTTTTTTTTTTTTTTTTTTTTTTTTTTTTTTTTTTTTTTTTTTTTTTTTTTTTTTTTTTTTTTTTTTTTTTTTTTTTTTTTTTTTTTTTTTTTTTTTTTTTTTTTTTTTTTTTTTTTTTTTTTTTTTTTTTTTTTTTTTTTTTTTTTTTTTTTTTTTTTTTTTTTTTTTTTTTTTTTTTTTTTTTTTTTTTTTTTTTTTTTTTTTTTTTTTTTTTTTTTTTTTTTTTTTTTTTTTTTTTTTTTTTTTTTTTTTTTTTTTTTTTTTTTTTTTTTTTTTTTTTTTTTTTTTTTTTTTTTTTTTTTTTTTTTTTTTTTTTTTTTTTTTTTTTTTTTTTTTTTTTTTTTTTTTTTTTTTTTTTTTTTTTTTTTTTTTTTTTTTTTTTTTTTTTTTTTTTTTTTTTTTTTTTTTTTTTTTTTTTTTTTTTTTTTTTTTTTTTTTTTTTTTTTTTTTTTTTTTTTTTTTTTTTTTTTTTTTTTTTTTTTTTTTTTTTTTTTTTTTTTTTTTTTTTTTTTTTTTTTTTTTTTGTTTTTTTTTTTTTTTTTTTTTTTTTTTTTTTTTTTTTTTTTTTTTTTTTTTTTTTTTTTTTTTTTTTTTTTTTTTTTTTTTTTTTTTTTTTTTTTTTTTTTTTTTTTTTTTTTTTTTTTTTTTTTTTTTTTTTTTTTTTTTTTTTTTTTTTTTTTTTTTTTTTTTTTTTTTTTTTTTTTTTTTTTTTTTTTTTTTTTTTTTTTTTTTTTTTTTTTTTTTTTTTTTTTTTTTTTTTTTTTTTTTTTTTTTTTTTTTTTTTTTTTTTTTTTTTTTTTTTTTTTTTTTTTTTTTTTTTTTTTTTTTTTTTTTTTTTTTTTTTTTTTTTTTTTTTTTTTTTTTTTTTTTTTTTTTTTTTTTTTTTTTTTTTTTTTTTTTTTTTTTTTTTTTTTTTTTTTTTTTTTTTTTTTTTTTTTTTTTTTTTTTTTTTTTTTTTTTTTTTTTTTTTTTTTTTTTTTTTTTTTTTTTTTTTTTTTTTTTTTTTTTTTTTTTTTTTTGTTTTTTTTTTTTTTTTTTTTTTTTTTTTTTTTTTTTTTTTTTTTTTTTTTTTTTTTTTTTTTTTTTTTTTTTTTTTTTTTTTTTTTTTTTTTTTTTTTTTTTTTTTTTTTTTTTTTTTTTTTTTTTTTTTTTTTTTTTTTTTTTTTTTTTTTTTTTTTTTTTTTTTTTTTTTTTTTTTTTTTTTTTTTTTTTTTTTTTTTTTTTTTTTTTTTTTTTTTTTTTTTTTTTTTTTTTTTTTTTTTTTTTTTTTTTTTTTTTTTTTTTTTTTTTTTTTTTTTTTTTTTTTTTTTTTTTTTTTTTTTTTTTTTTTTTTTTTTTTTTTTTTTTTTTTTTTTTTTTTTTTTTTTTTTTTTTTTTTTTTTTTTTTTTTTTTTTTTTTTTTTTTTTTTTTTTTTTTTTTTTTTTTTTTTTTTTTTTTTTTTTTTTTTTTTTTTTTTTTTTTTTTTTTTTTTTTTTTTTTTTTTTTTTTTTTTTTTTTTTTTTTTTTTTTTTTTTTTTTTTTTTTTTTTTTTTTTTTTTTTTTTTTTTTTTTTTTTTTTTTTTTTTTTTTTTTTTTTTTTTTTTTTTTTTTTTTTTTTTTTTTTTTTTTTTTTTTTTTTTTTTTTTTTTTTTTTTTTTTTTTTTTTTTTTTTTTTTTTTTTTTTTTTTTTTTTTTTTTTTTTTTTTTTTTTTTTTTTTTTTTTTTTTTTTTTTTTTTTTTTTGTTTTTTTTTTTTTTTTTTTTTTTTTTTTTTTTTTTTTTTTTTTTTTTTTTTTTTTTTTTTTTTTTTTTTTTTTTTTTTTTTTTTTTTTTTTTTTTTTTTTTTTTTTTTTTTTTTTTTTTTTTTTTTTTTTTTTTTTTTTTTTTTTTTTTTTTTTTTTTTTTTTTTTTTTTTTTTTTTTTTTTTTTTTTTTTTTTTTTTTTTTTTTTTTTTTTTTTTTTTTTTTTTTTTTTTTTTTTTTTTTTTTTTTTTTTTTTTTTTTTTTTTTTTTTTTCACAAACCAATTTTTTTTTTTTTTTTTTTTTTTTTTTTTTTTTTTTTTTTTTTTTTTTTTTTTTTTTTTTTTTTTTTTTTTTTTTTTTTTTTTTTTTTTTTTTTTTTTTTTTTTTTTTTTTTTTTTTTTTTTTTTTTTTTTTTTTTTTTTTTTTTTTTTTTTTTTTTTTTTTTTTTTTTTTTTTTTTTTTTTTTTTTTTTTTTTTTTTTTTTTTTTTTTTTTTTTTTTTTTTTTTTTTTTTTTTTTTTTTTTTTTTTTTTTTTTTTTTTTTTTTTTTTTTTTTTTTTTTTTTTTTTTTTTTTTTTTTTTTTTTTTTTTTTTTTTTTTTTTTTTTTTTTTTTTTTTTTGACCATTTTTTTTTTTTTTTTTTTTTTTTTTTTTTTTTTTTTTTTTTTTTTTTTTTTTTTTTTTTTTTTTTTTTTTTTTTTTTTTTTTTTTTTTTTTTTTTTTTTTTTTTTTTTTTTTTTTTTTTTTTTTTTTTTTTTTTTTTTTTTTTTTTTTTTTTTTTTTTTTTTTTTTTTTTTTTTTTTTTTTTTTTTTTTTTTTATTTTTTTTTATTTTTTTTCTTTTTTTTGACATCATCAATTGAGGAAAAAAGAGCTTTCCTCACAAAAGCAATCTTAGAAAAATGGTACCTTAACTTCCTGGTAAAACTTCTTTTCCCAGGTCAATAGACGTTCCAGGGTGGAGCAAAGGCTTCTCAGACCGCCCGGTTCATTGAACGAACCGGTGTCCAGCCGGTACTTAACGACTAACGGTGGTTTTGAGGTCCACCTTGCGCTCAAATTCCCCAGTACGCTGGTGGAATGATACACCGTCTCTGCAACCAACATTAATTGAAATGAATTGATCCCCTGATTTACATCAATTTTAATCCCTAAAATTACCAATCAATTTAAATTTAAAGACTCGCTATCAACCGAGCATACAGTATAACCCAGGAGACTTACTTTTCATTTGCCCGAAACTCCGATTGAGTTGGGCGCTACCGATCTCAAGCATCTCCGACACCTGGTCTCCGGTGCCGGCGGCCTTGTTAAAATTCTCCTTAATGGCCTCCACAATCTCCTTCAAATCCTTATGCCTAACCACCATTCTCATGTCGGAGATCTCCCCGGTCCTGAAACTCGCCGAGGAGCCGGCCTCATCGGTCTTGTCCGATTTGCGCGGATTCCAAAATACGGGCTGTTGCTTCACCGACTCCGCCGGCATCGATGACCCGAAATTCGACCGGGTACCAATCTCGGATCTGGACTCCGCGTCCTCTTCTTCCTCTTCCTCCTCATCGCCGTCGTTGGAGGAGGAACTCGTGGTGCTACGGTGGTCGTGATCGCCCCACTCGCCCCACTGCACTTCTCTCTCCGTTTCTTCATCTACAATAGAATGTTGCTTGCTGCTTTGGTTGTTAATTTTGTTGTTGCCGCTGTCGTGGTAGTTATGCATTTTGCTTTGCGGTTGGAAAAAGTCGTACTCCGATCTCTCGGTTTCGGTTTGAGTTTCATCGCCATCTGCACCGTCGTGTCGTTGTCTGTATTGGTGCTTGTGGTTTTGATTTTGCGCTTTTTGATTGAAGAATTCGGAGTCGGGAGGCGAAGGAGGGTAAAAAGTCTCCCAGTTCCATACTGAAGATGACTGGGAAGGCGTGCTCGAGTAGGTCGAATTCACTTGATAAGCGGTCGGATATTCGACATTTCCAGCGTAATTGGAATTCTGGCTCCGGGGAGACGGGGAGAAGCTCGATTCCGAGAGTATGTGAGGGAGCTTCGGAGGCTTGTGGAGGCGGTTAGTCGTGGCGGCGTCGTGGCTGGAAGCGGAGAGGATGTGAGGGAGCTTAGAACTTGCTATCGTAGGAGAAGGAGAAGGAGATAACGGAGATAACGGAGGTGGCGGGTCTGAGCGGAGAGACGGGAAACGAGAGGGAAGGGCATGGGTAGGATTGGCGGTGGTCGACAGAGGGGCAGGAGGGTGAAGGAACACGGCCGTCGTTTGCTCTGAGACGGTGAGAGGTTCGCCCGCAGCAAAAGAGCAGAGCGCTGAGCCAGTGACACGGAGCGAACGGCAGTAATCGGCGTGAGCAGCAGCGAGGTGGTGGCGAGCGTAGACAGCTTCCTTAATGAGGCGGCGCCGCTCCTTGCACCGCCGGACGGTGTCCTCGTTGTCGAGCTTCGAAGCTGCACAGCCCATCCGGACCAAAACGAAGCAGAAATGCAACACGGCAGCGCGTAGTTTGATCCGTGGCTGGCGCCCGATTTTTGAGCCCTTTGCGCTATAAATTTCGATAATCGAGACAAATTGAGAGAGTGAAGTGAGCTTGCGGGACTGCTTGCTTTTGCTTCTTTCTTTCCGGGTCACCACCGCAGGGTTACGTGGCAATATTTACTAGTATAATAATATTTTAATTTTCAATCTTTCTCGTAATTGATGAAAAAAAATAGATCGTGCCTTTTTGTTTTTGATATGAACTTCAAAGAGTAACCGAATTCTTATGATTATCACTCAAAATGTGAGAGGTTCGTGTAATAAATATAATTTTTCTAATACAATAAATCATAACAATTGTAAAAAATCAAAATAGTGACAATATAGGCAGTCATCATCACTACAGAAGACAGCGGCATAATATAAGATTGATATCCTTTCCTACCTGGCCCCACACCTCGACTGGCTATGTTCCTCTTCTTAGTGGGACCCATCCAGCTTTGCCACTTATCATTCATTGTTTTTTCTTCTGGAAAAATAACTCTCCCCCTCTCTCTCTCTCTTTTTAACCTGAAATTTTCACTGTTCAAAGATTTGGATTGGGAAAATGGAATGGCTTTTGCTCGGCCGATGATGTCTTGCTTTTTCTAGCCTGGCTGCTTGTGGAATCATATCGATACCCTTTATTAAAAGGTCAGTCTGTGTGTGGGATTGTCTATGGAAGGAGCTGTTCCTTTCAAGAAATTCTCACCCTTCATTTATTTATTTCTATTTATTTATTTCAAGGCATTCGAGCATCCTTTCCTTTCCTGACCTGTAGTGGATGGCTGGAAACAATGGAGATTACATGTTTTTGTTCAAGTTCTTCCCAAGGTAAAAAGGTACGAAACCTAATCTCCACCTTCCTCAACGTGACAACATGGGATACGGTTAACAATAGTAAAATCTGAGTTTGGTTTTATAGCCAGAAGATCCAGCTGTGAACCATCTAAAATGTAAATGTTATCGAATAAAAAATATATACTTTTTTATTTTTAAAATTTTTTATTTGCAACTAAACACTAAAATATATAACATGAAAGAATTTTTTTTTTCTTTTTGCAACAAGACATGAAAATGTCAAAATATATCTACTTATACATTTTACTGAGTTGAACATTTACTGGTTTTAAGCGAGAAATTGAAATTTCAAAAACTAAACAACTATTTTCTTACTCAATGGCACCCTCATTTTGACTACTGGGTTTTCTGATCTGTTTAACAGCAAATTGTTTCTTTGTAACCGCACAGCCCCCAAATGGGCAAGTTTTTATTCACTAATGTGAACTAATTAATATTCCCTAATTATTTTTTGTTTCAAGAAAGGGAAGAAGGATGAAAAGTAACGCGGAAAAAGAATGGAAGAGAGGATGTGTGGTGGTGCTATGACAGAGAGTCCATCGCCAAGTAAAATCTGTGTTGGAGTCTTGAATTTTATTTATAATTAGATCTTCCTTCGTCAACTAAACGAGAGAGAAAAGAAAAAAACAAAGGGAAACAATGCATGATGGTAAAAACTGGTATGTTTTCTATGCACATTAACACGCTATATAAAGGATGTTTCCTATTAAACAAGACTGCGATAATGTGAAAAAAATGTTTTAATGTTTCTTGGTGCATAAGATTCTCGTAATTTAGAAAGTTATTTTTACGATCAGAATATGTGACGGGTATGAAACTAAAATGACTTTTTATCATTACATCAAGCTTATCCCTTTATAAATATACTAGATGATCAACGCAACAATTTCAGCTAGTTTATGGGTTCCTAAGCGTCAACGAGTTATGCATCGTACCTACCAGGACGACCCTTTTTTCTTTTTTTCTTTTTTTTTCGGGGGATGGGTTGTGGGGGAGAAGACCTTCCACAACGACCTTTGTAGTACTATCCTTCGCAAGAACTCTATAACATGACAATAAGACGCGAATGCCTTGTCACAACGGCCTGGATCATTGTGCAATAATCCTATGCAATATTGTCTTATTACAAGAAGCAGATTAAGCCCAAACGTTCATGTATTCACTAGCATATGTTATCGTCTTAAGGCTGCAGCAATAAATAAACGTTTTCGCCCTGAATTTGGGTCTAACAGACTCCGACAGGTTCCGAAAGAAACAGAGTAATGGTGTACGGCACTCCAGAGAAAGCGATGGAACTGTTTCGCGGGGCTTGTCCTATCCCTTACAGTTCATATTTGATTACACACGCACGTATTATCTTCAGTTTGTATACAAATATTTAACTCCGAAAAAAACTGCAATCTTTTAACAATACGATTAAAAACTCATATATTTGTAAAAGATATAAGCAGTAGAAGTATTCTGTATTCAATATAATGTTTAAGATTATATTTTAATTTTAAATTTGTTAAATATTAACTTTATATGTTATTTAATTTATCAGTTCAATTTTAACATGAAATTTTTAATTACATGATCCAAATTTATATTTAAAATTTTAACACTGAGCCTTATATTTACTTCACTGACTATGATTGATAACCACGTTATTATATGTTTGGTTCTAAATGACTGAATGCTAGTTGAGGTAGAAATGAACATAATATTCTGAAATTAGAACCATCTTAATAGATCTATACCATGTTTTCAGTTCATGGATTTAATGAAGCATTTGGGCCTTTATATTTTTCTTTGTACATAAGGAAAAAGTTGAAACATTTCCTTACACATATGTAAGTTAGAGTTAGAAGTTTATACTTTTTGAGAGATAGAAAAATGTTGTTTTAGACTTTGAGGAAGAGAAGCAAATTTAACCTCACTTTGCTCGCCTAGATAGCTTCTGTTTGCTACATTCATTTCCACATGACGTGGACCCCACAAGCCGATAACATTGTCTTGCCAAACGAGTTTTTTTTTTTTTTTGATAATTAGTAGTTAATCAATCTGTTAAATGTATCTTAAAACATCATAAGAGATGTTCCGCACCTGCAAGGGACAAGTTCCCAAACCGTCACATGATGGTAGGAGAATTGGAGTCGGTGGCCCTAAGGAGCCCATAACCCTTCTGGCCCGGTGACTTGGAGTGGTCCCCTACTCAACTGACAACGTCCCAACCCGGTTAGTTAACTGCCAGGTGTCAGTCAGGCTTCCGTATAAGGAAACTTTGCCAAAACACTTGCAGTTGCAGGCAGACGGCGCAGGGGCTGTAGCGCTGAAATCCCCAAACAGCCCCTTTATCATGTAAAAGCAAACATTAATGACATTTTTAAATTTTTAAAAATTCGAAACACTAAGTTAATTAATTTTTAAATTATAATTATATTTTTATCTTTTTTTTTTTTTAGGCGCAAAATCGCCAGCCAAATTACGGTTCTAAGCCCTAAAGCCCAGCTCTCAGAATAGTACCCTGAGATCCCAAAATCCAAAGCCCTAGTTGTATTATTATTTTTATTATTTTATTATTTTATTTTTATATTGTTGAGGTTTCAGTTTAATCTATTGCTCAATGCCGTGAGCCATTTTGCCTACACAAGCTCGTGTTCATTCTGGTGTATATTTTGAGCAACAAATGGACATCGAGCAAAGACAAGCGGAGCTAATCGATGAGTTTGTAAAGCAAGCGTCGGCTTTAAGGGGCTCAGCGCTCGTCTCCGTTATCGTCGACGCCACTTCGCACCCTTCTCTTTTCGCCTTCTCTGAGATTCTCGCCGTCCCCACCGTCTCTGAGGTTGCCCATTTCAAACTCGTCTCGTCATTCCTGGGTGATTTTAAGAGCACAAAAATAAGAAGAGCTTAATATGGCTTTGAATATTGTCTGATGAACTTTTGCAGCTCGGAGAGACTGAGAACGATTTGTATTTGAACCTGCTCCGCTTGTTTGCACATGGCACTTGGAGTGATTACAAGAGTAAGCGCATAACTTCCTGTTTTCCTTCTGTTCGGCCCCTCTCTTTTGCCAAAATTCATAGTTAATTGTTTTAATTATTTATTCGATATCGTGACCGTAATTTTCTGGGATTGGCTGACGGTGAGGCGAGTTCAGCGTTCTAAGTATCCGCTGCCTGTTGGATGGGACTTAACAATCAGATTGTTTTGGGGGTGTTTTCCGCTTACTAATGTGATAAATTGAATATTTATACATATAGGGATATGTATAACAGCCCCTTTCATGTTATAGGGGACACTAGAAGTACATAAAGTATTGAGGATAAAAAAATAAATAGTGACACTGACAGTGGCATCAACATATTGCTGTGATGGAAAATAAATCTGATTATGAGCTGTTTCTTATGTGCCTTTCTCTTTTGTTCAGTTCAAATACTTAAATAGGAAATCCTCCTGGTGGAGTCTTTTTCTGTTGCTTTTTTTTTTTTTGGGTACTGTAATGAATGCAACTACCAAATCTGTTTATTTAAAGGTAATTCTAGTCGTCTTCCACAACTGGTTCCTGATCAAATCCTCAAGCTAAAGCAACTTACTGTGCTTACGCTGGCTGAAACAAACAAGGTATTTTACCTTTGTTACCAATCCCTGCATAGGTATATGAATTGGCTGATTAGCAGGATACCTTGTTAGTATGCATGGTTTGTTATTTAATCTAATTTTCCTGCTATATTGTAATTGCACGAGTATTTTACTGTTGTGAATGTAGCATGGCTTTGAAGCTCAAGAACCTAAAGCCTCTTTTTTATCTTCCAGCATATGGGCCTCACAGCCAATTTAACTATTCAAATGCCTAATTGCTATTCAATTTACCTCTCATGGTCCTCTTTAAGAATTTGAATATTTCTGCTTGCTTGTTCTAATGTCTGTCCTTTCCCAGGTATTACCCTATGATGAGCTAATGCGGGATCTAGATGTCACAAATGTTCGCGAACTTGAAGATTTTCTTATTAATGAGTGCATGTATGTGGTAGGTCTTCTTTCAACTGGATTCTGTTACGAATGGTTATATCATTTATTGTCTCTTTTAGTTTTTGGTACTTAACACGAAACAGATCAACTGTCAAAAAGTTGTTTCGATCTTGGAGGTCTCAAATGACTGCCCCCCCTTTTTTTCTGTTTCTATAAAATTTAGTTAATGTGTAGTGTGATTTCTCTTTTGTTATGATTTATTGAGAAAGTTTACTAAGATTGAGAAGTGCAACCATTATAATTGTTAATATGGAGAAACACAAAGGAACAATGTACTAATTGTTGCCCTATTATTTCTCCTCTGTTAGGGAATAGTTAGAGGGAAGCTTGATCAACTGCGAAGGTGCTTTGAGGTCTGTGGATGTTTCCATCACCTTACTTCGTGTTGTTACCTTGTTGGTGTTTCCTGCTTTCTTTCTTTCCCTTTGTTAGGCATATTGAAGCTTGTTTGATATTTTTATGACCACAGGTTCAATTTGCTGCTGGAAGGGATCTGAGGCCTGGACAATTAACTAACATGATACAGACATCATCAAGCTGGTAACAACGTGCTTACATGTTTTCTTCTGTCTCATGGCAAAAGCAGCCACCATCATCTCTAGCAGTTGGGGCAGATCCTGCTATGCATTATAAGCATGAAATCTGAAGAATATCATAATTACATGCTAAAACTGCAGTGATTTTTTGTATTTTATGTTACAGCTGCCAAGTTCTAAGCTTTTCTGTATGGAAATTTCTAGTTAAATGGCACCATTCTTTGATGTAGTTAGTGTTTGTCAACGTGCCTATCAATGGAAGTTACATTCTAGCTATCTAGCCTTTCTATCTCTTTCAAGATTTCCCATATCTGAATTTCCATCTTGATTAAATTTGTTCATATCTGTATTTCATCTGACTTTAATGTCAATGGATTCTAGGTTGGCAACATCAGACAATCTACTTGTATCAATTCAAGAGAAAATAAAATGGGCTGATACTATGAGTGAGTTGGACAAGAAGCACCGCAAGGACATAGAAGACAGGGTGGAAGAAGTGAAGAAGTCCCTCACCCTCAAGGTCAGATGACCTTCATTTCGTATCTCAGATGTTGAACCATTGAATAAAATCTGATTGAAGCAACCAGCGTGACATTCCATATAGACCAACTTATCCTTTTTATTACCTTTTCTGTTTTCCATGATGATGCTAACCAGAGGAAATATTCATCACTAGTCTTATGGGTTATTTCAGTCAATGTGGACCACTTTATGCCTTCTGTGTTCATATAGAACAAATCTAAATGTGTGCTTTTGTTTTTTGGAGAGCCTGGCTGAAGCCTGTGCATGTCTAAAGGTCTCAGTGATAGGATGGGAAGAGGGGAGAGAGTTGGAAAAAGAGGGAAGGAGTTTTTTCTTTGGTCCTCCTTTCCTTTGGGGGACACAAGGAATTTTCTTGAAGTAAAATTAAGGTATTGTTAAATAGCCAGGGAAAGAACTAGCTTTTGCTGGACCATGCCCATAGCCTTAAACATGTCAAACTGACAATATATTATCTTCTGCTTTGGATCCTTTAAAGAGATTTTGTTTTGAAGGGAGACAGTGAATCTCATGTGGCTACATGTTAATATAGTGTCATGGGTTGCTTACCCAATGAATCCTAGCAAAACAACTTGGAATTCCCATAAGATCTGCTGGATTTTAAGGGACATGTCTTGAGTTGGTTAAGTTGGGGGCCAGTGATGGCTTTGCTGTAGTAGATTTATTGTTGGGATATGTTGGTCGATGTGTCTTACTTACGTTGTGGCAGAAGTTACACACTGTAAGCAGGCTGACACTGAGTTCCGAGGACATGAGATTTACTCTGAACCTGGCGGAGTGATGGACTATGAGGAAGATAGAAGTCGGCCAAAGAGGTATTCTGATGCAACTTCCGGGTGGACCTTATTGTTTTCACTTTATGGTTCATATTTATTTAATGTTTTTCTTTGTTTGAATCTCTTCCATGTGAAATCTCTTACTCTGGTCTTTGACTGGTATCTACATGAATTGCAGGAGGCGGCATCCATTATCTTGAAGCTATAGATAGATCATGTAACTTGCTGGATGGCTGTTGAGGCAACTTGCCGTAATTTTTGGTCATGGCAAGGCAAACGGAAGATTACATCTGCTTAGAGGACTCTGATACTCGCCTCTGGCATTGTCACTTTAGACTGATGATTTGGGAATTGTTATCCTGTCTTGAACCTATTGTTATTCCTGTTGAGTTAGCAAGAACATTACCAAATTTGATGGTGTGGCTAAAAGTGTTGCATGGTTACAGAAGAACTTGAGAATGTGATTCGCGGTCATTGTGCTTTTTAATGTTTACCCAGAAATTTGTGACGATCATTGCTACTCAATATGACGGTATTTTGCTGCTTCTAGGCTGAAAGCTTGATTGTCTTCTTGTTGTAGGAAATTTAATTGGCGATGACTGGTATACGTATTTTCTGGTCCGAATGTAACCTGTTGAAGAGGTCCAAGCGATCTACAATCAGCGTTTGGATGGGTGCAATATTGCTTGGAAATTTTCGTAGTTGACCAGTCATGTAGTTACAACACTGATTCTATCGATAGATCCAAGGGCACAAAACTGCTGACTAGACATCAGAGCCCTCTTCTCAACTCATCAACGCACCCCTTTCAGTGAGCCAATCTAATCTAAGCGGCCATGTCGTCCTACCCTTAACGTGGTCATTCCGACCATGAACAAGAATGAAAAAGAAGGAACTCCAACTCCAACTTCTACGAGCTTTGATCAAGTCAGTACAATAATGAGGCGGGATCGCCACGTGGTCTACCAAGAGAAGCACCGATCTGCAGGCTGCTTTCAGGTTCTGAAGGTCACCGACGAGTACCTGCTATCAAATATCGTGCGCCAAATCCTCCCCGTCATGGCATGGCATACTTGAACAGTCAAAGTTTTAGCCCATCGCGACATAAAGCCGTCCAATCTTTGGATCGATGGTTCCCAACATAGCGTCAAGCTTGCAGTTTTTGGTCCGAGTAGAATATTTGGCAAGCTCTGGGTCCGGTTGAGCCAGTGGATTACATTGGTTATGTGAATCCTGTGAAGATGAGCGCTGATATTTGCGGATCAGTCTACGATAGGTTTGCGGTAGATATCAGGAGCTTTGGGCAGAGTGTGTTGGAGATTCACTTGGGCCGGTTTCTAATGACGGTGGAAAGACATGGCGATTGGGCTAGTTTGATGGAAGCAATGTGCATGTCGCCACCACCCATTGCGTCGAGCGAGTGTCGCGACTTTGCCTTTGTGCAGTCTGCGGAAACACGCAGCGACGAGGTGGAGCGTCGTGCAATTGCTGTCCCTCCCAAAAATAAAAAAGATTAATAAATAGTTTCATGTAGTGCACTCGAGGTTATTCAAACATGTAATTATATACCTTCTCTTGGACTTTTGATCCATAATAATAAATATTAATAGGACTTTTTTTTTTTACATAAATATGAACTATCTTGACAAAAAATGTACGCAAGTAAGTTAGTATTATGAGATGACACTTGCAATAGTTAATATTATTATAATTGTTAATGATATATTTTATGATATTTATTTTTAATTATAATCATATATCAAATAATTTAAAATATTTTATCAATAATCATGTTATGATGTAAATCATTTTGATTTTGGGTCGATTTTAAGTTATTTTATTGACCGATCCTCCAGAATTCAACATATTTTCGTGTTCTTTTTTTTTTTGTGCAAAACAAAAGTTTTTATTCGCGAGGATCATTAAGTATCTACAACGAGAATTTCTCTAGATGAACACAATTGGATTAACACAAACTTGATTTTTGGACATCCTGCAATTGGTCAGACACCCATGTGATAAAAATTCTTAGAAGAGACGAGGAGGGAAAAGCATGCCTCATCTTTCAACGGTCAAACCAAACAAAATGAACTTATGAGGCTGCAAGAGGACATCTTGTCGTCTGCCATTCTTTTTACTATTCTTGACGATAAATTCATGACACACGCCGGAACAAAAAGTATTGGCCAAGCAACTGGGAAGCATAGGAAACATCGTCTTCTCTTCTTCTTCTTCTTCTTTTTATTTTTATTTTTTTATTTTTAAATTAAATAATAAAAACAAAAATATGTTGAATTGTGGGGGACGTCTGACGCCCTTAATTTACGGGCAATTTGGCAACGCGCAAAATGTGTTGTATGGATTTCGATAAAATTAATGTTTCCGAAGGCCCGAAAACACTCGCTAACTAAAAATAGCTTTGTCTCGTTGGCTTCATACGTCGAGTATTTAGTCAACTGAAAGTCAACGTATTCATGTGTCTTTTGGCTTTATAGCATGATAGAAATTTTTTTAATTTTTTTTAAAATAATGAATAAAATATATATATATATAAAAACTGAAACTCAAACTTAAAACTCTTTATTTCGCAGACAAATCTAGAACTCATTGGTATGGGAAAAATATTTTAGTTAGAATGCATAATTTACATATTTAATAAAAATAAAAAATTCAAACTCTTCCATTGTTCCTTGATGTCTGGCACATAAAAAAACAAAAAAAAAACCAATACATATTTACCACATAGATCTGACCGGTAAGAAAACGGAATATATTATGCGAGTACCCGTGACCCATAAGGGGTGACATGTCCGACTATATATCGTGATAATCATTAAATGTAGGATAAAATTTAATTGCAAATATGTTATGAACAGTTTAAGAAAAAATTGTGAATATTGGTGGAAATTCTTTATGCATAATTCCTTTATTTTAGTCCATATATAATTGATTTACTCTTTTGATGCTTCTCTTTTCTTTTTTTTTTTCTTTTTTTTACATTGGTATTTTTGCAATGAGTATATTATTTATTTATCTTCACTTTTTTTTTTTTTTTTTTGGTCCTCGCTGCTTGGAGACTAGGATGTGTAGAAGACAAGGAAAAAAGGAAAAAAGAAAAGAAAAGAAAAGAAAATGTTATTTTTTCGCATGTGATAAAAGAATATTTACAATTCGATGGCCATTAATTGGCCACCGTCAATTGAACTCCACCCATAGCTGCCTTCTTAGATTTCGGCGTTGGAGATCCGGTATCCATTGGCAAGGACGACGACGAGGAAGAAGAGGAAGACGGCTGCGGCAAGCTGCGCTTGTTAGTCACTCTAACTGGCTCATACTCGTGGGAGCCGAACAAATGCGGAAAGTTGAGTTTAGCTTTGGAGCCACGTATATTAAAAGCGGCTCGGTCATAAGCCAGAGCCGCGTCCTCGGGTGTCTCGTAGGTCCCCAGCCAAACTCTGGCGCTGTTTTTCTTAGGATCCCTGATCTCCGCCGCGTACTTCCCCCAAGGCCTCCTCCTCACTCCCTTATAATGCCTTCCAGTCGCCGGGGCGTGTGAAGAAATCGAATCCTTTTTCTGGGGTTCAGAGGTAACCGTGGCGGTCACTGCATCAACTTGACTCGATTGAACGGACTCCGTTGCATGACCTCCATGCGACACCGTTTCAGCAAAGTTTTCAATTCTTAGAAGCAGGTCGCTCCAGTTCTGCGCCACCAAAAGGCTGTCAAAGCTCGAACTTCGGCAATCCAACCGGGCATCAACGGCGTTGATAACCTCCGGTGGATCGTCCCCGAGAAGGTGCTCCCGAATCGACTCTAACAGAGCTAAATCAGACTCCGAAGGGCTTTGACCGTACATATCTTGTCAAATTCAAAGAAACTTAAGCACGAGTTGGATAAAAAAGACAAGCTTTAGGGGTTTTGAAGTGGCAGTGAATGGGTGAAGAAGATGGCACGGGTATTTATAGTATCGGACTTCTGCCACAGGGACAGGCCTTTCAGCGTTTGACCTTTTTGGTGCCTCAATTTTTAACTCTCTCTTACTTCTTAGATTTTTCGCAATCGCGCACGTTGGAGTCGAGTTTAATCACATGTTTTTAGTGTCTTAATGTTTTCACCAACTCTTGTTTGGTACTTCTTTAAAATTTGGAACCATGCACTTGCCCTCAAATCGTCGCGTGAGAGCTCATCTTATGTTAAGAAAAATATTAGATAGATGTGTTGTTTGATAACCACAATTATATATAAGGAAAAATATTAGGTAAATATATTATTTAGCAAATTTAGTAAGATAATATTATATAAATAATATTTAATACCATTTGATTTATAAAATGGGATTTTATAGATATAAAATAAAAATTTTCATGAAATCTATGTAATAGAAACTATTATTTATTTAATATTAAATGCAATTACTTATATCATAAATAAGATACCCCTTTTGGGTCTGCCAACAATGAAACGACGGCAGCGTCAATAGCAACTTGGTTCTCTAATCTTGATGCTCTAGCGGACATAAGCACAACCCTTTGCAAAATCTGTAGAAAAATTGAATCGGTGAAGTGAAAATTGATTTGCATACAAAAAAAATCATGTCCAACCAACTTATGTGATAGATAACTTATATGGGGCCATCTATTTAGTAAATTAACATGCGTCATGTTTGCTAGATGCTATCTAGCCATCTATCTGGTAAAAAGCATTCAGAAAATTGGTAACACCCCTATTTGGGGTTTTGTCATTTCCTGTGCATTGGAAGTTGATTCACATGAAGTGCTATTTGCTAGTACTAGCGAAGATGCTCCTCCTTCTATCATTATTTGTGAAGCTGTCTACTATGCTTTGGTTCCCCATGTCATGTAGATGGACAAACAATAAGGACATTAAGATCAGGACTTCAATCACATTTTTGTCTACGGTAAGCTTGTTAATGGTCAATGTCCCTGTTTTATCACTGCAAAGCACGTCCATTCCTGCCATTTCTTCAACGGCAGTCATTCTTTTTGTTAGGGCACCGTGCAGAAGAAACAGAAGATGACCACCAGAAGTGCTTCCCTTTACTTCTATAATAAAAGCAATTTAATTATTTGTAGGCATCTTTCTCTCATTTGCACAAACCTGCTGAGATAGGCGATGTGAACCAACCAATTGCAATTGGGATCCCACCAATCAATAGGACGAGTAGATTATCAATTGCAACACGGCATTTCTTCTTTTGGACCCCATATATAATGATGATCTCTTTGAAATGAAGCAATGTTTAAGTAAACTTAGTCATCAAATCACAAACCCAAAAACGAAATTCAGAAGATATAAAAAAGCAAAGTCTTTGAACACAAAGAATAGTAAGCAATCACTTAAGAAATGAATTATCCCTTGAGCTTTGAAAAAAGACCTTTCAATCTTTCATCTGATAACTCAAAGATTTTCAAGTCTGCTGGACAAAACAGTGAAAGAAGACCTTTATAAACCAGTAAGGACAACCCAACATTTGTCTGTCAGACGGTCAACTAGTTTTGAAAGGTACAGCATAAGTCAACACTGCGAACCCCCCAAAAAGGGGAAAAAAAAAAAAAAGGAGTGTACACAGAGAGAAAGGAAAGGATGATGCAGCCAAAAAAACTCGGTCGCCGTTGCCAACGGTAGAAAATCATTTAAAAAACGTTTTTAGTAAAGTACGTTATTAAGGTTCCGACAACACGGTTGGTTGGTTCTTGGAATTGTTGTTGTTGTTTTTTTTTAAGTCTAGATAAATTCCATGCCTTGTATGGATTAGTAAAGATTGAGGGGAATGAAATTAAAATATTCCTCCACTTTTCAATTGTTTCCTTTCTCTCTAGATGCGAGACAATGTTCGGAAAGAAAATATTTTGTTCTAACATTTTAAGTTTACTTTCCATCTTTGTTTTATTTGTAATTTTTGAATTTGAAATATGCATTCTCCGCCTGTAATTTTTAAACCATGGCTCAGAGAGGGCAACTAACGAGTGACCCTTGCTCGATTTGAGTCGGTTGTTTCGTATTTCAAATCATTTGATTTCAGATTATTTGATTTACAAGTATCTTATGTTTTAGGTATATTGAATTACAAGTACTACATAAGATTTAGATTTATTGGCAATTAGATGTGTCAGGTTTAAATTTCCTTCCATATGAAAGTCCATAAACTGATAATTCTGACCCTTTTTTCCCCCCTTTTTGTAATGCAAGGAAGGTATTTTACATTGAAAGTAAAATACCTCGTGAAATCATAGCAGCAGCCTTGAGTCCACTTAAAAATAAAAATAAATATTATAAATAAATTCATGAAGGTTACATTTTTATTAGCCTCCCAAAAAATCTGAATGGCAACGGCAAAGAAAAGGAGCAAACCAGCAATCAGAGCCAGTTGTGTTACATACCAGTCATTAGGTTAACATATATTACCAATCCATTTTCAAACCAAATAAATCCGTGAAACGAGCCGTTTCTTGATTATCAAACTATGCTTTTAGCAAATACACACCCAATAGTTGCTGAGGAATGTCGATTAGTTTAATAAGTTCATTGGCTCAAGAGCAGAAGTAAAGATAAACTACAGCTAAGGCAACGAAATGGCAAATAAACAGCAGCAGAAATGACCCTTGTTACTTCTTCATTGAATTATCCGCAAGTCTGATGCTTCCTTATTGTCTAAATGAGCAGAAACTGTGTGAGGTAAATGCACCAAATGCATTATTGTTTTAGGAATCAAATATTTGTATCATATAGGATTGTTCCTTCCATGTTTTGTTATCCAAAAATACCTTTCTACAAAAAAGTTGAGTAAAATATGTACATTGCAGATATATCACGAAAATATAAATTGCAGAACGCTCAACTAACATCCATACATTCAATTATTTCGAAGTGCATTTGCAGTTCAGGAGGCCGGTCAGCAAAATAAAATTTTTCACTTACCTGCAGTCTCCTTCCACTCTTTTGAGCTGCAGATTCAAGCAAGCAAAGTAATCTGTCTTTTTCATTGCGTATCAAAGCTCGTCTGCTATCACACCATTGCCTGGGAGTTCCATGAAGCACAAAACGAATCTCAGGAGCTCCTTCTGCAAGGCGTTTGGAAATTCTCTCAATCACATTGGATTCGGTGATGTAGGCACCAGCCGAGTTTAAGCCTGCATCCACATAATGGATCTCTGTGATGCTGTTTAAAAGACCTTCTTTGGTACAAGGTATGATTTGAATCTTGTCTTCAACCTCAGGAAAATCCCCACTGCTAGACTGTTCTTTTTGGTGGGATGGTACTTCCAAAAAACCAAGTTCAGTAACTAGCTGGTTGAGCACAGTCCCACCTTTACTAAATCCAAGTATGTATGTTTTTGGCAGCTCATAAGATGGTGGGCCTACATTCTTTCCAAATAATCCTTTCGCTCTTCCTCTTGATATGGTATTCTTCACCTACAAGACATTTAAAGAGGCAAAACGTAATAGTCAACAAAATCTCAACTCATCAATCAAATAGGTTGGCTAAAATATATCTTTACAATTGTGAAGTTCCAATCTAATAACGAGTTAAAACATGACACGGATAAGAATAAGGTTGCTCTTGTCCAGTTCTGAACCTTTCTACTGTTTTGCACAAACTAGCCCGTATACTGGCAACCAAACTATGCTTGCAGAAAGAATAGGACCACATTTGCAGTCATATGATTCATCTGGCCATTGTAACATTTTGTACTAAAGTAAATAGATTAAAAAGATTAAAGAATGGAGAAGGCAAACTTCATTTTGTTTGCCTTTGACTAACAGCTGTCAAGCTATACGCTTGGACATGGCAACATCTAAATTACTAATGGACTGTTTAAAATATACCTCTCCAAGGAAATTTTGCAAGAGAGAGACAGTTGAAGTAGAAGCTGGGGATCCCTCTGCGCTGTAAAATCTTGGTTCTCCCCACTGATTTACTGACGGAATCAAGTCTGAGTAGACAGCAAAAGGTCCATTGAAAACTGAAGCCTCAATAACCCATGCATTAACAGAAGCACCAAATTTAGAGACCAGAATATCAGCTATGTTCAGCTGATCAGACAGCCTCTCAATCACTGGATTCCTGGTTTCCTGAATTCGATCTCCATTAAAGAAGATGACATTGGCAGAAGGCACCTGTCTTCCATACAAAGGGGCTTGTCATGGTATCCTCAAAAGCAAAGGTAAGGAGAGACATACAAGCAGAACCAGTTGAAATTAGATTTTTTTTTAATAATTCATTATTCTCTGGGGATCGATTATAACAAACATAGCATTCCAAAAAGAACTTACACTTAGGCCTTCCGAAGTAGAAGAGAGGCAGACGGATGCTGCAATTCTATATAGACTTCTGCTGTTAGGGTGCAAGGGAATCTTTAAAATGCCACTCCAGCGTTCCATCAATTACTGATGTATCAAAATAAAACAAAATTCCAGTTCAATGGTTGTATCTTATGTTCAGACACATATTAATCTGCAAGCAGTGCCTAAGAAACAAGACATCAGTTCTCGTCATGCATCAGGAAGTAGATGAAATGCAACCCAAAAATGCTTCATCTGGGGCTTTTAACAAGCATCTAAAGATCACTGCCAATTTACACATATGGGGACTGAAATTGCCAGCTTCCAATGCTTGGGGGAAACCAGAAATCGTTATAAAGATATATGATACTTTCTCAAAATAAATCAAAATGCCAAATCTTTATCCACAGGGATGGGTCCAACAAATGTAGTTTTTATACACACAAATCCTCAAATTTTGAAGCTCAACTCTTATCTTTGTCCATCAAAAGTTGGATAACTAAACATCCCCATGGAAAAAAAAAAATGGAAAAGACAAGAATCTGGTCATTAGGTGAATGAAGCAAAAACCTTCACAGAAGCAAAGAATCCCTGCAATAGGCACAACAGTAGAAGGTGGAATTTTCACTAATTGGGGCCCAGCTTTGCTCACTTCGGTTGCCATTAATGCATTATTGATGCAACCCAATCAAATATTTCTAAACAACACCCAAGGAAAGAAAAGAAACAATTCATCATCTCATAGAAAGCAACCCAACTTGAAATATTAAGTAACTTTGCATTTGGGCTGGAGGAAGTAATAATCCCAAGGTTGAGGAATTGTAGCAATAAATGGATTTACAAAGCTAACTGGAACAACAAGCAGAAAATAATCAATCCAAAGGCATGATGCCTAAATCATATGAATGCACCCTATGGCTTATGTTAATACAAAGAAGAACAGAAAAGCTTCAACAGGACAACAATAAATGACAGCCATATCCATGCTTGGAGAACTATCTTTCTGTAATTGAGATTAACTTGGCAATTGTGTCAAATTTTCATGAAACAAGTTCCCCTGACACAAGTTTTTCTTCCATCTAGAGTTATATTCATGCACTTTAATCTGTGAATAAATGATCATCCCATCTCAGGAAAACAAACAATACTAACCCAATCAAATATTCCTTCCTCTACTTCTATTCTATGACTCTTCACTGTTTCATAGCTAGACTTCACAGATTTCTTCTTCATCATTCTTTTCGATTATTTCTAATTATTTTGCCCCTATACGAACTTTAACTACTACTACTGTAGCAAAATGTTTGGGAATTACAAGAACTCTTAAAGAACAAAAACCAAACCTTTTGTGCTCTGGTAGTCAATTTTCCGAACTGCAGCGGCGATCAAGTGCAAGAAGAAGCCGACGGTGCTTATTTAACATGCATCCAATGTCTCCGTCATTGTTGAGGTGTCGTCGGTTGAACCTACGATGATGGTCACCCGGAACACAGAAAAAAGACAAACACACACACACACACACACAGCGGACGAGAGGCAGAAGGCGGTGGCGCAGCCAAGAGAGATAAGGGCAGGAGGGGAGGCGTAGGGTCATTTTGGGAATTACCAAAAAAACACCAAATTGGTCATTTCGCTGCTAAATTACCCATTTTTTTGTTCCAATAAATGGTGCGGCAACACAGCTCGTAAATAACAAAAGGTTGAGCTTATCCACAAAATAAATAAATAAATAATAAAAGGGCAAATATTTGTCTTCGGAAGTCGCTCGTCTCCGCTGCCCGTAACGCCGTCGTGCCTCTTATTCCGTCCCTCTTTCCTCCTCCTCCTCTAGTTTCGAAGAGGAGCAGCCACCATGCAATCCTCCCCTACAGCGTTACACCTCTCTAAGGTTATTCACTTGCCTTCCTCTCTCTCTCTCTCTCTCTCTCTCTCTCTCTCTCTCTCTCTCTGCTTCTCTTTTTGATTTTGCATTTTTGGTAGATTAAGTTAGTGGAAATCGTTAGATTTGCTTCCCACATTAACCGTTCGATGAAATTTTTTGTATAAATCTGAGCGTAATTATGCTTTACATTTTCCTGCTCAAAGCTAGGGTTAACCCCGACAGCCTTCGACAAACGAAAAGGGCATCGGGACCCAGAATTTGATACTTGGCGTGTCTGTGGAAGTCGTGTTTTTCATTTGTTAAAGGTTGACAGTTGTAGACAGAGATATGAGGCTTTTTTTTTTCTTTTTCTTTTTTGTTTTTTTGTGCAGTAGTAGTGATTTGGAGAAGTGACAATGGCTAAGAAATCTGGAGCGAAGCCCTCCAAATTATCTGTCTACCTCTATATTCCCAACATCATTGGTAGGTGTTATTGTATTCAGATAGTCTTAGTAAAATTCTTATAGAGTTGGATTTTTGATTGATTTGTTTTGGTTTCTGTATGCATTTTCTTACTTCATGAGATCCATTTATTTTCGGGATTTTTGTGCAAATTCAGGGTACATAAGAGTTCTCATGAATTGCTTTGCCTTTGCTATATGCTTTTCCAACAAATTGCTTTTTGGCATTCTTTACTTTATCAGGTTAGGCTCGATATTCCTTGAAATTTGTTTCGGATATGATCTTTTGCTACTGTAAGTATATGTAGAATTCAGGGTGTAAGTGCATTCTTGTACCGTTATTTCAGCTTTGTTTGTGATGGCATTGACGGTTGGTGTGCTCGCAAGTTCGATCAAGGTATGTGGTTTTTCTGGCACGTACTGTTGAGTGTTAGATGGTATATGGCTCAATTATTGAATTATGCAAGTACAACTGGTACTTGCATCACACACACGCATACTTATGTTGACTGTTATCAAATTGAATGTTGAATTGGTCACTCTTCATTCATTTCCTATGCAGAAACATTTTAGCTCTTTACATTGATCTGGCCAGTGGGCTATTCCATTTTATTTTGCAGCCTTGGCGTTCGGTATTTTTTTAACTTGTCCTTGTAATATGGTGACTAGTAGACAAATCAGTTATTGTGTTCATTCCCCAAGAATAAATTTATCCATATAGTGGCATAATCAACTAGGTCAGAGCTCTGCCAACTTGAAGTTATTGACTTGCTTTCTGATGAATGAGTTATTGGGATATTTTGATTCACATATTGTAAGAATTTTTACTTGAACGATATCTTATGTTTAATGATAGGTCTTCTTATATGCATTAAGGATAGTGCTGTTCCACATTTTGCATCTTGTGTTTCATGGCATCACACCTTTTTTTTTTTGGAGATCTCCAAATATGGTTGTCCTCCTTTTACTATTCAATGTTGCTAATTACTTAATGTATGTATGTATATATGTGGAAGTTAGAATATCTAATTCATCTACTCTTCTTCAGTTTCAACTTTTGGAGCTGTTTTGGACATTGTAACAGATAGGTAAATTTTTTTCTCTGTGAATAATGATGTTTGCCAACTCTAATTTTGCTTTGCTGTTTGTTGCTACTTTGAATAGGGATCGTTTGCTGATGCCTGTGTAGCTAATTTACTTCATGTGTTGTTCACCCAGGATTAGCACTGCTTCTCTTCTAGTAATGCTTTCCCAAGTATACAGGTAATCTCAATTATTTCTTGTGCCTAACAAGTGATGGAAGTTCTATCCATCTGTAGCTGAGCCTTTTTTTTGGCTGGTTTTCAATAAAGGCCTGGCTTGGTCTTTGTGTCATTACTAGCTTTAGATATCGCTAGCCACTGGATGCAGATGTATAGGTAAGTACCTCCGATGTATGTCATTACCAACTTTCCCTTTTATAGTTTTTCCTTTTATATTTGCTCAGTCTTTGTCACTTCAATTGCAGTACCTTCTTGTTAGGCAAAGCTAGCCATAAAGATGTGAAGGACAGCACCAGTTGGCTTTTTAGAGCTTACTATGGAAATCGGATGTTTATGGCCTACTGTTGCGTGGCATGTGAGGTAATTATAACTTAGATTTGTTTATTTAGTGAATAATTTTTTGTTATATGATTACTAGTGTACCCTTAATTTTTTAAAAAAAAATTATGCAGGTTCTTTATATTACCTTATTCCTTCTTGCAGAAAATCAAACTGAAAAGCTGATGGATGTAAGCTCTGATATTTTAATGGAAGCTATTTCTTGTCCAACATGTATATTTTATTTACTCGACAATCTGAAGTTCTAAGTTTTTTTCTTTCTTTCAGGTTTTAGTGACTTCACTTAAAGGCTGTTCACCTATTACTTTGCTACTTGGCTTGAGTTTGTTTGGATGGGCAATCAAGCAAGTTGTAAACGTCATACAGGTTACTAATACAGAATAACTCTATTCACCAATTACCTTTGATGGTTGACAATAACTTCAAAATGCTAAAACATGTGAAGGCAAAACATTGCTTTTAGCTATCGTTAGCACTGTAATATATCACCTTAAAATATTAGTGATATCTTTTATCTGAATTTTTGCTCAAACTTTGAAACAATTTCAGTTGAAGACAGCAGCAGATGTTTGTGTGCTTTATGACAGCAACAAAAAAGGGGGTTGAAGTCTTAATGCTCTGAGGTTCTGTTATACCTGCAAGCTTTACTGTTTTCAGCGTTAGGAGCATACATCTTGGCCTTCAGATTTGTGTGGTTAAAGCTGGAAATGAAAGCAATAAATTTCAATCGTCTTATCACGGGAAAGAGGACATGCACTTAGTATTACAGGTTGCATGGAACTTACTTTTCTCATTGTGTCAATGCCTGGGGTTTGAATAGTCTCGCGGTGATATGTTACTTTGTTATGTGATTTTCCTATTACTTCAAAAATGATAGTACTGGTGCTTATTGCTTTCTTCAAATTGCTGTTCCACAAAGATATGTCCAATGTCGAGTTCCGTAAGTCCCAAAGGTTGAAGATTTTTCAGCCAAAAGGAATATATTCTAGCAAAAAAGAAAAAAAAAGTAAATTAGATATCATTTGTTAAATTGTTTTATTGTAATTGATATTGTCATTGTGTTTTGGACTGGGAATATGTTGACCACATTGATTTCTTGTTGCCCAAGGTTCAAGAGGCGAAATGTTTCCATGGAATAGCTTAGTGCGGTAACTTTGAAATCCGTAAGTTTATAAAATTTGAGATAAAATGTCTGTTGTCTAAGCTATGAGGATTTAACATTTATTATGAATATTGTGGTCTAATAAATTTAAGTAGAAAAAAAATATATATTTCCTAAGTCGGCGATTTGAAGCTTAACAGTGGGGAGCCTAGAGCTTCATTAACCGGCGCTGGAGAAATGTATACCTCAGGAAGCTAAACGATCAACAGCCGTATCGAAGGGTCGCAAAAAGCCTGCTTTGTGGCCGCTGAAAAGCCGACTGTCGGACAGTCACGAGGGCCCAAGGCCTCCTTCATCGCTGGGCAGGATGTCCTCAGTCCCTCCCTCAAGTCCCTTGATCACCATCCTCAGCCCATCTCCCCAGTCTATTCGCCGCCAAGAAAGCATCGCGATCAGATGCTTTCCGGCGCAACACCCTAAGCCCAGAGCTCGGCTTTGCACTCTCTACCGCCGGCGGTTGACTCACACCCCCTGCCTCCGCGGCGTCATTAAACTCCACCTTCTTATTACTTTGTTCCAGTTAATTCACTTCTTCGATAGGGGCTTAGAGAGCCACTGGTAGCCATCACAAAGAGTTGCTTCTGAGTTGGAGCATATTGGTGACCTAGGTTGTTGCTCTGTTGTATGGATCGATTGCAATCAAATGAACATCGATCAAGATGTATGGTCTAGCTAAGCCCACTTACATGCCTCGAATGCTAATCAAAATTTAATCTGCGATGCTGAATTTGACAAGAAAACTTTTAAAAGCATATAATCCGAACCCTGTCTTTAAATGGGATGCACCACCGAGTTTCAACAACATGCACCCTGAAAAAAAAAAAAAATCTATGCAGCGTTCATTAATTATCATTACTAATATTTGTATATTGTGCTCGATATTAACTTCAATTATACATAAAAGTGAAAATAAAAATGTACGGCTAATTGTGATAAGATCTCAAATCAAATAGAAGAAAAAAATTTGGAGTTTTGAAATGTGAGTACTGCTTTTTAATAGAATTGATTTAATCTAATCCAACCTTAGTATCTGAGGCCAAACCCTTTAGAAGGAGATGTGCGACGAATACGTTGCTGAATTTAACGGTGGAGAACGTGACAGAATCCAACGTCATAACATTGAAACTCGGATTTACAGCATCTTGATTGTTAAAAATTTTATTAAATTATAAATTATATAATTTGAAATAATTTTTTTTATTTAAATTTTTATAAATGGCTTCAGCCGGAACTCGATACTCGGGAGATACAACCATAACTTCATGTCTTCAATCAATGCCAGCGAGGCAGGCGCGACAACTTCAATGGAGTCCCGCAGAAAGAAAATGCCTCTCCCTGCTTCAACGAAGCAAGACAAGGAAAAGGCTCCTGCAAATCCACTCCTTCATGATTCGAAACGCCATAGACACCAACGTTAACATCTTCACCAAATTCGTCTCGATTTGCTCTTCCCTTGCTGCTACGAGCTCCCATTCTGAAGCCTTTCCCATCATTAGCTATGCCCGACGCGTGTTTGACAATAGACCCCACAAAGACGACGCTTTCCTTTGCAATGCCATGATCAAAGCTCACGTGGGTATGTGCCAGTTTGCCGACTCTTTTAGTCTTTACAGAGATCTGAGGAAGGAAAACGGTTTCGTTCCGAATAATTTCACGTTTACTACATTGGCAAAGTCTTGTAGTTTGAACATGTCCATTTGGGAAGGTTTAGAGATGCATGGCCAAGCCTTAAAGATTGGGTTTGGCTCGGATTTATATGTATCCACCGCATTTGTTGATATGTATGCTAAATTTCAAATGCTGGATTTAGCAAGAAAGCTGTTTGATGAAATGCCCGAAAGAAGTCTAGTTTCATGGACAGCACTCATTATGGGTTATGCGAGGTCTGGGGATATGGACAATGCACGTGTTCTTTTCAATCAAATGCCTGATAAAGATTCTGCAGCATATAATACGATGATTGACGGTTATGTTAAATCGGGAGACATAGGTTCGGCGCGATATTTGTTTGATGAGATGCTGGATAGGAATGTGATCTCGTGGACTAGCATGATTTATGGGTATTGCAGCAATGGTAATGTTTTTGCTGCCAAGTCTCTGTTCGATGTGATGCCAGAGAAGAACCTGATCTCATGGAATGTAATGATTGGGGGATATTGCCAAAATAAACAACCGCATGAAGCATTGAAATTGTTTCATGAAATGCAGTCAAGCACGCTGTTTGAGCCTGATGAGGTGACAATTGTAAGCATTCTTCCAGCTATTGCTGATTTGGGTGCCTCAGAATTGGGTGGTTGGATTCATCAGTTTGTTAGTAGGAAGAAACTGGACAAAGCCACTAATGTTTCTACTGCACTGGTTGATATGTATGCAAAATGCGGCAAAATTTGCAAAGCAAGGAGAATTTTTTATGAGATGCCAAGAAAGGAAGTGGTCACCTGGAATGCTTTGATAAATGGATTTGCAATTAATGGGTGTGCCAATGAAGCATTGGAGGTATTCTCTGAGATGCGCCATGAAGGAATTAGACCAAATGACACAACCATGTTGGGGATTTTGTCTGCCTGTAACCATGGAGGTCTGGTAGAGGAAGGGAAGAGGTGGTTTAAAGCAATGGAGGAGTTTGGGCTTACCCCAAAAATTGAGCATTATGGATGTCTGGTTGATTTATTAGGAAGGGGGGGTTGCTTGAAGGAAGCTGAGCAGTTGATCAAAAGTATGCCTTATGAGGCTAATGAAATTATTCTGACTTCTTTTCTATGTGCCTGTGCAAACTCTAAGGATATTGTAAGGGCTCTGGAATTTCTAAATCAGGTTGTTTGTAGGGAATCATGGAATGATGGGAATTATGTCATATTGAGGAACTTGTATGCATTGGAGAAACAATGGAGAGACGTCGAGGAAATCAAGGTCCTTATGAGGAGAAATGGAGCAAAGAAAGAGGCTGGCTGTAGCTCCATAGAAGTTGATAATAGGGTCACAGAGTTCATATCTGGGGGTAGAGCTCATCCATGGGGTGATTTGATAGCCTTGGTCTTAGGGCAGTTGTGGATTCACATGGAGGACAAAGTTGTTTATCAGACTTTTTAATCTCTTGTAGCTGCTGAATGTTGAAGAAAGCACAACTTCACAAGCTCAAAGCACGCACAGCGACATTGGATGTGGATTCCCTCTATGCATTAGGAAATAGCAATGGATCGAAGGTACAATTCTTTTGCATTTTATTTTCCCTTCACAAGCTCGAGCAATTTTCTTTTTCCATTTTTTGTGTTACAGATATCAAACTCAAACATGTTTAATGTGTGCTCGTGTGCATGCTGGCACATTACTATCTTGATTCTTCCAGTTAACTTGATGCATCTTTCCCATTTTGAATGCAACGAATGATATTGAGCACATTGTTTTACATGATATTTGTAGGCTGTCATCAACATGCTGTATTTACTTGTGGGAAAATTTCATGCGACCCTATCGACACCGGGACCTGCAAATGAGTACGGACCCGCCATTCTTGGCCAACCTCTATTCGATGAGTCAGCAGCAATTCACATTCCTGGCCCATTCCATTGCCATCCATGTGGCTGATGTTTCTGATTCCTGATGGATATCAACTGAAGAAGAACCATTCACTGTAATCAACTGTTTTATGTTCTTGTCAATAAGAGTAGAAAGAGGCTTGAAGGAGATGCCATGGGAAAGTAGAAAGCCAGCTATTGTTGTTGCCTAGGAGCAACGTGCGAGTAGAATTCGTTGAGTATTGTTCCAATGAGAATGCGACAATGATATATGAAAACATGAAATATCAATTAAAGATTTTTTTCTTATTTCTTAATACCCATAATATTGCTATATTCTTGTAAGGATCTAGTCTAAGGAAATATTAAAAAAATATTATTAATTTTTTCATTATACATTAAAAACATTACTCATTGTATCTTGATACCGATTTTATAACATATACATAAATGCAAAGAATTAGCAAACTTTGTAACTAATTAGCTCTAACTGTCTACTGAGAGTTGAAAATCGAAGGGAACTCATTCGCAATTTTGTTTACTGGGTCAAGTCGGCCCATGAGACCCAAACCCGACCCAAGACTAACTGCACATGACAACGTTCGTCTTTTGACTCTTGTTGTTCTCTGTCTCTCAGTCAAGTAGGAGTTTGGACAAAGAACACCGTAAAATTGAATGGTGGTTGAGTTGGGCTCAAAGCCGGGGTTTGGAATCGGACGACGCCTTGTTGTCTCTGTCCGGGGATCCTCATGCTGGTCAACCTTTAAGTTCTCGTTTCTTTTGGAGAAGATTAAAATAAAATCGGCAAAAAATTAACATGGGTTCCTCGCCACTTACTGTATCCTCAACTGCTCTCGTGATCGTTTTGTTTGTCTTTACTTCCAATGTAATACTCACGCTCTCCCTTCCCTTCATTGTTTTGCCTGGTAAATTTCTTTGCTTTTCTTTTTCAATTTCCTTGCTTAATATCTACAAAGAAACATTTTATTGAAGTATTTGTTGACCCAGTCGGCTATTTGGCGGATTGCAATCTTCATAGTTTCTGTTTGCAAGATTTCATCTTGGTATCTTTCTTTGAGGGCGTAATTGCATATGATTCTTGGTTGTATTTTGCTTGGTGGGTCTTTGAGAAAAGGCAAACCATTTGCACTTGAAACGTTTTTGGTTCACCTAGCCTCTCTCTTTCCCATTTCCTCCTGATATTTCATTTGTTTTGATTTCAGAAACTGCCAATGCTGTCTTTCAAGATAGTTGCCATCTTTGGACTTTTTCTTTTTCTGTGCGTTTTGTGTCAGGTATTGGTGATAAATGCAGCAACCGCGGAATCACACACTTTACTGAGCTTCTAAGCAACTGGTCCGGCTTCCAAGGATATTGCTTGTAAGCTGTTGTGTTTATTGTTTATACTCATAAATTTAATCTTAATTTCTCTATTTGCTGGTCTGTTTTAATCAGAACACAATTAGACTTGTATCTACCCCTTCATGCCTTTTGACCAAAATTGAAAACTCACCTACTTCATTGAACTCTTTACGAGATGGAGTGAAGCTTGAGCTGAGAGACAGCTTGATCTAGGGCTTGCTACAACAATTATGTTTAATCATGGTGTACAGCGGGCTCAGCAGTATTGTATGCATCTGCTGGCCTGTGGCTGCTGAATTGTTGTCACATAGCCTGTCGTTTTTTTTTTTAATTATTTTTCTTGATCTAGAAAAGAGAATTGGAAACTATATATTAGAAGAATTTCTTTGGTGGAAATATGTTGGAAAAGTAAATGATGCCTCTGGAGTATGTTTATATGCAAGTCGATGGCATACACTGACTGGCTTTTATTTTCTCTGCCTACTATTCAAATCAGAACTCACAAAAAGCCAGCACTTGCTGGACAACAAACACAAAGAATTTTACCCAGGAACTGACAAAGCATTTAAAGATTACAGTGCAGCTGAAATAAAAAAGTACCAAAATTCTGGGAGAAAAATGAACTATCCAAGCTGATAGAATGTCATGACTTGGTTTCAGACATGAGCTGTAGCATCACTTGCAACATTTTATGATGCTACTTGGGTCATCATAGAAATTCTTTTTAATTATGAAAAGTCTATTAAAGAAGAAAAAAGAATGTCATGGGTGCCATCACAAGTGACAAAGATAAGGGATAGATGGGATTAAGGGATATAAATATGCTTGATTGTAAGCTGTCAATCTCAGTTTCTTGTCTTGTATAAATGAAAGTGCAGGAAGGACCCAAACTTGTGGTTAAGATATTCAGAAAAAGGGAAAGGGAAAAATGTTGCCAAAGTTAGAATGCTGTATGACCATGAGAACAATTGAAGCTACATTTTTAGATGTTTCAGTTATTTTGTTACACTCTTACTTGCATCCTGAACACATTATTTGATATGCTTATCCACCTGCAGAGAAATCGGAGATGGTTCATGGGATTCCTGGACTTGGCCCCTCTTCGAGCAGGTTATGCTTGAACTTAATGTCAAGAACCCATGGCTTTTGCAATGTATCCCATATTAATATTCCTTCTGTACTTGTGATTGCAGACAGCAGTTGCTTGTGATAAGGTGGTAAAGCTGTGGGAAATATTTTCCTAAGTTTCTATTATGATACTTGAAGTGTGATGTGTTCCCAAATAAGATTTTTCATATCAATTTACAGGTGAAGAGTATGTCTGAACTCAGTGATGGATACAATATGGTGGGACTTTCTCAGGTGATTAGCAAGTTAAAAATCTATTTATTCTCTGTTAAACATTTTCTACTTGAACATGAGTCATTTAGGTGTTAGATCTTGAATATCTAATAAACACATAGAGTGCCATTGAGGCTTGTTAATTTGTGTGTCATTCATTTGGATGCATCAATTAGGTTTGTAGACTGACAATGATTGCATACTTTGCAATGGGGTTGCTTGATCTCTTACATTTAGCTTTGAGATTGTGTGCTTAGTTAATTTAATTTATGGGCAACTGCTTTATTATATGAGTGAATGACTAAACATGAAGCATACTTCATGTTTAAGTTTTGTTCTTGGGCATTGCATTGGTCTTGCCTTTGATGATTATTTCACTCGTCATCAAGTCCTTTCAATTATTTAATATTGTTTTGTAGTTTTGCATTTTATTTGCTATTGTTTGTGATCCTTATATTTAACAGGGCAACATGGTTGGTCGAGGAGTAATTGAATTTTGTGATGGAGGACCACCTGTAAGAACTAGTCCATGTGAATATCTACAATGCCAATGAATTCTCATGTTGTTAAGAGATCCCATTAAGATTATGCTTATTTATATTGAGTTGAATTCATTGGGACTTCTGAAGCATCTAAGAAAGCTAGTGAATTCTTTTTTTCTTTTTTGTGTGAGCCACCTAAGCTAGAAAATTCATTGGCTTTATATAATTTGTCTCTAAACTAATATACTTTATTCAAATGCTTGAGCCTCATCATTTAAAGCATATGCCACAAGCTTCTCAAGAAAGTTTCCTAAAGCAAGCTCTAAGGCATAATATCATTGTTGATGAGGTTTGAAAAACTAGTCTTTTCCAATTACTGTAAGATTTGGTGGCTAAAGCCTCTTGTTTTCACTTTATGCCATATACTTAATGGAACAGCCTTTAGCTGTACCGCTAGAGCCCTTCCATTGATACACAAATCAACTCTCCTTCATCTGATGGTTGTATCCTTCATTTGAAAGGCCTTTCTCCATTTTGTAGTTTTCCTTCTAGATTATATTTGTCTATATTGCCTGACACAGGTTAAGAATTTCATATCACTGGCTGGTCCTCATGCTGGAACTGCCTCCGTCCCGTTCTGTGGGGTAAGTGCTATTGCCTGAAGTGTTATTCTTCTCCCTCTGCCTTTAGTTTGAGTTGATTAAAAAATGGCACATCATAAATTTGAACCCAGCTTACAATTTGTCATGTCTCTGTGTTCCTTTTTTCCTTTTTTGGTTTACATTTGCTTTTCAACCAAAGGATACCATTGCTAGCTGTTTTGACATAGCCTTTTTTTTTCAGTCTGGCATTGTATGTATTCTCATAGATGCTTTAATGAAGTTAGAGATCTACAGCAGCTATGTCCAGGTATGAATTTATCTTTTTTTTTTTCAATGTTTCTGTATATTAAGACAGGAAGTGAGCAACTTATCATTTGGGTGAAGGCAAACAATTTATCTCATTGTCAATAACATTTACCATTATAAAACCATTTCCACAATGATTTTCTTGTCATTTGACTTAATGCAGGATGGATGACTTTGTTGTCAACCCAGCTTTGTTTGTCTATGCTTTTACTACTGACTGCTTATTGAGTTGCCTATCTGTAAATAAATTGCAGGAACACTTGGCTCCCAGTGGTTATATCAAAATCCCAACCGTAAGTCTCAACATTTTGCTCTATGGAGCTCTATCAAGGATTTTTTCTTCTAAAAGGGAATGAGGAAACAGAGAAATTGTTCTGAATTATGAGTATCTACTTTTTCATTATGCTTTATATTATTTTTTTCATGATTATGTTTTATATTTTTTTTTCTCATGAGACAATTTTTTACTGAAATTTTATTTGGGTGAAATTCCTTTCATCTGATGTTTACCTGCTTCTGTCAAACTCTCCTAGCTAAGAGTTTTTTTTTTTTTCCGTAGGACATTACTGGCTATTTGGAAGGATGCAAGTTTCTTCCCAAGCTTAACAATGAGTTAACAAATGAGAGGAATTCTACCTACAAGGAGCGCTTCTCTAGCTTAGAAAACCTGGTGCTAATTATGGTATGCTGATTCCTGATTGCCTTTAACAATTATCTGAATTCCCTAAAGGGATGCAATTGACAACTATTTTGAAGAGCTCTGGATCCTTGACAGTTTGAGCAGGATACAGTTTTGATACCAAAGGAAACTGCTTGGTTTGGTTATTATCCAGACGGGGCCTTTGATCCTATTTTGCCTATGAAAGAGGTAAATTTGCCTTTTGTTATGTTTAAAATCTGATGTGGAAGGAGAGGTATCACTATGTCAATATACAGCTCCTTTTTTTGTTCTTTCTTTTTTGAGATGTGTATGTTTTTGTTGTAAATTTCTTGTGTTAGTATGGAAATGGATATGTTTCTCACCTTGTTGTTTGTCTTAAGTGTTAGACATCCATTTATTACCTGCACATTGAATTTCAGCATTCTGTGCCACCTGCAGACTGCACTCTACAAGGAGGACTGGATTGGCTTGAAAACCTTGGATGAAGGTGGAAAAGTAAAATTGGTTAATGTCTCTGGAAATCATCTTGGAATATCTAGGAAAGATATGAAAAAGTATATAGTGCCTTATTTGGAGGAGCAGTCATCAGTCCAGCAGATAATGACAGAATGTTCATCTCATAAATGGCTTTCATCAGTTAGAAACTTCTTCCTGGAACTAATTGGGTTCAGCGAGGATCCACCATTCCTGCATATTCGCTAGCAAAATTCAATGCTGGCAATTCAGCGAAACTGTTCAACAGCGAGAAGGAAAAGAAATTAGAAGCACTTGTGTTCTTTGTGCATTCTCTCATTTTTTTTCCCTGGTAACCTGTTTGTCACCTCCATGTTATGTATTGCAATCATTCTATCTGACGGTTTTGCAATGCAAACCTGCATTACGGTCAATATGATCAACATTTTCTTTTTGGCTTTTGTTACTTAATGTACTCTTCTTACTCTTTTAACTTCCCTCCCCAACCAACAAAAAAATCAAAGGTTTGCTATTCAAATCGATGTCAATAGTAGAGATTGCAGTTCAAGCTGGATTGGCAATGGCGTTCTATGCAAATTCCTGGCTTGGAGATGTATCATTGCATCAGCGGACTCTGCTCCACAGCTTCTGAAGACTTGCATATAGAAGCAAGTGAAGCTGGCATGGAGGCATCAAATTTGTGAGCTTGAAGATCAATGAATAACTTCACAAGCATGGAGGAGACCCTCGACTCCTCCATGTCTTACAAGAGGATCACATGCTCGTAGGTCGCGGAAAACAGCAGAAGTGCAATGTCAAGTAGAATGAACACCCTCATTTCTCTCAGGGCTCAGTAACTATCTCCAATTTCCGGATAGCAAGGCAAAACTACCTTATCTTTACCTTTTTGGGCACCTTTCTTCATGATTCCATCAATCTTAGAGTTACTCTTTAGTTATTAAAAAAAAAAAAAAAAGAAATTTAATGCTATGAAATTTAATCTTTTCAAATCATCATGATTATTTTTCTTTTTAAAAAATTTGTTAGAATTTATAATTTTTATTTTTTTATGGAATTCATTTTTTTAACTTATACAAAAATAAAAAAAAGAATTCTAAAAATTCCAAAAAAAATCATGAAAAATTTGAATATCACAGAACTAAAGTTTTATAATTAAAAAAACTTTAAAATTAAAGAAATCACGAGAGAGGGTCTTAATTGCAAATTGTAAAAAGTACAAAATAATCCAAGAGTAAATTGAAGTCAAAAAGAGATGAAATGCAAAAGAAATAAATCAAATTAAATGCATTAAAATTTTCATAAAATAGTTTTTTTTTTTTTGACTAGCTTCTCAGATTTACAAAAGGGATTTTTAACTAATTGGTTCTTTTTAAAGGGGTATTTTGGAATTCTTGTAAAATAAAAGGTAAATATATTTTTTAAATATAAATAAAATTTTGAAACTTATCAAAAATATCAGAAAATAAAGTATGATTCACTAAATACTTGGAATCTTCAAATTCTCGAAAAAATGATTTAGTAGGTTCCATAACACGGAACCAGAACATTTCATATTTATTACAAAAACTAACGAGTCGCTGTCGGAAAAAAGGCTATTTAAAAGCAGACGTGTCACGGGATAGCTCCCCAGAGCTTCGAGACAGAAAGGTCGTCGTTGATGGGAGGCCCGAAAGACAGCGGCAGTAGCTCCGGCACGTCTTCCTGGATTTCTCGGTGCTGGCTGTCGGCTACCCGCACCAAACCCCTCAACTCGTCTACCGTTGACAGCAACGTCTTCGCCAGAAATCCCTCGGATGGACTCGTACGCCGTCTCGGCCTTCTCGATCTCATGCTCCTCGGCATCGGTGCTTCCATTGGAGCCGGCATCTTCGTTGTCACTGGGACCGTCTCTCGTGACGCTGGACCTGGTCCGTTCGTCAAATTTCTTCATCATTTCCTTTTGTCTGATGTCCCGTGTTTAGTTGTAGCTGTCTTTAGTTATATTCAGTTCGATTGAATGTCTGGTTTAGGCTTTCCTTGAATTGTATTTATCGTTCAGAATTGTCTGAATTCAACAAGAAGGTGAACTAAGCTCGCATACCAACCTCATATCCACAGCCCATAGACATTATAAGTCACGTCACAATAGCAGACCAAAGGGTGAACTTAAGCTTTCGCACCATGTCAAATGACATCTTTCAACCTCATGAGCTAAAAGCTCAAGCGATTTGGTAGGAAACTCATGGACATTATAAGCGTCTTTGTAGTTATTGATGTACGCAGCCTTCTCTTTGCTTTAGCAAAAAGGTTGTTTCCAGAATTCAAACCCGTGACCACCATGTCACAATGGAGTAACAACTTTCTGTGGACCCTTCTAAAAAAATCCCACAAATACGGGAGCCTCATGCACTAGGATGCCCTTTTTGCATTTAATTGATGCGGGGCTTCATGCTGTTTGACAACATGAGCTTGAATTTCATTCATGTATAATAAGTCATTATGATCCTTGTATGAATTTTGATTCTTGTTGCTTATAAACTGTATTGCCATGTTAAACTGCAGGAGTGACAACTAGTTTCATAATTGCTGGAGTGTCATGCATGTTAAATGCACTTTGCTATGCTGAATTGGCTTCTCGTTTTCCTGCTGTTGTTGGAGGAGCGTATTTGTATGCATATTCAGCTTTCAATGAGATCACTGCTTTTCTTGTTTTTGGTCAATTGATGCTTGATTACCACATTGGGGCAGCTAGCATAGCACGGAGTTTGGCAAGTTATATAGCTTCAGTGTTAGAGCTGTTCCCCATTTTTAAAGATCAGATTCCAAGCTGGATGGGACATGGTGATGAAGAGTTCTTTGGAGGGACTCTTTCTATCAACATACTAGCACCGATTCTGCTTACCCTTCTGACTGTAATTCTGTGTTGGGGTGTTGGAGAATCTTCGATTGTGAACTCTTTCATGACTGCCTTAAAGGTTATCATTGTTATTGTTGTCATTTTTGTTGGTTCTTTTGAGGTAAATGTTTCAAACTGGTCACCTTTTGCTCCTAATGGTGTTAAAGAGATACTGACAGGAGCAACTGTAGTATTCTTTGCATATGTTGGATTTGATGCAGTTGCTAATTCAGCTGAAGAATCCAGGAGACCACAGGCATGTTTGTTTTTGCAGTAATTTTTGCCATATACATTGTATCATGGACTAATATGTAGATTGTGTTCTCACCTTTCTTGGTTTTGATTTTATTTGAGTACAGCGTGATTTACCACTTGGCATCATAGGAAGCCTTTCTGTATGTATTGTTCTGTATATTGGGGTTTGTTTAGTAATCACTGGGATGGTACCTTACTATCTTCTTGGGGAAGATGCACCTCTGGCTGAAGCTTTTAGGGCAAAGGGCTTGAATTATGTCTCTGTTCTAATCAGCATAGGTGCTGTGGCTGGACTTACAACAACTCTTTTAGTTGGTCTTTATGTTCAGGTAAATCACATTTAACCTACCACTATTGCTAAGATATAGCCTTTACTAATGATAATGATAATGTTTTTCTCTTGTTCAGTCTCGATTGTATCTGGGACTAGGAAGGGATGGTTTACTGCCTTCTATATTTGCTAAAGTACACCCAACGCGGCACACACCTATTCATTCGCAAATCTGGGTTGGTGTTGTTGCTGGTGTTATGGCAGGCCTATTTAATGTGCATGCACTGTCCCACATTCTTTCTGTTGGTTCCTTGGTATGTTATCTTGATCCTTGTTGCCAAACAACTTTTTCTTATGTTAGTCCGTTTGATGGTTCAGGCTGCATTAGGTATGGTACTGCAAAATAACTACATGTATTTGCATATCACAGAATGCATGCCCATTTTCTCTTGTGCAATATGGATAGGATTTTAAACAATATGGCAAGCTGTCTGTGTTTTCCAACTGGTGGAAACTGATTGTAGCACTTGAGCTGTCTATCAGAACTTGTTTTTGTGCAGTTGATCTTATAAGGGAGTATATATATGCACCTTAAATTTTATTCAACTTTTTGCAGACTGGCTATTCTGTTGTTTCAGCATGTGTTATAACCCTTCGTTGGAAGGATAAGCCAATGAGCCAAGTTTCTTCACAATGGATTACAGCCTGGCAGGAGGGTGTCATTTGCCTCTTTGCTGTTGCCTGCTGTGGCTTCATTGCTGGACTCTGTTATCGCTATAATGCTTCAATAATTTTTCTTGTTGTAGCAGCTGTTATAGCTGTAATTGCTGTTGCTGCCCTTTGTTGCCGTCAAGTGAGTACTACCCTTTCCATAAAAGGGATGCTACTTCATGTTATTTGATTATCATAAGTGCTTCTACCAATGTTTTGGGTGATGTTTTAGAGGTTTTAACAATTAAAGTGTTATGGTGATGTCTGAGAGTTATGACATTTATTTGAAATCAGTTTGGTCTTTACTGTAATGCTATTGTATAAGCAATTTGGGCTGTGATGAGCTGTGGTCTCTAGATTCGGATGTTGAAAACTACTTTTTTGTTGAACAGACCTTGAATTGGTTAGCAGTGGTCTTGAAAATGACATGGAAATTTTCCGATTGAAATGCCAATACCTTCAGAATATAAGGGGGGAATCTCCTGTGGGATATGTGCACTGTATGCGATTTTTGATCTTGTCTGATCAAAAGTAGGTCTTAGAAACAGGACTGTTAGAGCCTGGTAAAAGTGTTTATCAATATCTTGTCATTTTCTTCCATCTCTTCATTTTTATTTTTCTCATGAAGAAAAAGGAGAATAAGTGGAGGGAAATATTTGAACTAATTGCTAATGTCTACTTTTGGAGCCCCTTTCATTATCTTTTTTCTCAGGTTTATGCAGAGTCCACGGGGTTTTCCTGTCCTGGAGTTCCCATCGTGCCAGCCATTAGCATTTTCATCAACATCTTTTTGTTTGCTCAGGTGCGTTATTGAAGTATACTATTTCTATGAACCATACATCCTTGGTTTCAGTCAACTTTGAAATCAAAGCTTATCAATGATGGCTGAACATCTATCTTATGCAGTTGCACCATGAAGCATGGATTAGATTTGTCATTATCAGTGTTGTCATGATTGGAATGTATGCATTCTATGGGCAGTATCATGCCAGGCCGGGTTCAGATGATACCATTGTTTATCATAGAGCTCCTCAGGAAGCAGCTCAATAGTTGTGGCTTGTTTCCGATTGGGGGATTATTTCTTTTCTTGTATCTACCAATGTTGATGTATGTATCAAAGCTTAGTCACCAGTTGATGAGGTTGCCGTCAGCAATGTATTAGAAATGAGTAAATGCATACATCCATTTAGAGGTGTCCTTGGAAAATAGGAAATGAAGCGTTGTACCATTTAAACATATCAATGTCACCACCTAAAGGAATTGTAATGTTTGTAGCAGGAGAAAAAAATATATTGATGTATGTGATCTCCTTCAGTTCATTAAGGCTGGAGTATATTTCACCCATTCATTTAACGGATGCAGTCTTCTTTTCCTTCTCTTTTGGTTTATTTTTATTTTGAAAATTTATTTTGTAGTTGCATCATTGGTTCAATACTAACAATAGCAACTCTGAATTTGAATGCTGTTCTAAGTTTAGTTTCAAAATTAGTGGCAATAATTTTGCTCGGGACCAACTTTTGGATAATCAAGACACAATTAGAGAGGTTTATTCTTCCTTATATTTGAGCAATTAGTGGTTAGCCATAAGATCCCATTGGGATTTAGCTGTGCATGCTAAAATGCACCATGCTTCAATAATATTCTCTCACTTTTTTTCTACCATTTAAGCCAATAAAGTGTCCATAATGGCATCCATGTTCGACCATGCTTTGAGAGATTTACCCATATTAACTCATTCAAAAATAATAGTAAATTGTGACTAGTATTTGAAAGTGGCATCGTCTTTCTACAACATTTTATTCCGAACAACTGGCTAACGTTAGTTTCATATTTCCTGCGCGAAGGAAAAGGGGTGAACATTAGCGTAACGGAAAGCTAAAAGATTATTCCTGAACTAACAAAAAAACAAGGAATTTTATGGAAACGAAGAGTTGAAAACATCGATAACACAGCCTGCAAGGTTGAATGAGAAAGGAAAGGAAAAAAGGGAAAAGAAATGCAACCGTTAGTTGCAAACGAAGTCAGAGTAAAATCCTATAGTTCTCCTTACACAGTCCCGAACACTCAGAAGTTCCACGTCAAAAACTTCGAACTGCTTTGAGCTGAAAAATGTAGAAGGTCCCACCTGTAGACAAATAACAAAGTTTTCTTCATGAATCAAGTCATAAGGCGGAAAATAGAACATACTAATCCATGATGTCACCATGTAGCCTTGCAACCATATTCACAATTACTTGCCTTAAGATTCCTCATTAATCCTCAAGGGACATTCAGACATGAATCAAATATTCACAATGATCATCATGAGAATTTAAAAGAAAGTGGTAAAATAAGATGGAGAGGTGATGGTAAGCTTTACTTAAAGAAAAATGGAGATAGAGTCACGATGGAACAAACCGGTGGTCCAAGTTCGGGAGGAATAATTATCCTTCTCTTCCCTCCTGGTCTCATGTCTCGAATCCCTTCCTCAAATCCTGAAAAAGGCTATCATTTTCATCTACTTGGATATACATTTAGTCTTTGGGTGAAGGCTACAATATCATATCTTGTCAGAGAAGGGCACACATAGTTGCAATGGTATCTAGGTAATTGTCTTTTCACCTGGAACCAATGCATTAGTGCCCAAGCGGATTCTGGCAGGAGAACCCTGTAAGTAGGTGCTGTCAATGCGACGACCTGACTCATTATAGCCAATGTAATGGAAAGTCACCTGCAAAGATCTTCAAGTCACCAAAGAAGTCCTGAAGTCTTGGGGATACACATAAACCTTAAAATTTTAAATCAGTTAATTGTTTCAACAATATGACTACTTCTCATGTGTAAAGATTGTTATTATAACTTAAACTCAACAGACAGTGTTTAGTTAGACATGTTGTTAGTCAAATCACTTAATATTGTAAACATCCGAGGTGCCCCGTTTAATAATTTGAAGTCTCATACTTGAGTGCAACTTCTTCACCTGCACGAAGCAACTCTTCCAAAGGATGCAATGACATCATATCATTGTATTAGTTACACTAATGACTCTAATTTTTTGCACAAAAACATTGTAACAAGTCACCACACTTCCCAGTTACCACAGGAGTTCCCCACTATCTAGACAGGCTTTGATCAAATGCAGCAAGAAAACCTAAATATGAAAGCCCAAGCCATCAAAGAGGAAGAACTTCATATATATATATATATTTAGTAGATAGAATATCTAATTTCATTGCGAGGGAAAATCACACTCCACATATACCTCTACCATAAGGAACCTATGTAACGTTCAGTCTTCTTACTGTTCCTGGGAGGTGAAAAACAATCTGGTATTATGATGTCATATACTTGTATGATATATGCTATTGAACTTCTTCAACAGGGTATTAATTTCCAACTTAAGAACAAATACAGACTTAATTTCATGTATCAACTTCAATCAGTAAAACACTGTCTAAATCATTTTCTATAGTTCACCACATAAATTGCAAACTATTCTTGCTAATTTGGCAACGAGCTTCCCAAAGTTTCGGGGTTACTTCTGCCAGATTATCTAAATCCATGACAAAATGCAAAAAAGTCTTCACTTCAAAAGAAAATAAAAGAAAAACCTGTTGACCAGCCTTTGGGCAATCACCTTTACCAACTTCAAAATCCTCGTATATCAGCCCTGAGTCACGCTTCACATAATTTTCTGACGTTACTACCCTAACCTCAAAACCTGTATCATTTTACCAAACATCAACATCGATTTGAAGTCTTTAGAAAGCTGTTTTATTTTTTCATGGCAGGTGGAAAGAGAGAACATAAGACAGACCTTCTCTAACAAAATTAGGAAAGTCTTCAGGAACATTGTTTTCCTTTTGTATCCGCTTGTTCTGCTCCAGCAACCGCTTTTCGTCATATGGGTTCTTACTCTTTGTCTTTCCTAGAGAAGGCAAAGTAGGAAAAAGGCCTGTAGACAGAAAGGAGAAGGAGTAATCTGCGCTGCACTTGCTTATCATGGTGTAACAAATGCCCATTCTGCACCCTGAACGCAAACATAACATTCGAGTGAGAAAAGTAATCACAACAATGATAACTTATAAACCATGTGCGATATATCAAAATCTTACTCTCTGTGATCATCAAAGTTGTGATAGCGACATGCAACACGATGCTTTGGCACAAAGGGGTTTCCTGAGGAGGTTCTATCTGTCAGGAAAAGGCAAGTAAATGTCTTAGTGAACCCAATAAAAAATCAAAGTTGCATTGCTGAAGGGATTAATATACTGGTATCAACCCCCCCACCCAAAAAATAAAAACCACAAGTAAAAATAACAGTGAAACTTCAACCTTTTCATGGTTTCTCAAGATTTTCCAAATAACAGCCAAAAAAAAAAAGTGCTAATTATCTGGATAATATAAAGTTTATGAGTTTATATAATGACTTCTACGAAATTTCACCCCAAGAAAACACAAAAAACATAGAAAAGCACATTTCTAGCAATATCAGTAAGTAAAAGGGTAAAAATAAAAATAAAAAAGAAAGAAAGAAAGCCGAGGCCAATTATCCACCGGAAAGAAAAAAAAAAAAAAAAACAGAAAAAGAGAGAGCAAGGCTTACAAGAAAGAAACGGCGGCTTAGACATGGACAGAAGAAGATGGGAAGGCGAGGGCGAGAGGGCCATGAGCAGCAGCATGGGCTTATATGTTGCTAAGGAAAGACGTTAGCACATAGCCTTTCTTTCCCACTCAGTTATCCTTCTCCAGTTTCAACTTCTGGTTCTGGGCAAAGGGCAACGATCACGTGCCTCTCTCGTGCCTCTGAGTAGCAGTAGTAGACCCCCCAACCTGCCTCACCGTTAGGTCCACCGCCCCAGCCCGCATGGCTTGGGTTAACTCATTGTTGTGATAAACTTTTTTTTTTTTTTTTGAGTCACTGTAATATATTTGTGGTGAACTCTCTCATTACGAGCATGCACCAACTTCACCAACTCTACCTTTGTCCTCATTTAGCTAGTGTCAAAACACAAATTGAAATAATCATTCCGGGCTCGCTGAAATTTTATCAAGTCACCGAATCCGCTTCCTTTGTTTATTACATTATTTGTATGCTATTGTTGTGTGTTGTGTCTTACGACACAAAGAAAATCCTCCAATCCTACACCCCATTTTCGTCCTGGAACAATTTTAAGGGAGCATCCAGCAATATCACGTCTTTGTGGCGGGCGGACCGTTGTGAGGTAGAGAGACAGCCTCTCAAAAGCAAAGCACGCCGTCAGGTTCATAATACAAATCTGAGGGTCCTTTTGGAACAAACTGACCCGTTTGCAGTGGCGACAGCAGTTTAGTTGCATCTCAAACTCAGAGCCAACTAGCCAATCATCAGAAGCACCAATACCAAACAAAATGACAGAAGGCATGCCATATGCCCTTGTGGCCTCCAATGTACACTTCTCTTCAAGGTAGAAAAAATCACAACAGTAACAAAAACAAAGGAGGGGAAAGCATTCCCATTGAGTATTCGCTTAGACTTTCCTGTTTTGGGGTGAAGGGGGTGGAGAATAACTTAAAAGGCGTTACCCTTAAATAAGCATTCCCTGTAAAATTTGACATCTCAGTAAACCTGTATGTCAACAATGAGGCTACTCAGTTGATCACTTCCGTCAGATCCTTCAATCTTCTTCCTCGAGCATTTCTGCTCAACATGGCACCTGAGCCAGAAGCGTGAGAGCCTGGAAATTGCTGTCTGACTAGCAAACTTGCAGGCCAGGCTCAGCTCTGCCATGGTACTGTTGACAACACCTGACTCACAAACATCGTACCCATCAAGGTCTGATTCTGTAACAACCACAACAGAGCCATCATCAAAGGTTGCTGAGTCCTGTTTGGTGTCCTCTTTGCTTAAAAGATCTAAAGTTTGATGGACTATTATGCTTCTGGCTTTACCAGTGTTCTTCACCTTGAAAAGATAATAGTCTTCAACAGCCTGCAAATTTTGACTAACAATCAGTTCTAAAGGCACATGAGCTCATTAAAATGCAGATAACAAGGATTCACACAGTAAGGCACATAAGCATTTTATGATTAAAAATATAACAAAAAAGTAATGACAGTAATTACAGTTGTCTCCCCTCTTTAACTACTGCAAAATCAGGTCTGGAGATACCGTTTAACATGTTTCTCAAAAGCTCACGCACTTTGACACAGAGGGAATGCAATGTTATACAAGAATGGGAAAGCTGGATGTCAACACATTGACAAGACTGTGGTACCAATAGGTTAGTCAAAAGCAACACAACATTTTCTTTTGCCAATAGATTTTCAGAATCCATATACTTCCAGCTTACTCAAGATATGCAAACAAATAGTCCCTAACAACTACTAAGGAAAGTCCAGGAACAACCTTGGCATAAAAACAATCAGATCCAGATATTAAAAACCATACATGCTTCTGCATTAAAGCCCACAACAAGACAAAAATAACATCATGCAAATAGCCTACTAATTAACAACCTCGTTTGATATAAGATGATGATTGCATGCTCCACTGACCAATAGTAAAAATTTTTAATGCTTTTCTTTTAAAACATTAAGGCTGCAAATAAAATGTGAATAAGAAAAGCATAATGCCAAAAGGGAGAGAAAGAAATGATTAAGTAAGCATACCTGCCACTGGGACGAGGCCAAGAGTACCCTAGGCCTAATAGATCTCACGTAATTGTAAGCAGCATTAGGTGTCATATCCTTGTGTTCCACCTGTGATGGAAAGGGAAAATCTCATGGATACTTGAAGATGTTCAGTGGAGATCAGAAAAATAATGGGGAATGTAAATGGGTTTCAATTTTGGATTGGCTACCCACCAGGTAACAAAGAACAATTGTTGTACTCCGGCCCCTGCCAGCCTTACAGTGTACATATGTCGTCTTGCCCAGGGAGGCATTTTCTTCAGAAAGTACATTGGAAAGGATGTGGATTATAAGATAAGTAAATGCATAGCCATTAAAACTATAAAAGAAAAAGGAAGGTTAATAAGGATATGTAGGAGGGCAATGAAAGACAACAGCAACGATATTTTTTGCTTCAAGAGGTGGAAAGGGATAAGCAAATAGTACAACACAATAAAAAACTAGCTCCATCAGTGGCATAAATGGGTAAATGTTTCCTCGCTATGACTTACTTTCACTTAGAATGTACAAAAAGTGCTTCTTGGAGCCAGAAGCTAACCAAACACTTCAATTTCCTACATAAAATCTTTCAGTTTTCAAGGAAGCTTAAGCACTTATCAATTGATGGAGTGCAGTCTAATAGTAGTTGCATGCCATAAGAGTAAAATTATTCAATTTTCAGCGCATTGTAGCATGCATCTGCACCATATTAAGGATCAAAAGGTAAGCCATTAAACAGCATGGCAAACATGCAAATGAAGTTTTAACAGAGAGATCTTTCAAAAGCAGAAAGATATGTCACCCAAAGACTTACCACGAATGAATTCTACTGCTTGGCATATATCAGCAAAAGATGGTGCAAACAGATAATCTCTGGTTGGTATCACCAAATGCTCAATGTTGTAAGCCTATGGAAACAGATCAGCAACCAAAAAATCAGCAATTGAACAAGTGTTTGAAGCTAGAACAGATACCTCAAAAGCCCAGCAAGTGATGACATGTTTCTCAATGCATGCAACAGCATTAAACTTCCACAAATTGAATGCATAAACTCACTTGATATAGTGATGTGGGAACTAGAGTCTCATACGGTTCATTCAAAGTAACAACTCCAGAAACACCAAGTTCCTTAAGTCGCAGAACATCAGTAGAAAAGGGGACGGCACCTAACAATATAAACTGGTAAAGAACAGGTCAGTGATTATCATCCATATAGGGAAAGTATACAACAAAATTTCCATATGCCTTATCTGGTAATTAATAACAGGATTCATCAAAACTACCTATTCTAGAAAACATCATTGAACCTACAGCATGAGCCCTTAATACTAAATTCCTATCTAGTATGAGGATTCAATGCCAGGAAATTAAAAGAGGCTTTTTATCACCAAGTTCCCCACAAGCACATTGAGACACATATAATTGACTTTCACTTTCCATGTTTGTTAACAAAATCATGATAACTGCTAGATTTGCACCAAAAAAAAGAGCTGAATTCTGATGCAAACACCATGGTCCCAAGCTGAATTGTTACACAAAAACAAGAAGAATCTGGACCGTAATTGATGTCTTCCCCACTCCCCAGACCAACCACATTTGCCATGCTAAGCATAAACATCCTGCCCATCGCAAATCTATTGGAATTTACATATGAATCAAAGCTCCACAATACATTCCATTCATGCAAAACAATCCAAACCCTACTACTGACTATCCCAAGAACATTTAAAGAGGAAAAAAAAGCGAAAAAGAAAAGGATAATTGGGAATTATCGGATTTTTATTAATTACCTCATCAACCTTATCCCACCAGCGAAACTCAGGTTGAATCTTGTTCCTCAGGACATTGTACAACAGGGTCGGGTAAAAAAGCACTCGGGACCCCGCTCCAACCAAGACCCGTTTCGCATCCGAAGAAGCGGCCGCAGCGCTTCGGCAAGAAACGTCGAGATCGGCACATGACGCTCCTTCTTGATCCTCCTCCCCTTCTTTCAGTTCCTCGAGATACATTCCTACCCTTAATTTACTCACCGGAATTCAAATTCCCCTTTTTTTTTTTTTTACCCTTATCTTCCTTCGACAGTAAAAAAGATTTATAACCAAATCGAGGACACAAGAAACCTACAACTCACAACAACATCGTCGATTTCGACAAGGAAACTTGACTTGGCGCATCTTCTTGGATCCAATTTGGAACTTGAAAATGGTAAATGGTAATGTAGAAGCGTAGAAGGTTCTAGAAGTAAAAAGCATTAGAGAGAGAAGCCAAAGAGTTTCTTTCGCTTATATTACTAACTCAGTCGCTCGCTCCCCCACTCTCTCTCTCCCGTTCTCTCTCTCTCTCTTATATATTTGCCAAAATTGAGAGATGTTATAGCTTCTCCTAAACTTGCAGATTAAAAATTAATCTCAAATAATACAACTTAAATTTTTTTTTCTTATTTATAAATAATCTTAATTTAAATTATCCTGGTTATATGATTTTTTTCCTTAATTCTAGAAATGTCAATAATTTGATTTAAATTTTAAAGATATTAATAAATTTAATTAACTTGAGTAACTGTGATTACTAAAAACCTATATTTAATAAATCACCCAAAATTAATTTTATTTAATTTTAAATTTAAAAAAATTAAAATTAACTTAATATTAGTTATGATTGATAATTAAACTAATTATAATTTCATTCAACTATTTTTAAAATGTAAATTCAAAATAAATAAATTTAGTTGATTTTTATCAAAAGTATAATTTAGATTTTATTATTTTAATATTTCTTATTAGATAATCGACATGTTGCTAGCTTCAACCTGCACTCATAAACAAATTTGTTTGAGAAAACAAGGATGAATTATTTTTATTATCTAACTTATTATAATTTTTAATTAAAAAAAAATCAGCATGACAAAAGGATCAATAGCTCATGGACCCCTTACGGATGTCAAGGGAAAGTTATTGTGGGCCAAACTTTCAAAAGGCTTGAACTGACAATTTTGTCCACAAAGCCACTGAATCCTTGTGCATTCAAGGGCCTTGTATGCGACTTTGTGTTTACAATATTTTACAAATTTTGATTGGCTAGATAACCCTAGGAAAAACATTTGCATATAAATCAAAATACTCTTGTATGAACGTATATAAGAGTGACCATCCAAATGGAAGTCCGTGAGAAACTAGGTCCTGAGTTGCATTGGAAGATAAACAGTACAAACACAGCATCAATTTGTGAGTGGACTTTTTTGCATACAAATCGTTGTCTGGTAATGCTCATACGATTCCATCTGTTTCTTTTGATTTTCTTATCTCATTCTTTTGGACGTATATAGACACACACACACGCCCACAGACACATTAACACGGCAACGGATCACGTTAGTAATTAGCACGGCCGGAGAAACAAGATGAAAACATTAGGTTCAACGTTGCGAAGGAAGCACATTTGAGAAATTCAAGTCCACAATGAACCTCTCGAGGAAACAGACGTATCCAGAACAAATCACGAAAGCTTTTCCCCCCATGATTGTGCTCGGAAATTATGGTAACATAGAGATTTGTATTAGGACACCCCATGGAGAAAAAACCAGACGAACGGATGAAGATTTCTTTATTTCATTGAAAGTATTACCCATAATTAGGACCATTAAGATTATAATTACAACCAACCACTGTAAAGATGCAATTTTCCGGATACAAGGAGCAAGTCAAACAGTATTTACAGTATCTGTGAGGGCTCGCAATATGCAACCCGAACCAGCTCTCTCCGTCAACTTCTCGTGAATCCTGAGGCATTGATCACATGTAGGCCGATCTCCAGTTGACAAACCTCTATACAAGTACCTGATTATGATGTTAATCAGTTGCACGTCATTAGTCAGATAACCCCATTAGAAAGATAGTTAAAAGAAAGAAAGAAGAACAAAATCACATACAGGCATTCCTCTTGCCTCCTTCTACCAAACAGTACATCCCAAGGTAGAAAACAATTGTTAAAAACAGAAACCAGACGAACAAATGAATGCACTCCAGTAGATGAAATTTGAAAGCAAGTCACAGAAATCACAGACATCAATGGTAAGGCAAGAAAAGAAATGCGCTATGGATTAAGTTAAAGTTTGCCACCTTTGAATATATTCGTACCCAACTAAAAAAATAATTGATGAATATATCCAAGACACTAAATGGGTGTACACAAACAAGCTATTGCTTGACAAGGATCCCAGAACACGACCAATCATCCGCAAGCAATTCCCCAATCGGTTAAGACTAACCTTCTAGTCATCCTACGTGAATTCCCCGGCTGCTCTGATAAACAGTTAGAAATTTGGTAGAAATGGAAAATTCCTGATATAAACTAACTCAAACTAGTAAAATCTGTGCAGATCCAAAAGCAGCATCATCGAAGACCATCAGACCATTATTAAAAACAGCCTATATATAATATGGATGGCCAGTGTCACAAAAGTCCAATAACTGTGGATCCGCCAAATTTACAATGACAAGGAGAGAAACAGGTGGGGCAACAGAAACTCACTTCATGAGAATATCGTAGTACTCAGGATCCAAAGAGGAGAACATGCCATCCACATCTTTTACAGCCATGATCGCTCTATGCACCACTATCCAATTTGCTGACTGCAAAATTTAATTTGAAAAAAAAAAACCCAATGGAAAAGGAAATGTAAATAATGAAGATTTCAAGGATAAAATTAAAAGACCTTGCATCTCTCGTCTCGTGTCTTGGGTGGCGAGCCTTCGAGCGCGGTTTTGAGAGCTTCAACGGGTTTGGACCTGAGAGAGAAACACCCCCACCCGCGCATCGAAGTCAAGAAATTGAGGGATGGATGGCTTAGATATATATGTGTGTGTGTGTGTGTATGTAGAGAGAGAGAGAGAGAGAGATGTGGGTATTACTGTTTGAGTAGGCTTTCGATCTTGCGAGATTTATGTTCGATTCGGGTGATGATGGCCTCTGCTTCTATGAAATTCTCTGTCCCTCCTGCCATTCTCCGTCTCCCGCTTGCTGCACAGGTGGACAGGCCGCAGCGCCGCAGATAGTATTTACTTACCAACTGAGACTTGGCAAAACGACACAGTATGGCAGTCTTAGGTAGGCCTTTGATCATGGATCTCCCTTTTATGGACTCGAAATTTTTTTGGACTAGAGGCCTCAAGGCCTAGATCCGTTGTCTAATTTATTTACTTTCCCAGTTAATCTATCATTTTTTTTCCCCAATTCTAGTTTACTTAATTACCTTTTAACACTGACCTCCCCATTTCTTAGAGAGGTGGTGTTCGTACATATTCAAGTGTAGTTAATAAGACCCCCTTTTTCTCTTTTCTTCCCTTTGGTCATTTGAGGCTAAGACACCATGAATCAAATTCTCATCATTCACATGTATGACATATCGCAAAAGACGACCATCAGATGAAAAGCCGATTGGGTGTAAACGAGAACAGTTTTAACGACCCTAATTGGCCCGTTAGATTCCTTTGAGATCTTGACTTGCGAGAACAAGCAAGATTTTGAGCCCTTCAAACAATAGTTACCATTCTTTTGCAATTTCTCTCATTGTCATTTCATTTCTTTAACAACCTAACCGTAACACTCGGAGTGATATTCTATCTTATTTCTTGCTACATACACTGGAAATGCCACCACTGCATCAGTGGCAGAACTATTTACACAGCTTGTGATATTTTGCAAATCCAAAACTACAGAACTAAATCGACACAAGTGAAATACCCTGCTATAAACATGCGAGCAGATAATCCGAATTCACGGGCACATTGTTCAAGTATTACTCTGATGGTCTAAACATAAACATGCATTTTCATGAATAATTAATTAACATTTCAACTGCCTCTCAAACAATCATCACATAAAACGCTTATCTTTAATCAAGCACTGACGTTCTAAAACCTGATACAGTTCTGTTCTATCAAATAACACAAACTACCAATTACAAGGCTGTGGAAACATAGCCACATTGATATTTCGGGTAGTAGATATAAAGACAAAGGAAGCCCACTATCCTGACATTTCCTTCGACATTACTGCAAACTGAAAAAGTAGAGGCCCAGATTAGAAAAATTACTCTTATATAGCATGAGGCAGAGATTCCTAGAACCCGTTGAGAAGATTAAGTACAATACTTTATCAAGAAAGCAGTAAAAGAAAAACAACGTTCTCTACATCAAAGCATTTCTTGCTTCCATTTCATTATAAAACATGTTTGGACATAATGTGGTTCTGATTCCTACACAGGAAGTGATCAATGTAATAATCCAATTGACCTCAAATTCCAACATGGATCAATGTAATTATTTATGAAGCAATATCTGTCATCTATGCAACCCAAAATGCAATTAGCAGGCCCTAGATATGATTCCAAAGTGTACTCCAAGCATTCTATCAGTCAGAGCCCAGCTCTAAAATCTCAATAACAAGCCCTTGGATCAGCAAATTCTCACTATTCAGTTGTGCCTGTTATGCCTTACTATGTATTATTCTTGTAAGGTTTGTCATATTTGGTGCCACAATTGCTGGTGTAGTTCCATTATGGTCCCCCCAACAAATTTGTTAAGTGCAGCAGTGAAAAATAGAAAAGAAAAATGCAAAAAAATAAATAAATTAATCATGACAATGCTAGAACATACCCAAAAATGGAATTTGTAGGTGAGGAATACTTTCCCCGTTAAGGGGTTAGGGCAAGGATTACTTACGGTAGTTGTTGGGCACCAGGCTGCTGTATCAACTGTGAATATATGTATTCATCAACCCTCTGCTTTGCCAGAGCTACCTGTAATGCATTCAACAGTTTGGAAAAGGAAATGTTGAAATTTTCATCTTAAACTTTACAGCCTAAGAGGGGCTTCATTTCTAAGTATAACCAAAATGCAATTAAGAAAACAAAGGATTAATCACATCCTCAGAATGGTATAAGATGAGAATTTTATTCCACCATTATACTATTTATACTGTCTTCTAGCATATAAGAAGTGATTACACAAAAAGGATCAGTTGCATACAATACCCTTGTAGTCCACAGTTGTTTGCCAGACAATAAAGTTGTTACTAATAAAACACTTATCTAAATTGTCCCATGTCTAGTCATGGTGCTGTGAAATCCTCTTAATTTGCAAGGGAAAAAGGATGAAAAAAAAGGCCTTGCAATAAAGCATTTGTTGAGAAAATGAATAGACCTGCTGCGAGCTACCACCAAATTGTATGTGCCTATGTTTTTGTTCACCTTTCCCTCCATAAACCTGAAGAACACAAACCGTATATGAGCAAAACTTAGTATGCAACCATAAAATCAGAAACCAAAAGCTTATAAGAGGTCCCTAAGAATTCCTGTAGAGGCAAACCCTTAATCAAAAACCCAAAGATAGGTAGGTTGCCTGCTGAGGGCATGTCTTTCTCATGGAATCAGTTATACAAAGGGTATGGATGTCAGTAGAAGGGCACTTTGACATGATTTTGACATTCATCCTCAACAGAAACAGATCAGGAAGTATAAGTACCACCTGAAGGACTGAGAGATCTGCCTACCTTTATCATTGCTCCAGATTCACTTCTAATCCTCGATATGTTGGAACCACATCTGCCAATTAATCCACCAACCAATGTCTCCGAAATCATCATCTCCAAGGTTACATAATCAGCTGCAAGATTGGTTGTCCTAAAGATGATGTGGTTATAACACAAAATATTAAAATTTGATACAGCCACACACTGCAGCACTACAAAGCATTATTACAGCATGTAAAACATTTAATCACCTGAAGTAGGGTCCACATATGATTGAGGTGGTCGAATCGCATAATAGTTATACGTTGGACTAATTGAAATCACTTGCCGGGGTGGGTTTTCCCTAACCCATACAAAGTTGAAGGTAAACAACAAAACAACACAAAAAAAACAGAAAAAAAATCCATAAAAAAAATTCAGTTAAACCTGAGTTGACAACCAATCTCCTCGAGAGCCTTCATTACTTCAGGCACATCACCTGATATCTGCAAAATTGTTAAAAGTTGAATTATTACAACCTGTATCAGGTGACCTGACTAGACCAACTGACCCGTCAAATCTATCTTTAACTTAAAAGTGTTTCCTACTTAATCTACGAGCAGGTACTTTTATCTCTTTATTTTGTCTTATATAAACACCACCTGCACTACTCGATCAGACTCATGAGCAGAAGCACAAAGGGGCAGCTGATTTGGAGCCAGCACAGTAATTGTGGCGCCTGATGAATCCCTCAACTTTTCAATGTTTTGCCCAGACATCCCTATCAATGAACCTGCCTGGGTCCCTGCTATCAATAGCCTTACTGTATTTGCAGCAACATGTCCTGCAGCAACATGTCCTGCAGCAACAACCTTTGATGCCTCGGCAGGACTATCATCTTCCTGTTCACAACAGAAACAGAAAAGACAGAGCTCTTTGTCAAATTCAAATTAATAACCCAACCTATTTGAAATAAATACAACAATTCTCCCTTGAAAATGCCTCCGCACCTTTAGAATCAAAGTGGCTATTTGTTTGAGTGCATTCTCAGCATCAGAAACTGTATTGTCACTCTCTTTAGAGCTTATAATTATCACGCGCTCTTCATGTCGCTGCATAAAGTTGAACAAATAAATCAAAAATTGAATCTTCGATTAAAGAAATCAGTGTAGCCTATGTTTTCTCAATTTTAATTGAAAAAATAAAAATAAAAATAAAATCAAACCCTAACATTCATGAATACACCTGGCATTCTCAAAACTTTAATTGAAGAATTAATAAAATAAACTCCGAATTGTATGTCAAAAAGAGGCGGTGGTCATACAGCTATGGCATCGGCGATTTTAATGGTGGCTTTGCTTTCTTCTCGAATCTTCTGGATACGGCAGCCTTCTTTGCCAATAACCTTCCCGATCTGCCGCGACGGTACAACGATCCTGAATATAATGTCTTGACCTTTGGCTCGCTTTCTTGGAGCTGAATCATCGGTCTCGCTGCCCGCGTAGGCCGCCGCATCTTCAGCTTCGTCGCGGCGGCGTTTGGCCGTGACGGAGAAGTCCGGTTGAGGCACCACAGCCAATGGTGGCGCCATGGCCATCGGAGGCACATGGTTTATGGGAACTTCCCCCGGCGGAGCCACCGGTATTGTCGCCGGAGGATGATAGTAATAGCCCATGTTTGGAGTAAAAGGAAACATTTTCTCTGGGGGAGCGAAAAACTATTTCTGGGTCTGGCGAGAAAGATTAAAGATCGACCATCATAAAGTAAAGTCAAGGGCTTTAAGAGCCTGGCATCGCCTAATTTACTTTTATGCCCTTCTTGTAGGTTTAACTGTTTTTTTTTTTTACTTACGTCATTGGAAAATATAATTTTCTTAACCCCTTAGCACAAATTATATAATACTTCTTATATTTACTGTTCTCAAAACACATTAATAGGTCAATTTTGATGTAAAAAAAAAAAAAGGTACTGGTGGATTATTCAAGAAAAATATTTAAGAATATATTATGTAGGAAACTTTAACATTGAAAAGAAAGAAGAAAAATAAGAAATTTCGAATTTCGAATTAAAATAATTTTAAAAATAAAAAGGTAAATTTTATTTTTTAATCTTATTATTTATGTATTTCATTTAGTTAAAAGTAAATTTTATTGTACAAACTAAGATTCCTTTTGACAATTCAAAAATAGGTGATGGGGTCATATTATAGACATTAACTTTATAATATTATAAATACATAATTAATGATAAAAATATTATTACCATAATATATTTTTTTTATTGTAAGTTTGAGCCTTTGTTACTTAGACGTCTTATCGTTCGTATAACATTACTGTAAATCTTAAGATGTCAAATTCTAAAATGTTAATGGTTGTTGAATTGGAAGCTGTAAATTAAAATGCTGCAACCATGATTCAAATCTTTTAAGTTTTCGCACTGCTTCTTACTCCAGTTCATCGTTTCGGTTTTGTTTTTTATTTTTATTTTTTTTGTTTTTTCTAGTTTTCCAGTCCCAAACGAAAATCTTGCATCATTGCTCATGTGTTTAATTTGGAGCCAAATTTCCTTTTTTCCAAAAAAAAAAAACAAAATGAAAAAAATTATAAGTACTACTCTACAAATTTGTTATATATATATATATATATATATATATATATATTAAACGCATTATGCGGTAGACTAGACCTTCTGGACTAACATTAAATTAAAGTAAATTTCATGATTCTAAATAAAGTTACCGGTTACCCCCACGACAATACAAAATCAAACCTTAATTTGGAGTTAAATAGAAAGAATTTAAAATTTTTTGAGGTGTTTAATATTTTTTGTTATTTTAATCACAAAATTTATTATAGAGCCAAAAATTTTGTATTTGCATTTATTAATAACTTTAATATCATTTTCCGTATCATTCATGTTAAAATATGAGAATCTATCTAACATTAAAAATTTTTTTGGGTACATGGTAATGGATCTTAAATCGAATGCTAATAAATCAAGTAAAAAAGTACAATATCGCGTTTTTATTTATTTTTTTTTCATCCTTGCAAGAGTCGTGGGCTATGAATATGATCCGCACATAGGAGAGCACAAGGTTTATATATACTTATCCCATAGGTGTTTTTTATTGGTTGGTTGAAGTCTGAATTTTTTTATTCTCACTTATTTTATAATAAATAAAAATTTATGTTAATAATATAATATTAAATTTATTATTATTAAAAATAAAAGTGATTAATTCAAACTCATTCGTTACATTAAAAATTTATAAATTTTTACATTATTTTTAAAATTTTATTTTTTATAAAATACTACATTATTACTTTTTTATAACATGATATGTCATGATGGTACAAACAATTCGAGTATGAAATGACGTAAAAGATGGATTAATTATAATAAAAAAATAAAGTATCAATAATTATAAAAAAGTCAAATACGAAGGATCGAAAGTGATTTATATGCCTCAGAAAAATAGCTAACGTTGACGGAGTTGAGAAGTTCTATAAGGTATCTAACAGTTAGATTCCTGATTAAGAACAGAAACCCAAAATTACATTTAGACCCCCGAGTGGCACATTTAATAAAACTTGAAGGCGAATCCTGATGTGTCTAAAAAATCCCTTACATCAAAACGTCTTCTAGTAATTTAAAATTTTAACAATTTATTTAGACATCTTATTTTATGGGTTGCGCAATTCTACTGTTGTCAAATAAAATAAAAATATGAACAAAATAAAAAATAAAATTTATTTTAATTTTATTTTTTAAAAAGGAAATCAATTTTTATTTGAAGTTGCTATCAATTTTTTTTTTCTTTTTCGGTTGGGTGTGAGTAATATTAGTATGTGTTACACAAAATACATAATGAAAGCCAAGAAATGCATAAATTATCTAAAAACAAAAAAAGCCAAAATTTGTGGACTGCTTGCATATAAATTGACAGATAAAGATTAGTTCAATAGTTTGGCAACAAAATTAATGTTAATCGGATTGCACGAGATCATTATATTCCAACTTACCTGAATCCAATCACTCGAGAAAAAACAATACATGAATTCAGACAATTAAAAAAGTTATTCATAAAAAATTACTCTATTCCTTCCTTGAAATTTATTCGTATAATAATAATAATAATAATAATAATAATAATATCTGGACAAATTAAAAGTCTTATAGCTCGACATCAAGGATAAACTCGAAACAAAAATGCAAGGGCAATACCGGAAGAGTGAGAAACAAAAAGTTGCTGGCTCGCGTTTCGAGAGTCAGGAGGGAGTGTAGTGGAACAATGTAATTTTACAGACAAAAAGCCCAACAACAACAACAACGAGCACAGACACATGTTCTATTACACCTCTGCCTTCTCCTCTTCCTCCAAAATCATCTATCTTTCTTTCTCTTATTAATTTCTTAGAAAAAGTGTTTTGAGAAGATTCCTTCTTATCCTCTCTTTCTTTTGATTTTTTATTTTGTTTTCTTTTCCTCCAGTTCATTAATTTCTCTCAATTTCTTGCGGCTTTTTTGGCTGTTGGCAAACCACAGTGAGAGAAAGAGCAATCAATTTCTTCTGTCCTATTATTTTCCTTCTTTTTGGCATTTCAGTTGTCAATTGGCATATATATGAGCATTTGCAAGGCCAATTTGATTAATGGTTTTTGCATCGGTTTCCGAAAGCGAGACGCAGCCGATTCGCAACAACCATAGCCGATTGGCGGACATGGCCTCCTCGTCGCCCAACCTGAAATCGCACCATCAGCCGCTCCACAACTTCTCGCTGCAGGACCTCAAATGGTCGATGAACCACGGCAACAACCACCGCGTCCGCAAGCAGCACGCCGGCGATTCCTCTTCTCGCAAGTCGCCTCTACGCGAAGCCGGCTCTGGCAGGCCTCCGGCTGCCGCGGCGTCTGACAGGACGATGACAGAGACGCCGGGGAAGAACTCTTCTGATATTGCTCCGGCGGATCAGAATCCTGAGAAGAAAACCAAGATCTTCATTCGAATCCGAACCAAGAGTAGTAGCAACGAGGCTGCCGATGTTGTCACTGCTCCTGCTGCTGATGCTGCAGCGGATTCCGTGAAACCGGAATCAAAGGCTGAAGCTGCGGAGGTTCTGGAACTGGAGCCGGAGCCGAAGGTCTGGAATCTCAGGCCAAGACGGCGTCTCAACAAGAAACCTAATGTGCATGCGGGTTCACTTAAGATTGACGGAGCAGCTGCGCTGCGGACAAAAGCTGAGCTGCCGAGTCGCCCAGAGTTGAATCCTCCTCGGAATGGCAACGATGCTAAGGTGGCTGCTGCCGAGAAGGAAGAGAAAGACAGAGAGAGAGAAAGAGAGGGAGAAAGAGAAAGAGAAAGAGAAACAGACGGGGAAGGAGAAAGATAAAGGGAAAGGGAAGTTGAAAGGGAAAGAGAAGGAGAAGAAGGTGCAGTTCTCGATCCCGCTTACCAAACAGGAAATTGAAGAGGATGTTTATTCGTTAACTGGGTCAAAACCCTCGAGGAAGCCCAAGAAGAGAGCCAAGCATGTACAGAAAGCACTGGATGTAAGCAAATTCCCCTTAATTGTATATCCTTTCTAGGTGATCTTCATTATAGGTACTACTCAGATCATAAGCCAATTCTCCTAATTGTCGTCTTTATGATGGGTTTTGGCAGTCTTTGTTTCCAGGCATGTGGTTGTGTAACGTTACACCTGATTCATATAAGGTTCATGAGCCTCGTATCAAGGTCTGGTAATTGATATCTTGAACTTTTGTAACTTCTTCCACCCCAAATTGATTCATAGCTAAGTAGAGGAAATAGGAAAATGTGGCCAAATGTTATTTTTAGTTTGAAACAAAAGTACTACTAAATCTCTTTACAGAGAGCCTACATTGGATCAAAGGGTAGGGGAAAGGGCAAAGCAATAATAAAGTTGTGTTACTTATATTTGGTTCTTTTTAATTACCAACTTGTATTGAATTATTGATTCCTTTTTTAGGGTTGAGGACATATGTCTGCTCTTTTCTAGGGATAATTCATTACCAGGAAGTGAGCTGGGAACGTGGCAGTGAACAACCACTGAATTTGGCACTAGCTGATGGTGTAAGGAGTCATGAGCCTGTAGGATGAAAGGGTAATGAATGTGTCTTGTTCTAGTGCGTTTCTTCTTTTCAGCAAGGAACTCAATGCAATGGTGGAATATAGTTACCTTTATATTTAGGTGCATATGTACAATAGGAAACTATCAGTCTTATGAATAGTTGTTTCAGTAAGTTCAATATTCATGTTTTGGTTATCATTAAACCTAATTGTTTCCCTAAGCTTTTAGTTTTCTTGCTAAGTTATGCCATCTTGTTACATTTCAGCCTAACAGGATGAATTTTGTGTTGGAACCCAAATAGTTATCACATGATCTTGTGATTACTTTCCACGTTCTATCATTCTATATCTGCATTTTGGGTGTTCTCAAATATGCATTTACCACAGCCAAAAAGAGGAAGGTTAATTTACCTATTCTCAACAATTTCAGGAAGGTGTGTTAGTAATTTTGTTTTGTATTGCTTGCCTTATTCGAAGAGATACCATGCACATCATTGTTTCTAGAAGAGATAGGAATGAACTATGTATGTTACTGTTTTGGTTGGCTGCATTAACCATGCATGTTAATGTCATTATTTGAAGTTTAGAAGGTCTATGCATGACATGCAAAAACAGCAAGATGTCCTCCATGCACATTCTTAACTGTGAATTGGTCGTTTTCACAATTGTGAGATGAGATGCCCATTGTGTTTGTGTTCACAAGAACATGTGTACAGGATATGTGTTTTAACCCAAATAGTTGGCTTATGATCTCATGATAGACTTGCATCTTTTAGATGGCTATCATTTCCCTTTTTAAATTGGTATTCATTAGAACCAAAAATAAAGCTAGTTTGCAGAAAGCTGAATCTTTGATGAACTAATTAGTTTTGTCATGTTTCCTTTCCAGTACTTGAGGAGTGAATTAGCGTTGGAGTGATCAGTTGTTAGTATGACCGCACGAGCTATTGATGTTATTGATTATTGTTTTTCATGAGAGCTCGTTAACAGTTAGTGTAACGGACTAAAAATTCTGTTCAAGTCAAATCATTGGTGTATGGTTTTGCAATCAACTTACACATTTCCTATCTCCAAATAGGCATCATTAGAGTCTCTAAAAGGTTAATTTGGGTGCTTCAATCAATTTAAGGGAATTGTAATAATTGATATAGCAGTTTTACCATTGTGACCTTTAACTTAGTGTGGAATAGTGTATTAGCTCTGACGTCATTAACGGTAATTGCGGGCTGCATTGATTTATTAGATCTTATTGTTGTTGACGGCATGAGCAATGTACATCATTTTCACTAGTTAACTGCATGAGCCATGCACATTATTATCATTATTTGGAATGTGCATCCTTTCCATCTATTCTTGATATTGCTACTAATGCTACCACATGTCTTCCAAGTTACTTTTGCTGTTTGATACTGTGATCTAAATCATTAAGTTATGACCAGATAGTTGAATTTTATGAAATACATGCTTGCTATCTCCGAAATAATTGGCCTGGTTTTAAGATCATAGAAAATTCACAGGTGATCTGTTGCATAACACAGTCAGAGAATGATCATAGGAGTGTGTAATGTTCTGACCGGTACTCTAGCGTCTGAACAAATTTGAGTTCATCTATTGAGCTTACATTGACTACACATCATGAAATGGAAAATGTTAAAGACTTAAAGGAGCTAATGGAAAGGGTTAGGTGAAACACCACCCTTTTCTGCAACGGCATAAAGGGCACATTGGGAGCATCCTATCTTTCTAACTCTCTGGTGGATTAATACTTAGCTGCTAGTTGAATCAGGTGGGTATAAAAAAGCAATACATATCATAGACCAAGATTAATACGGCTGAATATTTGCATTCTAAAATTCATTTGTTTCATTTTTAGTTTTCCCCTTTTATATATGGAAAACTTGCCTTCCTTCATTAGTATTTTGAAAAGGAGATATTCTTTGGTGAGTTCAGTAGCATTATCCTACATCTCTTTCCTTATAAGGTCATCATCAGCATGGTGTTGGTGATTTCATGATGCCATGCTTTTGATAAATTCACAACCAAAAATGAAAAAAAAAAAAAAAGGAAAAAGCTTGTTCTGGAGGGTAAACTCAATAAAAGTGTACTTACATACAATTGTGAATCTTTAGCGGAGGCTTATCACGAGGCCTTAGTGATGGAAAATAGGTTGAACTAAAGTTGTAAACATCACGAAATGAGTGCTAGAGTGATCCAAAAACGAATCGATACTGTATAAAGTATACAATCTCTAGAATCTCTTCCCTATTTTAGATTTTTATTGTACCAGATGATTGTTGACAGTTGGCAAAATTTAAGAACCTTAGGCAGGAAGAGTTGATGAGAAAAATGGCCAAGTGGCAGATAAGGAATTGCACTTCTTATTTTTGAACTGATCCCAATTTTTTTTGCATTGCTTCCCAGAAGTGATATATTTCTATTCGTTCATTAACATTTTGAAATCATTAGGGCAACCTTTTTTCCTTCCTGAGCTTTGTTCTTTTTTATTATCATAAGATTTTCAAGCTTGTTCTATAGTTTGATAGATAACAAAATGCAGCTATAATCTTTGACAATTTTTGGCCATATCTCATATCTTACTTTCCCTTTGTCCAGTGCTTCAGTCCACAATCCACAATTGTTACTGTCATTGCCCTGTTGTCTTGACAAGTGTCATGAGTATTTCAATGGATTGGTGTTTTGGTAATTTAGGTTCCTCTATATCTAACCTGCCATATGAATTTATCAATAAATGTGACAGAGCCAAGAGGTTTGGCAATTGAGATTCTTGTTGTTCTTACTCACTTGACTGTACTGTTTTATATACTTTGTTTTGATTTATGTTTATGGAAGTAGATTCATTGGTGGTTTTTCGAGCATATGGTTCTTTACATGCAAAAAATGCAATTTGTCAATCCATGCAAGAAAGGGGCTGTGAAATTTACTATTTTTGTGTTCTGTGCAGAAGTCATGTAGCGCCTCTAGTGGAAGCAAACGAGTGGAGTTAATCAGCTTCAGAGTACCGCAGCACTGCAAAAGCATATATTTTGTCCACCTGAGATGTATTCTTTTTATTACAATTCCTGCTGACATCTTTCAGATGCAACCTGGTTTGGTGCTAATGAAGGATTCACTGATATTCTAGTTGCTCTGGGCCTTCCTTAAAATGGTGAGGGGGGAAGTAAATGGTGCTTGAACTTTCAGCACATGTTGACGGTTAGCATTGCATGTGATTTTGCAGGGCATTTAATTACAAATTACCTGCCCACTTCAGGTTGGAAGTATTGCACGATGACATCTCTGAGTTGAGGGTGCTATGTGGGGAACAACTATTGTTTGTCCTTTTCTTACAAGGAGTAAACTGAAAATGTCGCTGTGCTTTTTCGTTAAAGATTGAGGTCTGTCTCTCAATATTTAATTGCGTTCCATGTGTTCTGTTTCAAAATCTCGCCGGGGGAGATTCTTCCAAGGAGCCATAGCCGATATAATGTACATATTCATCCACGAAAACGTTGATGGAACAGGTCCCATGCTTTCTTGGACGCTGCATGTTGTCTGGCTGGAAATAATCAAATTTTCATCTTTTCTGCAATGTATTTGACAGCTTTGAGGAATTCGGGAAATGATGGTTCATCAGTGGGCGTCTGTTTTACCCTGCACAGATATTCTCAAATTGGAAAGGGAAATTTTGGGTAGACTCCGGATTTTTTATGCGGATCCACAAAAGGTAAAATCATTTGTATATTTGTATTTCTATCTTTATTCAACCACTGATATGGATTGTACCATTTGTAAAATTAATTTTCGTGTAAAAAACTCGCCTAGATATATATTGACACTCCGTGAAAATTAAATTTAAACGAGGGATCTTTGAGTGGTTGCTCTGATCGCAAGTCGTTAGAATTGGGAAGGAGGCGCTGCCTGCATTCACGTCGTACAGCCCATTTACTCCAACCACTATAAATGCCATTCAGATATTGTTTTTATTTTAAAGACTATTAAATTCATCTATAGCAGTTGAAAGACTCGTTTACGGATTTATGTGAATTAAATATCACAGACCATTTGGAAAGTTCATTAAATAACAATCTGTCTTAATGGTATAAATTTATGTCCAACTTTTGTTAGAATTTTGTTCTGCTTATTCTTAAACAGAAATTTTTTTCAGAATTGAAATGAATGTGTTCTTACCCTTTTTTTCATAATATATATATATGTATAAATTACTTATTCTTATATCTAATACATGTTGCCTCTTTTCATAATTTTCTTTAATGACACTGCCATTTTGCCTTGCTTTTTTTCTTTTTTTCAATTGTGGTTGAAATTGATAAATTTTAATATTTTATTTTGGAAAGCATTTTGCGTCACTTTCTTGACTTTCTTGCTAATTAGTTAAATCCAATTATTGAAAAATTAGTTTCATTATTTGTAATTTTATGAAAAGGAAGGTTGATATTAATAATTCCAACACGATACTAATCTTTCTTTCTTTCTTTTTTTTTTTAAGAGTCCGCATCTTGCATCTTGCAATATTCTAATAACTTATTTGCTTAGGTCTACTCACAACAAATACAATACTGAAGGTGACCTTAGTTCCCATTCGAACCGGAATCGGGGAGAGGAGTGGTTCAACGAAGGTTCATCCTTTTTGGAAATGGAACCAGGAGAAAGACCAGACCGTGGAAACCAAACCAATGGAACCGTCGGCTCAAAACGGCAGTTCCCGACAAAAGAAAAAAAAAAAAGAGTAAAAGTTCCTAATAAAATTTTATATATGTTAAAAAAAAAAGGGCGGTGGGGGTACCAAAGCGGTTGAGCCAAAACTGAAAGTGACTTATCCAGTCGCGGTTCTCTTTTGCCCCAAAGTTAGGAACCGCCGGTTTGGAACCGAAACTGGATCATGGTCATGGCCGCTGACTAGCTACAGATTTGGAGCATCCATTTGACCATTGACATAATATCAGTCTGCTCTCCAAATGTGCCAACGGACGGAACACTAAGTTTATAAGCAAGATGAAAGGCTTAAATTATCATCAGTTAACAATTTCTAATTTCTAATACATTATTCTTTACAGAAAAAATAATTCCCTTTTGCTAGGCCGGTCAAAAATGGAGCTCAAGAAAACCAACACCCAAATCCTCTTTACAAAACACCCAGAAAAGTTCGGATAAATATCAATGGAACAGTCATGGACACTCCATGCTGACCTGATACAAAAAAACACACCATCCAAGATTGGAATTCTCTTACATTTTTATGCTGGTGCTGGCATATACGACTCCAGAATCAATTGTGATTGAGAAGGTTGCATGAACTGGACAATCAAGTACGTATACCTCCATTCCCTGTCCACCTTGTCTTTGAACATCTCAGCAGAAACTTTCCCAGCTCCATGGGGCCCTCGAATATAAAAGACAACCTGCATTCAATAAGATAAAATGTAAACCAAAGCAATCATCCATTCAAGACAACACTCAGCTGTTGAATTTTGGAAACCAATATATTCTTTACTTTCTGTCCAATTTATAAGAATTCCCTTCTGGAAGCACAAGGGGGTTCTGGCAATAATTTAAATTACATGAAACCTGTGAACTGTTTGAAGCTACCAGAATTCATAAGAGTAAACAATGCATTTGGTCATGACATCTTTTCAGATGTTACCTGGACATGCTCTACACCATCCTCATCAGCGTAAATTTTATTTGGAATTCGTTGGCGAGCAGCACGATTTCTACTTTCCTGACCATAACCTGTAATTGGAGATCCAATCCTCACCCTGACCTGATACAAAGAAATTTAATTCCATGTGAATGTGAATTGCTGAATTGCATTAACAATGTTGACAATATGAAACCCCCTAAAAAGGTATCAACTGTAGAAGTTCAAATAGTAACAGTTTTTTGCTAGTAAAAAGTGCATGGCCATAGGACAATACCTAGTTGTATGACATATATTTGAGGGGGGAAAAAAAAGAAAGGAAGTCCAAAATGGAACGTATGAAAAAAATTCCAGATTCTATCTTGCCATAATTAAAAACCACTTCCATATTTTTCCAGTTACAATAGAAGGGCTAGGATGTTGTTGACTACCATTTATGCCTAGTTCAATCACATTAGCATACTCAATGATGGCACCTGAATGATAGCTGCACCGTAAATGTGAATCTATGTGTAACTATAGTCATTGTACACTTAAAACGCTTTGGGCCTTTTCTCATAAACTATCTTTCACAGAACAAGACATGCAAAGGGCATTCATGACACTAAATCTTGATGTTTGAAGGTTTCAAATTTATGTTTGGGATTTTGCAAACTGACAATGACTACAGGTTTAACTGAATATAATGATTATGTGTGTTCAGAGGGAAACTATGCTTAATGTTGGGATCTTGAGCAGAAGACAGAAATTTTCCCTAACCTGGCTGTCATCTTGAATTCTTTTCAGTGCCTTGTTAAAGATCTTATACCTGTAACAGAATAAGGGATCAAATTTGTTGGAACAAGAGAGGAATGCAAACCTTCAGATCTCGAACTTATGCAGAACATAAATCCACTAGAAATTAAGTCTTACTCTTTTGGTTCAAATATAAGCTCCTTGAAAACTGCATAACCTGCAGCAGCTGCAACTCCAAGTCCAGCAAGAATTATAACACTGTAGGAAGCCCCCTCTGTAAATGTCACAGGCTTCTCTGGGATATTGTACGTAGGTGCATCAAAAGGATCCTCAACAGTAGATACATCTTTTCTGGTCTGTCCATGGAAACGGAGTAATGACAATAGACTTACAATATGGGAATTAAGGTGACCACAAAAATCAAGCAACCTAAAAGAGAACATTTAATCTAAGAAGGAAAAGAACTACAAAATTTTTCAGTTCTGATGATTTGATGCATCTAAGTTCATTTATTTAGTTTCCTAGTCACCTAAATAGATATAATAATTCGCTGCACATATTAAGTATAAAGGACAAAGAAAGCAACTAAAGTCTCCACTGACAAAATAGACAGGACGCAAAAACGTAACAAAGAACTTATTCAAGATCAAACCTCAGATGGAGTTTCACTGTCTTTCTTTGAAGCTCTTGATGAAAAGAATCTAGCAGAAAAAGAATTAGCATCACTTGCTCCATGATTTTCCAGGAGACCAACTATAATGTGTCTACCTTGCTGCCCTCCACAAAGAAAGTGGAATCCTGCAAAAACATCACTGCCAATCTATAATGTGCAAAGTCGAAAACAGATGTGTAAAACCACAATTTCTCCCTCACTTGCCACCCTAACTGATACCAATATCCAAGTTCTCTATTGGAGGCCATATCAACTAACCTAATTACAAGGCAATCTCCCATTAACCCTTTCTGAAACCATTAGATAGCACAAGGATTTAATCGACTGGGTTCATTGTCACAATTTTAATCTGAATGTTCGTCCTTTACGAAGCCAATCAGCTTAGAGGAATTAAGTAAACAAATTTGGGGATGTCACCCGAAAAGGAGGGAATATGCAGCGTTACTAACCATTAGCTCGAAGAATGTCCTGCAGAAGAAAAATCAAAAACCCAAAAAAAAACGGGTCCGCAGTTATCATCCATAGCTATGCTGTGAAAAAAAAAAAAGCGCAAACAAAAACAAGCAAAACATCCTTGCAATATGGCAAGAAGTGTTACAATTGCAAAGGCTCAATCCCATCAACAAAGCATGACTGAAGCCTTTAAAGAAACAACGCCAAGAAAACAAATTTCTCGATTTACTGTACCTGCTTAGCCAAATTGCCGCGTGCAGCAGCACTCTGCGTCGCTGCGAGTGATGAAAAAGCAGCCAAACCTACATCAGATGCTCGCTTTAAAGGCTTTCGCTCCCGAAGTGAAGACAAGTCATTCTGAGATCCCCAGAGACCACTGCAACAACTGCTTCTCAGCGAAGTTGCTGATCTCCAAATACGCTGCATCTTCAACAAACTAACAGTTGAACAGGCAGTGCTTACACTGGTCAAGGATTTAGCATAAAAAAGGATTCCAATAATCGAATTGGAGAAACCCCAGATGGAAAAAAATTGGACAAGTTAATAATTAAGCCCCTACATAGATCATTCTCAAAAGAACCATTGCGCTGCAAGCTTCCGAGGAGCAAGGGCGGTGAAAAAGAAGTGACGAGAGGGAGGGCTAGAGGTAACGCTGGGCTAACCTAACCCGAAAGCCCAATTTGGGTTTACCTCAGACACTTGCCTAACAGAACCCACGTACAAGAAATTCAAGTTCCGGTAAGTCCTATGTTTTTGGGATTTGGAATTTTAATCATGGAAAATGTTCGGCTATCCCAAAACCCTAGAACTGGGGATCCCAACGGTTTTTAAAAAAAAAAAAAAAAGGCAAAGATCAAATGATTAATTTTTTACCATTTTCAGTTTTTTTTTATTTTGCAATAAATTTGTAAACTCCCTTTATTCACTTATTTGATTTTGTTTAGAAATCTCTCCAACTTCACATCCTCCCCTTTTTCTCTAACAAGTAGCATTAGAATTAATAATTTGACAAAAAAAAAAAAAAACATATTTTCTATAGCTGTTTACCTTCACAAGTGTCGGTACTTTGTTGAGAATAAAATATAGGTGAAGCGGTAAAGACTAAATAAAGGCGAGCGCTTGCACCATCTGCTGCGTCTGTTCTTCTATTCCTCGATTGAAGTTTGGATTCCATGGGATAGTATTCATATTCTATCGTAGCAATTGCTTTTGCACTAATGAAAACAGACCGAGACCGAGCAAGGTCGGACACGTTTCGGATTAAACGAAGTAAACTTAGTTGGTAAATAGGTGGGAATGGTATGCCATAACTTCAAAATAAAAAAGTAGTAATATGTATACTGTAATGTTAAACCCTTTAGATATGACTCACAAATAAGTGAAATAATAAGTCGTAAATTTTAAAATAAAGCAATAATATATATATATATATATATATATATATATATAACGTGATTTTTAAAATATTAATAAATGTAAATTTTAAATTAAATAAAAATAAGTTTAACTTATGAAAACTTGGTTTGGGGTTAGAGTTGGTGGTCCTTGGTACCGTCCAATTTTTGAGTGAAAAATTAAAAAATTAAATTATATATAAATAAAAAAATTATAAAATTTTGATGTAAAATATTGCATCAAAACTCGGAAATCTCTACCTCTTTGCTTTTCCTTTTAAGGAAAATGAATTGCATTGTGTCCTTCATTGTTTTAGATTGGGATTTATTGGATAGAAGCTTCAGGCATTGGGGTTTTGATTAATGACTTTCTGCATTTGACCATATTAATTTCAGTATCATTTGATTTGTTTTTGGTCTCAAGGTTCCAATGCTCAATTCACCGACGGAGGAAGAGTCATCCTGCAAGCCCAGTTCATGCCTATCGTCCTACATGGAGAACCCTGAAACCATCAGGACAGTGCCACTACCGGACTTGGATAAGACCGAATTGCCGAGCTGTGATGCAAATTCTGTTCAAGATGAGTCTCAATTGCAAATCCCGCAACCACTATCAGACTTCTCATTCTCACCTGAAGGCCAAGAGCTGTTTGCGAGACTTGGTGACCCTTGCATCTTTAGTGCGTTTGGAGAAATAGGTCCTCCTGAAGTCGGAGATGTTGCAGAACTCTCTTTGGCAACCCTTGCTCGAACCGGAAACAAGTTGTGCCTATGATGCTAGGGATATGAAGAATTCTGGAAACCCAGACACCTTCTTTGATGACTTACCAGCGGACATGTTTGATCAGATTAAACCGCTTCTAAGTCCTTCTGACTGGTGAATTGAACACTTCTTAACTAGCTTTAAGCTTCAAAATTTGATATGATCGTCCTGAAACTCTTATGATTGGGACTGTTATTCTTTGTACTAACTCATTGAACCCTATAAATTATGGGTCAATTAACTTTGTTTATCTAGAATTTCCATGAAAATTTCAATTCATGGATTACAATTCTGCTTAAATTTGAAGTTTCCAATGAATTTAGGCCTATTGTTAATTAGTATCACAGTAGAAAATACTGTCCCCTCGCTCACTATTTACATCAACAATCAAAGCAGAAATGAGTCATCTCCATCGCTTAGGAGGCATCTGCCAATTGCTTTGCACATAGAAAGCCTCCAGTAAAAAATTTCGCAAACAAGGAGGCTTTGCTTCCACCAGTTGCTCGGTACATGAAAATACGAAACGGTCACGCAGCACCAGGCATGGTGCCTGCACCAGATTGGGAGAACACCTCAAATTCTCCCCCTTTAAATGCTGATATTCATGAATAATAGGTCTTCTCAGATATGAATCTGCACAATTCTCCACTTAATACACCGTTTTGCCAACCAAAAGTGCCAAAGCTGAAGTGCGAACTCCTTATCCTGAATCAGCAGAGAAAAAAAAAAAAAGAAAAACAAAGTCATCGGCAAGATAGGAAAAGTAGAACATGATAGAGAGATTAGTATCCCAACTTCCACTTACCGCGCGTGACAAAGCAGCAGATTTCCCAATTGGTATCTATTGGCATGGTTCCTGTATACCTTGTTTGTTCTTTACCGTCGCATTTCGTGAGGTTTTTATTCCCATTGTGGCGCTTGTGTTCCTCCAAAAAAAAAAAAAAGCCATCCAACCTATTATCCGCAAACTTGATGAATGCATTCCTCTGTACTGTTACTTTGCATTAGCCTTTTCCAGTGATTGGTCTTCACTTAAATTTCTCCCAAACAGAGCTAATTGTAGTATAAAACAAGGGCAAACTTTATGGAGATTTAAGATGATAAATTTTCCGAAAGATTTACACGATATTACTGAAAAAGTTGCGACTTTTTATTCAAAAAGGTACGGTTGTGGACAAAGCTATAATCAACAACTTTACTTAAGCTTGCTGACTGTGGCGCTGGCAAACTAAAATAATACCTCTATGATAGACAGACTGGTTCTACAGTACGATCCAATGTTCCATCGGGCAGCACAGCTTCGAACTCGGAGACATTAAAGGCGAAGTTCTCATCTTTTGCTGAAATATCAGGTCTAGTGGTTACCGTATTCAGCATCTCACACAATCCATTAAAACCTGAAAATCGCATGTGAGTTTTTCCTGGAGATTGTTTCTGAAAAGTGAGAATCCGTCGTGCGGGATCAAATTCTACTGTTACGACGGAAATTTAGAATGTTCGAGCGCAGTTACTGGAAGGAACCAACAACTCTCTTGGTCGTCATTCGTCGACCGAAGTTTCCATATACAAGTCCAGAATTTCGGTCTAACCATCGGCCCAAAATTCCAAACGCGTAAATGGACTGGACCAAAGTTTGCAGGCAGCACAAGCACCTCATGATACCGTGGACGAATGACGACCAAGAAAGTGTCCTCGAACATGATACGCTGTTATGTCTATAATAAGGTTAGAGAATGTTCTAGAACACGACAAGCATGTCATTTTTTATTAATCTTCAGTAATTATGATCCTCAATCAATCATTATAACGAGATTAAGGCATAATAAAAAATTTAAGCAAATAAAAAATAAAAATATAAGAAATAAAATTTACTCATTAATTCAATCTACTGAATATTATGGCAATATAATAATAAAATTTTAATGTCAAACTTAATTAAAACAAGTATATAAAGTTTTTTCATGATTATATTCTTTTATATGTTGAGTTTAGTGCTATTTTAAATTTTTTTATAATTAAAATTTTTTAAATCAAATTAAGTCATAAATTGTCTTGTCATCCAATTTGATTTTGTCAATCCTCTTAATTGAAACGATTATAAATTTATGCGTTAGACATATTTAAATCAATGACTTCGTCAATTTATTTTTAACTAGTTTTTATTATTTATATTTAAATTTTTATTAATATCATACACATATAAATTTTACATATGTCAATTTATTTAATTTATTTTTATTTAACTGAATTTTATTTATTTATTTATTAATTTTTTAATCACGTCTGAAGCTGAAGTTTAGAAATCCCTCGTTCGCCTGCCTGCTTAGTCAAACTTTTGACTTTTTTTAAAGAACAAATGGAACAAAAGCAAAAGCAACGAGGAAAACGATTCACTCTTGTACTTTTGAAACACGTGATCGAAATTAAGGAGAAGTATCATATTCACGTTCCAAGATGTTTGAGTAGGATCATATTCCCCAGGAGTGTGTCGAGAGAATGCAAAAAGTTTTAAGAGAATTTGAGTAGGATTTGAAGGGCTAATAGACTTATAAAATTAATATTATATTTTAATTTAAAATTTTGAAATATTAATTTTGTAAATTATATTTATTTAAATAATTGACATATTAATATTTAAATCTCAATAACCTTTTTAAAACATTTTTTTAATTGCACAGAGAGTTAATTATTATTTTATAAATTTTATGTACGAGCTAATTTTATTCATTTTATTTAGAGTGCATATCTATTAATATTTCAAAAGTTATATTAAAAATATAGTCAGAGTAATGTTTTGTCACTGTACCTTGCTTTAATCTTGATAAATGTAATCGGATTCTCCCTTCTTAGTGAAGGCAATAAGAATAGGAAACATTCGATGTTTATGTTTGTTCTTGCCGAATTATCATTTTTTATATCACTTATTGAAAAAATGCAAAATTTTAAATTGAAGAGAATCTGAGAAGTGTTTACGATGAATTTGATACTATGCTTTAATTTAAAAATTTTAAAATATTAAATTTATAAATATATATATATATATACTTTTAATATAAAATTATTTAATCAAATAACTTACATTTACATTTAAAATATCAACCAAAGATGTGTGACCCTTGCGGAGGCCAAGACCAATTAAGACTTTTTAAAGGGAAAGTAGAATATCATATTGGATTTTTAAGGTTCTCGTGGGCGAGACTGTGAAAACAGAAGAAGAAGAAAAAAAAATTCCATAAGTTTGCACAACTTGACTGCCGTTTCTATTATGTGGGTGAAAAGGGTAATGACGCACTCGTTTGTACGAATAATTATGACTAATTTTCAAGAAAAGTCCTTAAACAATACATTTTGTGCAATTTCGAGATATAATAATCCAGTATCATTAGAATTGGATAAAAAGCATTAAGATTGAGTTTCTCATCCCAAAACAAAATATAATAGACGAACATGGAGTAAATATATTTCTAACGGGCTATACTCTTTATTCGAATTGATATCGGCATGTAGCAGATGACCAAGTTAAAACAGTAGCTGAGTCCGCAGCCTCCTGGGCACGAATTTCTTGCACCAGAGAGGCTTTCCATCAACCAAAAACTTAGTTTGTTGCCCTCCCTTCAAGATGACTGCCGGCACAGAAGATGACTTGAAAACAGCCTTGCCGAACAGTGGGTACAGTTGAAAGAGCCCAGGCGCCCCCTGTTGATCAGGCAAAGGCACTGTATGTTGATCTGCCGGCAGCATTGGTTGATCGGGCAGATGCACCGATGTCTGTTGTTCCGGAGGCTGCTTCTTCTGTGGATTGGGCCGATGCACGTAGATGTTCTCTACGCAATGCCCATAGTCCCTGCTCATCACATCGTAGCAAAAAGAATTATCATCAGCTTAGAGAATAAATTCTCATGTATTATGCAATATTTGTGCTGAACCAGAAGAAAATGAAGCACCAGCCAAAAGAAAAACAATAAGATTTTCCATGCATTTTATTTTATTTTTTTTCAATCCAATAAAATGAAAATGAAACCCCAGATAGGTACAAGTATAACCATACTTACTGAGTAAAAAATTTGACGATTTGATCTTCATCTAGTGGACATCCATTTGAGAAACTTAAGAACAAGCACCTGTCTTCCTCCGGTGCTCGGTCGACGAAAGGATTCCACTCACTTGCGGAAGGGGTCAAGTTGGAATCAGGAAATGATGAAGAGAGGCCGCCAGCAGCATCAGGAGCTTTGTTTTGCTCAATCGAACCCACGTCAGAAGGCACGTTCCAGAAGTCCACAGTGGCCGCCTTTCCAAGGCCTTTTTCAATATGTCTTTCTTTCAGTATATCCTCAAACAGAATACGTTAGACCCGTTTGTAGATGTCCGCGACGCTCGACAGGGCCTTCTGTTTGTCAGCAAGGAGGACGGAGAGAGAGACAGCACTTTGGGCTAAGTTTTTGTGTGGCATTCAAGGATGTGTAACCTTGTAGAGGCGCCAAAGCAGCCTGAGCCTCTGAGATGACAAGGTTGAGGAACCCATCATCACTACAGAATATTTTTGCGATGATATCCTGAAACCCATGATGGGTTTCCAGCCACATCCAGACTGCCATGATCTTCATGGATACTGCCCCGTCCCTTCCCTGATCAATCATTCGGTGAAACAGAACTTTCTTTGCTGCCTCAGCGACGGAGATACCAGCCTGGGACTTAGCCATGAATAAAAAAATTATGAATAATAACGATGGCTGTATGAAACTTTCGTTTGTGTGTGTGAGAAATGATAAAAAAGGGATTGGAGTGTTTACATATGGCAGAACGTTGGCCATGCAAAATTGGAACGATGGATGTATAAATCTTTGGTTTCGTGTTCCAGAGATTGCTTTCAAAAGGGAACTTTCCCTCCACAAGGAAAATTATCTCAAGTTCTCAACCGAATAAATGTGCGCGTGGCTGGAACTATTTGGAACGCTTTTTGATGGTCAAATCACTGTCCTTATGGCCTCACTGATTACAATGAAAAGAGAAGGATTTGTTTCCATACAAATAGTTCTTAACTAGATTTTTTTTTTTAATCCAAGTTCTATCCATTTAATTAATTAAAAAATAATGAAACAAAACAAGTACGCACGTTTTTAAGGGGAAAAGAAGAAGAAGAAGAAGAAAAGTGACGATGGCATTATAGAAATAAGTTGATGGAGCCCATAGGCAAAAATATACAGTTATATCAATTGTATCATTATTATCATTATGCAATTGAAATGACTCTAATGGTCTAAAAATACGACAGCGGTCTAACATTCAAGCGACAATAAAAATGTTACAAAATGAAAGGTTTTTATTTTTATATATTTTAACCTGACATAGCAAAATAAGTTTGGTCGGCGCGAGTCCCACTCGTTTTTATTTTTATTTTTATTTTTTTAATGTATGTAATGTAAATACAAATACCTTATTAACTTAAATAAATATTTAAAACGTATGTATGATATTTTTCAATAATTATCTGTACACTTTTTTTTTTCATTTTTCTAGTACATTTGTGCATATAATATATTTTTGAAAAAAAAAAGTTAAAAAATATGTGGAGCCTACACACAAAAAGTACTTGAGATGGACTCTGCGTCTCTCCAGCCACGGAACTTTCTTACAAATGAGCGTCCTTTGACTTTTGTAAAAATAGAAAATGCAAAAGCAAAACCAACAGCGTGGAAACCACTCCATTCCCATGCTGATAGGAAAATGTGATCGAAATTAAATATAACTTACGAAGTCTCCAATTTGGCTGCTGACTTGTCCAAGTTTGTTTTGGGCAATGGTTAAGGATATATATATATATATATATATATATATATATATATATATATATATATATATATATATATATAGTCTCTTTATTGTTTAGTAAATCATCTCTATGCCGTTTTGTCACTCATTAAAAATTAAATAAAGAGAAAAAATAATTATAATATTTTAAAATTTTTTATTTTGTTAATTTTAAATATTATTTAAAAATTAAAATTTAAGTTACAGTCAATAAATTTAAATTTAAAAATGATGATAAGAAAAAAAAATTGTCATGTAGCGAATGAGTGGTTGGTACAAGGCAACATTCAATAGAAAATATTTAATAAAAGTTGAATTTAATTATTAAAATAATATAATAAATAACTTTATAAAATTAATATAATTAAAAAAATTTAAATAAAAAATATAAAATTAATTTTTTTTAAGTAAAGAAAAAGAGAATCCTGACAAGAGAAAATATAAAGAGAATATATAAGTCCTTAATTTAATTTAATTTTTTTAATAAATTATTTTATCAATACATTTTTATATAGTTATTTTCTTTTTTGTAAGTGATGTAGAGACATGTGTTACGGAATCTCATATTAAAAAAATGAGAGGATTCATGAACCTTATAAATGTGGGCGCTGTATACTTTAATAGGTTAGTTTTTTGATAATAGAGTAATGGATTCATGACAAGTGATATCAGAGTCAGCACATTCCGAATTCAATGTTTGCCACCAAGAACTCTAAACCTATAATAAGGGGAGTAGGAAGGGGGACTCACGACGAGCTTATAAATTGCAGGCTGCACGTCTGAATAGATTAATTTTTGGAGAGGGTAATGAACCGTAACACATGTCCAACATAATAGATGGCGAAGTTAAACAATCAGAGAGATTTTCCATCAAGCACAAACTTCTTATCCTGTTGTCCTTCAAGACGACCGCTGGCACAGAAGACAGTCTTTGAAAACCACCTTCCTGAGCAGTGGCCGCAACAGTGGTGGCCACTACTCGGTATGTGAAGAACATTACCTCACAACGAATCCACGTTAGCCTGAAATAAAAGACATCAGATGACTTCTATTCATTGATCAGCTCAAACCAATCGCTAACCCGTTCCTGTGGTTGCTTCGACAACTTATTTATGTCCTCCACATCGCTTGGAACAATATTAGAAGTTTCCAAGGTGCACAAGAAAGTTAGAGTTTTCCAATAGAGATGATAAATCATATGTTCAACATTCCATACAACCGCAACAATTTGGTTACTGACAGGCCATTCAAGGAAGTGAGAAAGATGGAATCTGCATTTTGGTTCGGATTACAAGATAGAATATGCATGAAGGAGAGAAGATGCACCATACAAAGTCGTAGCCACTAGAGTGATGCAGCCACTATTTGTCAGGGCGGTTTTCCAGAAGGCCTCCTATGTGCCAACCATCATCTTGGAGGGAGGACAGGAAACCAAATTTAAGGTTGATGGAAAACCTCTCTGGTGCAAGAACTTTATGCCAGGGAAGCCGCGACTCAACTACTTATTTAACTCGGCCATCTATCATGTGAGACTTGTGCCAATATCAATTCAAAAAAAGACAACAGGGACGGATACAACATGGGGCGAGGAGGGCAATCGCCCCACCTCAGCCCGTGAGACTTAACCCCCTCCAGTCTTAGATCTGATGGGAAATAAGGTTGAAAATAAGGAATTTTTGCGTGGATTTTGGGAAAATTTGTGACATCTGCAAGGAAACTAAGATTTAAAATAAGGTATTTTCGTGTGGGTTGAGGGAGGATTTAAGACATCTGCAAGAAAGGGCAAAGATATAAATTTTGATAGAAATTATCTCATTTGAGCAGCTCTCCTTCCTTCTAACAATCTATATAGATACCAATGCTTCCACAAAGAACTGTTGTTATGTGGACGGTCTAATCTTTCTTTTTGCCATCTTTGATAGTTTTGCTATTTAAGGTAACAAATATTTATGAGTTGAGTATTGGTATACTTTTCTTCTGTAACCATTAATTTTAAAATTAAATACATACATCTAAAATTTTTTTATTGTCCATTAGAAAATCCATTGAACTATAAGTTATAATATTAGAATAATTTTTTAATCATTTTTCAAATTTAAAACTTAAGAACTATGATTTTCACTACTGAGTGTCCCTCAAAGGACTGCCTCTAATCTTCTATTTGTAGCTATTTTTGGTAGCTATTGAATTTAGAACTGAACACAAAATAATTCATAATTTGGTGGGTTGGATATCGGATGGCCCAAAACCTTAGGTTTCGATTTTTCTTGCACGAACTTTTGGAGGGACACTGCAGATTGTTTGTAAGAGAAAAGATGGAAAATTGCAAAAGAATGTGAAAAAAATTCGTTTATGTTATGAATTGCCGTCTCATATTTTTCATTCATTAGCATTTACATTTTTCAATTTTTTCATTCATTTACTTTAAGAAGAGCTCTTGATAAAAGAGAGTTTAATGGAGACAAAAGTATTGTGGTCCATCCAATAGTTGTACAGAGAGGACATCATTGTCTTGCCAATCCTTTTTTTTTTTTTTCGGGTTGAATAACACATAATTTTGCTTTTTTTTTTCCCTGTAAATAGCAATTATTTTTGGTACAAAACATCAGTTTTGCAATTACGCCTCCCAGTCCCAAAAAAGAGTCAAAAGCAAATCCAACATGAATAATTTGACTTAATCTGAATAAAATTCAATTTAAACTAATATTGATTAAAAAAAAAATCAATAACTCGTTACCAAAATACATAAACTCTAAATGAATTAAAATTTGATTATTCTTGAACCCGAAATTCAAAAGGCTCAGAACCTAATACATATAAAACTTAACAAACTTGAGATCCAACAAAATAATGCATATGAAATTAGGTGAACCCGAAAACCGAACAATCCAACCCAAATTCGACCTAAGTTGGGGAATGTAAGGATCTAGTTTGCATTATTTTGGCATGAGAGGACAGAAATCACCCACCACCACCACCTTTGAATTTTGGAGCAACTACTGCAGGACACTGAATTAAGTCATTAAATCGAGAGAATTAAGTCACCATCACTGAAATGAGTCATGACACCTGCAAGTAGGCTGGTTCATGTACCTTCATTTAAGACAACCCCAAGAGCTAGCTCATCATTGCTTCGTGACTCGTGGGAGTGGGCATTAGATCAATAGAATAATAATATTGTTTCCCATTTCAGCTTTTTGGGTGAAAGGCGTGGCGAGAGCTACATCATAAGAAACACGTTAATGCACAAGACAGATGATGGTTTTTCTAAGTACATTATGCCTTACAATGAAAGCCTCCATAACGCAAAAGACGTTCAACTCGAGCGACTAGTACTTGGACTAACAAGGATCTTTCGGACTTACGGAATATTTGACATCTAGAGTCGCCCAATCATGCTTTAATTGCCAACTTAACAGCCCGGCGTTGCACAATAGCAAAATTTGGCAAGCCATTTTTATTTAATTAGCATGATCGAGCAGCAATGTCCTGCACATGTGTTTTTGGCACAGGTACCTGCCTAAATGATAAATATACTCTTACAGGACGTTAGTAAAAGACAAAAGAAACGCGCCCAAACCAGTTGAAAATATCAATTTCTTAAACCAGACGAACAACCCCACTGCCGTAAACAACAATGCACGAGTAGTTAACTGTTGATTCATTCTGACACTCCAATCCTAATCTTGTCTTCGTCGCGCCCCCTATAATAAAAGATTGTAATGTTGAATAAATTGTGTCCTTGCACTGTGAGGTAATAGCTTGGCACTGTTAGACCCATTTGCTGGAAAATCTGGCATTGGACCCACCAGCATGTGAGCCATGTGTGTGCGATTGCGATGTATGCCACTTAAGTCTATACTTGTTCTTGATTCGCCTTATGCCAGCCAAAATTATGAAAGAATAGCGATTAATATGGATACTGTTTTGGGGAATTAAAAATGGTTATATGCTGTTATTTATTTCCTCTTGATAGATAGATTCATTGCATCCATTTGTCCTCTTCCGCTGGTTCGCCCGCTTTTTAATTTCCAACCGCTGACTCGAGACTTCAAAGATGTACGGTGCATATTATTGCTTAGTTATCTTCCTCCAATCCAATCAAAAAATTTGGCGCAGTTAACCCCATTTCGATTGGACAAGTTGCTTTATTTAGCTACTTTTAATTAGACCTATCAAACGATTTTGGTATGCATGGATGTGTTAATCTATCGCCACGAGAAATGTTGTTTTTAAAGTGAATTGTGACGAGGTTCGATAAGAGACCAATCAAGTTGGACAATTCAAAAAAATATGGTTAAGCTGAAGAAGACATGTCAACATGGCCTTCAGTTTGGTTTCAGGGGCATTGATTACATTTTGCCAGATGCCTTTTTCAAACAAAACAAAACAACGCCCTTGAAAGAATGCACAAGAAAGTTGCAAAAACCGGCATTCAGGTGAAACAACGTAGAGGGCCCGCAAAGGAGAAAATTGAAGGGTCTGCTAGTCAGTACATTGAGAGAGCTAAAGCATTCGTTGTACACCATCCCCCCATAAAAAGTCGGGAGAAAGTCTAAATGTATAAAAATTTGCCGTTCACAGGAAGATTATTTTTGCAATTTGAACTTAACTATAATTTTTATAGGTCATGATAAAGTCAATTGTATCATGACTTGTTCATATATTTCATATTCTTAATAAAAGAGAAAAGGTATAAATTAAGGCCTAAAGTGGGTACACAAGAGAAAGAATAGAAAAGGGTTGGTCATGATCATGACTTGGTAGTACATATATGACCAGAGAATAGTCCGTTGCTAGGCTAGCTAGTAACAAAAGAAAGATGCCGAAGATGAACGCTCGAGGCATGTTGCATTATTCAACTCCCCCACATGGGCAACAAATTTGATGAGCAGTCGTCCCCTTTAATTTTATGGACCATCCTCAACCTTCTCTTCTTCTTCTTTTCTTTTCTTTTCTTTTTTTTTCCTCTTTTTATCTTTAATCTTTTTTCTTTTTTCTTTTTTTTTTCTTCATTTAGCTTTAATGACAAATTATTCCAAGGAAGAATCATAAAAAGCTCAACCCACTCTATTTTATGCAGCAATCACTCCAACATTTCTCTCTAGCTCCTCCACGCATGACACAAATAGGCTTCCCTCATGGAAGAACATATCAACCTAGAGATCGATGCTCCTCATCAAGACAGCTCCATTACGTCAACCTCCGCTTCTTCATCCTCATCCTTCTCCTCAATATGCTTTTCATGCATCGACGAGAGCTCAAAAAATGAAGAAGGTTGCGTGGTAGATCCAAAAGGATCAAGAAAATCTCAGGGAATGAAAAGCGTCAATGAGTCAACGAAAAGGCAGAGGAGTGGTTGCGAAGACGCCAAGCTACACCCAACATACAGAGGAGTGAGAATTCGGAGTTGGGGCAAATGGGTGTCTGAAATCCGTGAGCCGAGGAAGAAATCAAGGATATGGCTTGGAACATACCCTGCAGCCGAAATGGCTGCTCGAGCCCACGACGTAGCGGCTCTGGCCATCAAGGGCAGCACTGCTTACCTCAATTTCCCCGAATTGGCCCACGAACTTCCCCGTCCCCTCAGCAACTGTCCTAAGGACATTCAGGTCGCCGCTGCCAAGGCAGCAGCCTTCGAGTTTCCAGGTACAAGCCAGTGTGAAGCCGAAGCCAAAGCCGAGACGAGCCGAGACCAATCATCAGCTGATTCTCAATTATCGGACAACCTGGCCTCAGACAACGCGCAGGAATCAACAAGCTCCCCGACGACTGATTCTGACGACGCATTGTTTGACCTGCCGGATCTCGTCATCGACGGGGCCAGTCACAGCGGTGGATCTTGCTATTATTCTCAACCATGGCTTCTTGTCGCAGCTGATACAGTCTTCCGGCTCGAGGAGCCATTCTTATGGGAGTCCTACTAGAGATTTGCATTAAAAAAGTCAGTAACTTAGAACTATTGATTAACGGTAAATTCAGTCATCAAGATCGGAATTCAGTGGCGAAAACAAAACCCAGTTGGCAAAATTGAATCTCAAATCTCAACACCTGGTCGTCTTAATTGAATTCACTCTGAATTGCGTTATGCTTAGCGAGAAAAAGTTGTTACAGTTATGCTTGTTTGTTCAATTTGCTTCACATAGGGCGGTTGATATAAGTTCATCAGTTAGTAGGTAGATAAATGTGGATAGCGGATAAGTGCATAGAAGATGAAATTAATAGCATTTGGTAAAAATTGGTATGATAAATAATACAATATATATCAATAATATGTTCTTATTATTTGACCCTTGGTACGTGTAAACCACTAGTAACATAGTTTAGGTTCTCTTTTGGTCTCCTCTCTCTTTTTGTCTTCTAAGCTTCTGCGCCTCTTTCTGGATTCTTTTTATGGCAAATATAAATCCAAGAGGTGCTGGGTAAAAATAAAAATCACAAAAGTGATACAGACATCCTAAATTATCCCTTAAGCCACTTCTGACTTGCCGAGCCCAATTACCAGAGTGCCTAGCAAAGAGATTACATATTATGTTCGAAAAAAAAAAAAAAAAAAAAAGAAGAAATTACAGACGATGTCCCTTGCAAAGTAACTTAGTAGTTAAAAATTAGAGTTTTATTTTCAAAATTTTAAATTTTAATTCTGAAGAAATAAGAATATAAAATTTATAAAAATGTGAAAAGTATATCTTTATTATATAACTCAATGTTTAATATATTTAATAAAATAAAAAAAAATAAAAAATGAATTACATATCATTAGTATTAAGGCACCTAACACTTATCAGTGGCATGGACTCAATCGATGCCTTATCAAGCTTGTCAACTTAATCACCTTCTACTTTAAACTCGCTAATTGGGAGCTTTTTCAACCCTATGAATGTCACGATGTTCATAAAACTCGAGGCGAAACAAGCAGTATTGACTAGATTTAGATGCCTAAATTTTGATTAATGAAATCAACCTTGATCGATATAATAGCTCTAAAGTGAGCTCCCTTCTTCTATAATTATGGTACAAAGAGACCCGAAGATTATATTACAACGCATCATATGGCGATGATGTCTTCAGACCCTTTATCTTTTCCTTTATTAATGTCTTTTAAAACATAAAGTTAAAAACAATGTGCTATACAGAGGAAGTTCATGATGGGATATAATTGCCAGTGTCACTTTTGCTTCCATCCTTCGTCCAAAGAAACAATGTCGATTCCCCAACATGTGTGTAGGTACCCAAAATAAGATGACGACACTGTCTAATTATCAACGTCAGAGTTTGATTGTATTTTGATTTGTCTCTCTTTTTATTCGCTCTTTGAATGTGTAAGAATTTATAGATGTAAGTAATAACAAAGTTCAAATTTAATACATCACAATTATAATTAAGTGTGAGAGAGATCCATTTAAAATTATTATTATTTAAATTGTAAATTATTTCTAAAAAACGATAATATTAATAAATGAATCTGATTTTAATCTGTAGAGATAATAATTAACAAACCTTTTTGTACAAAAGTAACTAAAGAAAACACTGTCCAACCAAAGTTGGTTTTTATTATGGGGCCAAGTAGCTCTCTTCAGTGAAAAGTATCTTCCATTTAGAAAAGCTATGGGCCCCTATTCCCATTAGACTTATCCGAGCCATGACGCCAGTGATAACTGACCTCACCGTCAACACACATCTCCTTTCGTATTCTACGTCCCTCTATCATCGATTTTCCTGGCTCTACAATTAGCCATTGGCTGAAACTCATACAAATGGCAAAGGGCTGTCAATTGTTTAGACACAAAAATCTCGAGCAACTACTGTCTTCTTAAAGTGAAAATCTTAGCACACTAATAATTCTTGTTTATCGATCCGCGTACTTAGTCTAGTCATCAGTGTATTTGCATATAATTCTATGGATTCGAGGGATCGATTATTGGGACCAGGCACCCACATTATCCAAACTTTTAAAGTATGCGACCAAAAAAAAAACAGAGAGAGAGACCAAGGACCAAAACTCTGGTTTTAGTGTTGGGATTTAAAGCTTAGTATCACGGTTCATTAACTTTTCTCAACAACTAACTTATTGGAATGTGCATTGTACCGTTAGTGCCCACGGGTTAAGTATCCCCTTCTCTTTTACTCCGTCACATTAGTCCTAAAAAAAATAAAATGGGGCGTAGAATCTTGCGCTTAATTTGCCGTGAAACTCTTAATTCCAGAAGTTGATGGACGTGATTTATTTTGATAAGGACACTAGAGGGACAATGGAGCTCCAGTTCAGCCATTAAAGATAAAGGATCTGGTGGGCAATCTCGGAAAGTGTCATCTTCAGCACACTTTGTGTGAACGCAACTTATGTACAGATTTCCTTGTTAATCTAGGGGCGTCTAGCAAGGGTGCTCTCAGGCTTTAAGAAAAACCTCCATCTGGAATTCAGACTTTTGCTGCAGGTGAACATATTTGAGGTGGCTATCTCGAGTGGTGGTTGAGCTTCTTGTCATTTCGTTTCACATGGTCTTCTAAGACCCTTTTTTGGTTTATTTGCCTCCTTGTCACCCCCCCCCCCCAAAAAAAAAAAGAAAAAGGGTTTTTTCGCTGGGGGGTGGGGGCAGTCGTCCATAGGTTATACGATATTAAGCAAGTAGTGTTCCTCCTCGTTATTGTTTAACATGTGATCGCGTACAGGCATTTGATAAGTGACTGATTGGCTTGTGATATTTTGACAAAATCATGAAGAGGAAGCGGATCTGATCGTTTTAGCATCATATTATAACAGAGAGATTGCACAATAATTTGCAAAGACTAAAGGAATCCCATCATATGGGAAGTGCAGAATATTGGAATCCAGTGACGTGGGATGGAAGAAACTGCAGATAATGGCTAATAAATTGATCAAATATGGTGTAAAGTATAGTCAATGATACAAAAAAGTTAAAAAGATGCAGAAAAACAAACACAGTTTATAAACGTGCAATTATAATCATTAGTTACAGTTAAGATATTTTTCATATATAATTACTAATAATTATAATTAAATGATGTCAAACTATATTTACTTACTTCTTATTACAAAATTAATTTTAAAATTAAAATTCAGAATTACCGTAATGCTTTAAGAGTTGCTCTCTCTCTCTCTCTCTCTTTCAAAAAGTTGGAAAGAGGTGCATCAAATGCTTTCACTTAAATCATGTGATACTTCTGTGCCATTGAATTGATGCAAGTTTCCTTTTCCAGCGAGACACATGGGAAAGGTTTAGCATTATGGTTTTTAATTGCCGAGTCGATCTGTGTCACTTATTTATGGTTGGAATTCCTGACCTAGGCCCACCACATGCAAATCTAATGAAAGGAAAATTTATAGATAATCGCAAATGCTTCCAGATTTGTTTATAGCGAACTTTCTAATGACTAGAAGTAGAACAACTTCGAGGTAGTTAGCTTAAGCCCTATAACTGCTATCGTTTTATGGTTACTTTTTAACCTGAAAATGGTGAACTCAGGCGCGACATCATGCAGCTATGGCAAACAATTGTTATTGTTTTAATTTGTACCAGAGAAATATATGTGCATTTTCGAGAATTGGTTAACAAAGAAAAGCCAGCAGAATAGACAAAGCCAAAGAAAGAAAAAGCTAATGGAACATTGAGTTGAAAGACATAAATAAGCAACCAGTGGCAATTTAATGTGAGAAAAGAAAAAAAAAAAAAAAAAGCGAAAAGGTGAAGTTCAGGAATCCGATATCTTTTTGTCTCCGACTTGTCTGGTACCTTGAATTATTGCTACTTGGATGCCAGAATAAGGACGATTTGGCAGACTATTCAAACCGTGCGTCAAATCAACGGTTGCTTTGCATCGTCGTTTTCCTGAAGACATTTTTGAATCTTTGATGTAAAAGATGGGAGTTTCATTATTATTATTATTATTATTATTCTTTTCTTTTTTATGTGAATGGTGAGTTCATGATTGGTTTTTGCACGAAGTAATTATTGAAAAATAGCCTAATATGGAGCCCACCGGCCCTAAATCAGATAATTAGCAAGGTTGTTAAAATCACAATTCAGATAAACGTCTTGCGATATCCTTGGCTCCTGCAGGGGCCCAACGCCCCTCTAGTCTCATACTATTCTAATTTTCTTCACAAAAGGGCTGTTGTTTTCTTTCGGCTAATACTCAATTTGATGGGCTAGACCGAGGCCGAAATTGAGCAAACAATTCTGTATGGCTGTCAGGGTTTGAATGACCGAAGGTTGGCTCAGGAAGTAATTGATGAGAGACCCTTTTGTTTCACTTCTAAAATCGCCAGTTAAAACAGAAAATGGATTGATCGACGAGTGTAAACTACCCTTTTGGTCTTTTGTTTAATAATAACAGTCAAGTGAAACATAGACCTCAAAGTAGGCCGTGAAGGGCAACTGGGTGAATGAAGCAATTAATCATTAGAAAATAGAATATCAAATGATAATAATAATAATCATAAGCATAAGATCCTTCCATAAACTGCTATTAATATTGTGTTTAGTAAAATGAAAGATGGGTAGAAAAAGAGAGGTAAAAGAATCAATGTTTATATTTATCAAAATGTTTTTAAAAATTTTTCTTTTTGACCCATCGAATCCATTCCTCTAAATTTTGGAATTTAAAAAAAAAAAAAACACTTTATCCCGTCATTCCCATTAAAAAACATTTTATCTTTATTTATTTACATAATAATTTTACTACCAAAAATAAAATTAACATTCCTGTACACATCATTTTCATTTTTCTTATTTTCCACACTTTTGTAAACAAAAAATTTTTAATTGTTTTTCTTCTCATCATTTATTCTCAAACACGAGAGAAATGAAAAATTTTCCTCTCCCCCACACAATGTAAGTTAATAATCCATAGCCAAGTAAACAATTTGGGCGTTGACAGTTGAAGCCTGCCTCACATGTTGAAATGTTTACGCACTCAAAAACCAATTTTGCTGTGTCCGGCAGAATCCATGTTTATAAGCACCAGTTTATAATGTACACAACAGCAGACTATATAAGACTTTCGACATTCGAGATGATCGATGAATGGAGAAAAATAATTAACAGCATCAAAAATGCCAGGGAAAACTTGAGGCAATGTGCCCTAGCACACTAAGACGAAGGCACAAAGCTTGACCAGTCCACTGTAGGTCATTGACTCTTAAGGCCTTCGGCAATGGGCAGCTAACCGGATTGTCCGCAAATTATAGCCTTGGAAGATTCTACCCGCCCAAAAAACAAAATTTAATTCACCAAAAAACTAATAGAAGTCGATGACACAGCCAATCTTTACACATGTTGAGAGGTAGCAGTATTTGCACTGGTCCCCATCTGAGAAGTTCTCAACTACAAATGGACATAAGCCTGTGAGCATCCATAGCCGTAGGCCAAGCCACCGATCAGGGCAATGCATGTGAGCCTGAATTCGATGAGACTAACCACAAAGCAGTGTAGAGCTATTTTCCCATTCTTATCAGATATAAACGGGCTTGACATCATTCATTCCAAAACTGGTGGCACACGCCGGACATTTGCGGTGACGACCTTCTAAAAGTCTTTGTATGCAGGGATTACAGAACAAATGGAAACATTTTGTTATGACAACCTGACGGGAAACAAACTGTCAGAACTTCCAAGCAAAACGGCTGAAAACAAAAACACCAATAAAGACTAACTTTCACCAAGTTTTATTAACAGTTGCATACTTCGATCAACAATCACAATCAAAGGGCTCAACAAGGCATTAAATGACTGACCAAAAAGAAGTGGCATCAGTTTCCAATGTAACCAAAAAGAAAAGTCATATTATTCTAAGGCAGAGAATAAAAAGATCAAATTGTCTGAGTGAAAGATTCTACATTCATTAAATGTATGTCGTAAAAGACTTCAGTAAAGAGTTTTGAGGGTTTTTCTTTTTATTCACCTTCATCCCCAAGTTAACAGCCACTCATGTTTGTATTTCAAACAATGGATCAATACTTGAATCTGAAGCAGTGCTGTTGGCCAAGCACAAACTGCAGATGACACTGCTTGTGCATGTTCCTTTGTAGTTTACGGTGCAAATGCTACTCAGAATACTTGTAGCCCTACATGATAGAATCATAAAGGGCCCAACACCTATATACACACTGCTTCCACTAGTAGGCTTTATACAACAATGAGCTAGTTCATAACAGGTTTCAATTTTATTTACTAGGAAAGAACTTAGGGTAGCAGGATTTCCTTACCAATTATCCGAAATCACAAATTCAAAATCACCTTGATGCCAAACTGAAACATAGGACAGCTCATCCATATAGAATTTCTTTTGGCAAATAAGTCAAAAATATGTCTACCCCAATGGTTCCATTTAGCTTAACCCCACACTAAGCAAGAAATTTCCTACATCATATGTCCTTAATAATAATTAGTTAATTATTCTTCTACCCCTTTATGCCGTGACCAAGGTGATCCAACTGGTAAGAATGCTTCAATAATCACAGCTTCCAACAAGCATAACAAGACACAGAAAGCCTGCATGTAAGAACAAGATGGCACATTTACCTCTTTAGTTCTGTCAATACAAACACCGCACTTAACTATTTCCCGGTATTCCCTATGATCGTTTTGGAGCTTCTCCAAAATTGATGACCCCTCTGTTTGTGCTTGAAGACACAAAATCTTTCTCCTCAAAATGTTTAATTCTTCCTCCATTCTTCCTTTATCAAACCTGATACACAGACATGATACCCATATTTGATTCACTGAGATTAGTAAGCGCAAGAAACTATATATTCCATTACCTCTCTCTCTCGGCATCTATCTGCAGCTCCAAAAGAGCTGCTCCACTTCTTTCAATCTTAGATTGACAGGCATCCAGTGATTCCCTTGCCTGATCAGAAGCTCTCGCCACATCCAGCAAACATTTCTGTGCATTTTCCAGAGTAATTGACTTTTGAAACTTATCTTCCAAAGGTTTTTGAATCTGATCTGTACTAATTTTTAACTGCAAGGCAAAGAAGCATAAATACCAAATGAACACATATCCTCAACTTCAGTTGATCCTCCTACGGAATCATTAAATAATTACCTGATCTGAAATTCTAGCAAACTTGACACTGTAAAAATCAAGAGAGATGTTTGATTGTTGAATCTCCTTTTCCACCACTCTTTTCTCCATAAGCAGAGAATTTTGCAACTGTCTTGCCTTCACACCTTCTAAGAAAAGCTGAAGTGGAAACAACAAAGACCATATCAAACATGAGGAGCACAACCTCAAATCTTATAGATTGTTGAACTCTGAGTAGAAAAATCCCCGATCATGACTAAAGTAGATTTATTAAGTTGCTCTCATCGTATGACTCCATATTGTTCCCACACCTAACAATCACATTTCTAGTTAATCACCATTTTAACTGCTGATTACTTGAAGCTGCAATAACTGCCAAACCTTGAGCTCAATTGAGAATGCTGTGCTCAATAAAACATTTTACCCGGACACCAGCAAGCAAAATTAATGACAATTATAATAGCAAAATACAGATGGTCAGACATTATCTTTGGAACACAGATTCTTCTCTGTTTTCTCTATGGTAAATTGCTCCTGACCCATCCACCCAGCGAAAGAAAAAGAAATTTGCTCTACTCTTTAAGGTTCTCTGTTTGAAATAAAAATGACCCCCCTTGCTGAAAATTATTCCCACTAGGAACACGGGAAATTTTGTAGAAGAGAACAGCACATCAGTTCAATTCCCAGCTTCCACACACAACAAGAAGGCTTCCTCTTTCTTGTCAACAGCAACAAAGAGCATGCTGAAACAGTTTTTCTATCCATGGGCAATGAGTTTTGATGTATTGGGGGGTATCCATATTTATAGATACTTTAATTTTCCTGCTTATCCTAATTGTTGCTTCAGTTTATATATATAGGAAAAGGAGCATTAAAATGGTCTTAGCTCTAGAATTTGAACATTACAGAAATAAGACAATATTAAAATATGTAATAGGTAGTCAAGCTGACAACATATTATCTTTCTCTCTCAAATTTGTAGATAACTATCTCATCTGCCAATCAGAATTGCAAATCACTAACATAAATGAAAATGTTTGCTGTTTCAACATGTTGAAAAATTGGATTAAAGGTAAAACTGCAGAAGTAATATCCAGCAAATTGTGAAAACTACAATAGCAAACTATAAAACCCTGAGAATTATGAGTGTCAAAACCCACTAAAGCCTATATACGCATGCAAATACAAAAGAAAACTGAAAGTAATTCCCATACAAATTATCATAAGAAAAGCATGCAACCCACCGAGAGGCCAAAATATTCACAGTTAAAATATATATTTTCAAAACCTCATAAATTTTCAGAAACATCCATCATGGAATATGCCCATCACCTTAATATTATAGTCATCTCTCTCTGTAATTTGCTGCAACAATTGTTGGTTTTGAGTTTGCATGTCATCATAGGCTTGACCAATTGTCTGAAGGGAAAACAGGCAGAGTGTCCTAAACCAATGCCATGGTTTAAAAAAACAAATTGCTCACAATAAATAAAAGCAATCTAACCTCTATTTCAGCATGGTAAGCTTCATTTTCCTCATTTTTGGATTTCAGGACACCAGAAAGTGTGGACATTTCCCTGAAAAAACAATAGATCATTGCTTTCAGATAGAAAAGTTTTTGCAGATGCTAGGCCCAGTTGCGACAGAAGAAGAAGGAGATCCACAGATTATCAGACAAGGTTCAGCAGATAATGACCCAGATGCAAGAGGAAGAAGAAGAAGAAAATGAGAATATTATCAGACAATGTTCCACAGATACTAGGCCCAGATGCAAAAGGAGAAGAAGAGGAATGCTGCAGTGACATGCACAGAAGAGATTACCAAGAAAGACCACAATGCAACTTCAGATGGAAATAATTCACAATCAATCATACACATGTATGACCAGTTCCACCATTTAGTTCCAAAGAAAACATTTCTTATTGACAATAAGCTTTTATGGAATAATCCTGGTTGTGGAACAGCAATTTAAGAGATTCCCTAACAACAGCATAGAGGCTCTCTGTCTTTGGTAAGCAATGCTGTGAAGAACTTCCATTTGTGATTCTCACAGGAGTAGAACTAGTCGACAGCAGGATCAAGCATAAAATCAACTTCCTCTAGGAGGAGCATCAAATATTACCCCTTAGAAGCTTCCAACCTCTGTCTCAGGTCAGCAATCTCTGCTTCTGCAGAAGCCAGCCCTTGTTGGGACCTGGCCTCAGCTTCATTTGCTGTCTTTACTCGTAATTCCAAGCTTTTCTCATCAAGAGAAGATTTCAAAATTTGAACATGAGCCCAAGCCTTGTATTCCAGATCCCTAGCTTCTAACACATTCCTGCAATTGATGAATATTCTAAAGTCAACATATGACCATCCAGCCATCCATGACAACAAAATTGGATGAGTTGGTGGCAACCAAACACATAGAGGATCAACTGCCATAAAGAAAGAATCACTTAACCAGTAAGGAAGACCAATAGTAATTAACTCTCACAAAGTGTTGAATACCACCGCCTATCATTTGTCTTCATCTTACATAAAAATGATGAAATATCGCTCCTTTATGGACAATTTGGTTTCACAGAGAGAAGAATGGATAAAAAAAGATCCATGTAGCTGCCCCCAACTAGTTTAGATTAAAACTTGATGAGCTGAGTTTCATTCTAAACCAACAAAAGTTATTACGAGAATGCTTGATAAATACCCAAAAAAAAAAAAAAAAAAGTGCACACATGCTGGTTCCTTGACAAGAGTTTCTGCTTAAATCAATGAACAAAATCAAAAGAATGATTAATAATTAACCAAAGCCTATGTATATGCTGGCCGGATAACAAGTAGATCAGGTTTTCAACACACCTGAGGGAAATGGGAGGGTTGAAGGCATAACCTATTGAAATTCTAACCTTGCATTGGTAGATTCACGCCTATACATGGAAAAAAGCAACCGCAACTCTGAATGACTTTCCTTCAGACCCTTGACCTAGGAACAAGAAAAGAAGACAAAGTAAACATAATGTGAACAATATGCTTAAAATTAAAGAGGAAGGTGCTGCACATATCACTTTAATCTCTGCTGGAAAAATCTCAATCAAACTATCCAAACAAAAGGTAGCCAAACCAGTAAACTTAAAGACAATAATTATTTAATACCTTTAAGACAAATATAACCACAACAATAAATATTGAACTAATTCCAGTGCAACAGATTAGAAAAGTTGAAGAAAAACAAGTTGCCCCTTTCAAAATTGTCCTGCACCAAGCTATTAAACATGACACAACTAACCTCAATATTACCTGTTTCAAGAAAAAGCAAAAGGAAAAGGACAAATAGAATCCAAACAGTACCAGATTCATAACAAGTCATGCCAAGCATCAAGAACAAATTCTTCAAAGAGCGAAGGATGACTACTGAGAAAATGTAGCAAGCAACTCACCTAACAAAATAGGTAATGGAATTCAACATTCTTAGGCTCTGGGATTGAAAATAAAAGCAGACATCAGGAGAAAATATAAACAAAATTAAGAGAAAACCATACCACAGCTACCAAATTTTGTATCTCAGATACTTGGCTGGCAGATCTAGCAGATAAACTTTGACATTGTTTAGCCTGCTCCAAAACATTAAGCTTTTAGCTCTTGAGATATTCTAAGAATATAAAAAAATATACCCTAAATTACCAACCTTCCTGTCTAGAACACTAGAAAGAGACTGCATGTCAGCACGTAAAGAATGAATATCCAAAGCAGCCTCTTTGTAACTGTTTAACTGGTGTTGCATGCTGCCCATTTCATCAGAAAAAGAAGAAACCAAAGCTCTGAAATCTGCAATGATTTCTTTTCTTCCTAAAGTAGAAAGCACTACCATCAGAATCAAACATAAGATCTATGACAGAATCTTTAAGTAATTACCTGGTTCCTGTGATGCCTTTTCCAACTTAGCCTCAATCATCTTTCTCTCATTAGTTTGTTTCTGTATTTCAATCCCTAAATCAGCAACTCTAGAATCTGAAACTGCACACAATCTCCGGAAAACATCAACTAAATCATTCCTCATATTCAATTCCCTTTCTCTCCAAAAAAGGACATCTCTTTCAGCCTACAGCTTACAGAGGAAAGTGGATCAGCATCAGAACTAAATCCATACAAAGAAAATGAAAGACTAAGGCATAATTAAATCTACCGACCAGTTACAACCTGTAGTTTCTCAAATAAGGCCTGATACTGGAGAGCATCTGCTTTAGACTTTTCTATGTGATCTCTCAGCAATAGTATTCCTTGTGAGGAAGAGATGCACTTCATATTCTTCAATGATTTCTGAATAACAGAACATCCACACTCCATTAGCATCAACAACTAAAACTGCATTTTATAGCCTGATTAGAAAGAGAAGGAAATTTACAATTGCAATTGGGGGGCTAATTGGAGAGGCAACTAGAAAATGCACACTTACAAAACTAAAAGAGGCATCGTCATCTGAAAACACTGACCTGCAAAGTGGACAATTGCTTCAATATGTTTATCCTTTCATTCTGAAGGCCTTTCAACTCCAATAATCGAGAAGAAGCTTGATCCTGTGGAACTCAAATTCATTAGTATGCATACATCTGCCATTTAGGAAATGAGAACAAATCTCCAAATCAACCCAAGAAAACAGATGCCAAGAGCTTACTGAAAATTCTCTAAGAGCAGACTCCATCTGTTCCAATTCCTTTTGTTTATCTTTGGTTCTATCACCAGCAACATGCTTAGTTCCCACATTTAGGACAGGGAAGAATACCCCTTTTGTTGCATCTCTCTCTGCTTTAAGAGTTGCCAATTCACATTTACTGTGTTCTAATTCAGCAACCATATTCTCCAGTTCTCCTTTGATACCAACAAAAGCATAATAGCCAACCAAACTTAGAGATGACCTCCATACAACCAAAATAAACAATGAATCTGTTATTCTTACATCAATAAATCATACAACACTAGTCCTATGACAAAAATACATAATAATTTTCATTAAATTCTCAAGCATCACAACAATATCACTATACTAGAGCAAAATCACTACAAATGGCAATGAAGGCTGCAAGATAGTCATGCATATGGCTGTGTTGTTCAAATAAGAAACCTTTCAAGAGACATACCCAAATTCATCAAATTTCAGGTGACAAACAGGTAAATTATATAATGCATATTATCCTATGACATTAATTCATGCACCAAAATACAGATCAGCAAGAGCATGAAGAAATTTGCATGAATCTTAAATGGGCATGCCAAATTAGTCCAAATAGGCCATTTCTTCGATGGTTCAGTCTAGAAATCAGAATTATCCAAGACTTGGCAGAATACTACCTCTTAAGTACTTAAGCTCAGCTTTACTTTTCACATCAATATCTCGATACTTCTGCAATTCCCTTGCCAGTGACTTAATCTTCAAATGAAAGTCACTTAGTGATAATCTCAAGTCCTTAGCCTCTCTCACTAATTTTCCAGATGCTTTTTGCTGGCAAACACCTAGTAGAAAGAGCCATACATGTGAGAATTCAGAGGAAACTCCAAAGAAGAATAGAAGAACAAATGTTACATAAGCATAAAAATCTTACCATCTTTTGGGAGCTTTTTCATAACTGCCACATTCAATCCATCCATAATTTGCCAAAGGTCAATGACTGCAGCTATGGTATTAATTAAACAGTTCTTAGCCTTTTCAGGGGTAATTATTCCATCTTCTTCAATCTGATCATGGCAAATATTACCAGATGAACATTCAGTTGCACCTGTCTCTAAGAGTCGGCTAAGAAAAGCATCCTCTAGAGGAGATGAACCCCCATCTGACAAGCAATTTGAAAAATCCTATCAGAAAATACATTTGATTCAATTATAAGTTCCCAATCACAATAAAACTACCAGTTGAGCTCTATTCAGCATTTGATCTGAGCTAACTAATCATTAAGTGTCGGCTAGTCAAAAAGGGTTGAATCTAACAGTTGGACCAATGTTCCCATCATCAAGTTTGATTTGCTAGATCCATTTGCATACATGTGTTCACAAACATATAAGTTAAGTTGGCCTGTGCAAGCAACCAAAGGTTGGTAAATCTAAACTAAATTACTGCAGAGCAGTGTTTTCAAAAGTGCTACAAGCTTGAAAGCACTAAAGGCTCAAGAAGCAAAGTGCAAGTGCACACACACACGATCAAAGTGAGATGAACATATATAAGTAATAATAAATTGCCAAGGAAAGTATACAAACATCTAAATATGACCAAAAGAATGACTAATTAAGGCATGTAATCTATTAGATCAAACAGCTAAATGGTGCAAGGATGCCATTAGGTGTATTTGTTACCAAATTGTGTATTAAAACATCTAGCCACTTTTAAATTTGTTGAATATCTTATAGTATAAATTTTTTTAGTTTTTGAAATTTTAGTTTATAAGGATTTAAATATCTGGAAAACTTCTTGCATATGATTTCATATATATGTATAACAATAACATTAACAACAATAATAATAAAAATAATGATAATAACAGTATATCATGTTTATCTCTTGAAAATAAAAGTTTGGAAGCAAAACCATAAGGTATAATACAGCAAAACTTTAAAAAGACAAAAATGGATATTGCAAAGATGCTTTCTTTCTAGATTAAAAAATTAAACTACAGCATGAGATAAATAATAGCAATTAGTTAATTGTTAACTACAAAATATGGCAACTCTCCTGGCCAAGAGAGTATACATCTAGTTGAAGAGAATAATCTATTTACACATGATTCTCGGTTTAGAGTTGTCTAGATTATGGAAAGAGAGCAGGTTAGGTTTATCCAACCATAATTAATTGTCTTAATTACCCAAGGTAATAAATAAACTAACAATTATCAAAGTAAGGATAAAACAGTACATTTACCTATCAATAATTTAAAATGAAAACAAAAAACATGGAAACAATCGCTTTGCTCACTTCACTTAAGGATCAAGAAGCACTGGCCCCTTCAGTGCTTCACTTCAACGGCTAGGCAAGCAAGGTAAGCACTTTTAACAACACTGATGCAGATGATTAAATATTGGAACAACAGGATTAAAGCTACCACAGAAAAGATTCCATTTGTTAAAAAGTGACTGAAAAATATGCATGGCAATGCTCAATAAACAAGAACAAATTTCCAAGAACCATTACATTGCACACCAATACAAAGGTGATCATCTTCTAAATTCTAATGCAAACAAGTTCTTGTGCAATCATAAGAAAATGAAAAGGATAAAAAGGGGGAAAGAGGAATGAGTAGAAGAAGTATATTATAATTATGAAGAGTATTTGTTCATCATGGAGGGAAGCCCAGGACAAGCTTTCATGTAACATAAGTTTACTTTATTGTGTCTTGAAGTTCACACATTCAAGTCATGGGACTCATGTGGGAGCCTTATGCACTAAGATGTCCCTTGTTAGAAGTTCATTGCATAGGGAAGCCAAAATAAGAAATGAAAGAAGCAGCAGAAGAAGAAGAAAATGCAATAACACAAACAGTTCTCACCCCTTGTCAATGGTATACTCTTCACAGCAGGGTTACCATTTGATTGTCTTGTGCGAACCGAACATGATTCCAACTCAATAGCCAGCTACCATAGGTAAAAGAAATTAAAAAAAATAAAAAATAAAAAAAATAAGTCAATTCCTATACAAGTACAGCACAATACTATATGCAAAAATCACCATGCCATAGCATGTGCTCATTATATTTACAAGAATTAGTTGATTTTACATGCAAATGTAGGGGGGTGTGGTGCAGAGAGGAAAACCAAACAACATAATTACCTGCTTCCAAGAGTCATTCAAAGCTTTTATTGTGGAATCACATGGTCGTAGTTTCTCCTTCAGTTGACTGAATTTATCCTCTAATGCAGAATACTCGATTCTCTGAGCTTCTAACTTCTGTGCAAGCTTTTGATTTTGGTATTGAAGTACAGCAGTACCAAGCTACAACATCAACGAAGAGGAAAGCCAAAACAAACAAGCTTTGCCTCAACGACATTATACAGCAGCAACATAACATTCATACAAGTTATTGAGGATTGATAAGTTAAAACCAAAAATCACACGGTGCGAAGCAAAATGCACAAGTTCAGACACACCGATAATTAACAAGTTAAACGTAAACCGAAAGAAAAAGAATTTGACTTTTAATTTTCCATCTAAAATTTTCTTAATAACGAGAAAAAAACACTGTGCTAAGTTACACAGCTTGCAATCTAACACCTAAGCATGCCAAGAAGAGAGATGATCACATCCAAAAGAAATCATAAAATTAAAAATCAAAAACTTTGAGCATCCTGAAACAAAAATTGAGTTGTAGAGAACAGAATTAGAGTACGTGAAAATCGAAGCAAAACCTTTGTGTCTTCAGAGAGCTGTGCGAAAGGCTGCTTCTTAGCCATGGCAGGCGTGGGTGATATCGAACTAAAATGCCTGCGTTTGCGATCTGGCTCACTCCCCATTAAAACCCTAAATGTTCGCTCTCTCACACCATCGCGCCTACCACCCACCAGATACACCCAACGCCGTCCATAAACTAGAATTGGACAAGACCAAACGGCCTCACTTAATCGAACACAACTGATTAAAGGTTATTCGTTGTCTTGAAACCCTAAAATTCATACACCTATCGATAAAGATGAAAATTTCGTAAGCATTCGCCCTTTGAGAGCGCTGCTGCTTCGCTCTATCTAATCTCTGCCTCGTCTAAGCAACGACAAGTATTTTGATTGATCTTTGTCTGGTTTCATTTTGCTCATAACAAAAAGAAAGAGGGGAAGAAAGAAGTAAAATTACTCGTTTGCATAGCAACAAAAAGTTCTGCACAAAACACGGTTCAGAAATTTTGCGGATGTTGGGAGGACAATGTTGACATTTTCTGGTGACCGCGTTTGACGCGCACTCTTTCTGGCTCAAGGAAACTGGAGTGATTATCACGATAGAGAATCAGGGCAGGGTGAGAAACTGTCGTAGAGGTTTATTCCGAGTAGACGCAACTTTCCTTTTTCTTAAGACACGTCACCTGTAGACCATTTCTGGTTTAATTTTTTTATTAAAAATATTTATTATTTTCTCAGTTGTAAAAAATATATATATAAATTTCACGCTGAGTTTATTTTTCCATTTACTTTTTTTATTATTTAATTTTTTTAAAAAAAGTATTCACCATATGAAATATATTGAGTACAAGTGAAATAATTCTATTATTCAACTTTGATATTAATAATTTAAAACTTATTATTGCATCTTTAACCTTTATTCTTAATATTTAAAGACAACAACAATAAGAGAGCTTTGAAAAAATAAAACACTAAAACATTATTAAATTACTGTCTCAAACCAACGTAAAAAAACATTATTATTTACTTAATACTTCCTAACGAATCCCACTTAGAATTGAAGACAAATCTACTTGTCAGCTGTGTTGTGTACAAGCAAAACATTCCCGAGCAATTTGCCAAGGACAGAATATTCTCCATATTAGCCCAGCAAACCCCAAATTATGGACAATGTTACAAAAGGAATGTAGTTCATTGCCCAGGCCACAATAGCATGTATGTAGCTTCGACTACGTTCTTACAGAGTTACTTGGATTTTATCTATCGCGTGATGCCTCATTTGAAGCACACGCACTATACCAACAGACTTAAAAGCAAATGTAGTTGGAGGCTAGATAAAGGTTTTAAGCAAAATTTTCAGAGTTCATAGTTCGTGGCAATCTCTGAATATGCAGTTTTTTACCTCTTGTTTCTATATGTACAGCTCTGCTACACCCCACACACCCAATTTTGCAACTATACAAAACAAATAGCACAACAATTTGATGAAAGTTAGCGACGTTTTAGTGACTCACTCATCTTTCATTGCAAGTTCATGTTTCTTCTTTTGACTGACTTCCACAAGTAGCGTCAACAAAGATTCACACACTTGAGAAGCATCTGCCTCTGAAGGGTCGTCATTCAATGACGTGTAGACCATCCAAGCATGGTCCAATTTGCGTTTTGGTCGCACAACAACAGAACCTGGAACTTCTGCATCCCGACACGTGACTAGTCCATCACTCTTCTCGCCATACCAAATCCGCAGAAGCTGCGCACATGTAGCCATTGCAGCACCAAGGGGCATTACAACGGGGAGTTTTGCCAATTCACCAGCCGAAAGAGGTGCCACCAATGGTAACTCTGCATGAGCAACACGAGACAGTGCGGCTAGAAAAGTGGGATTAGTTCCAGCTTCTGTGTGGAATGATACAAGTGGGACTTCTCTTGGCAAAGGATGTTTCTTCAGGAATTCCTTCCGTCTCTCGTAAGTCAAGTCTTCTAAAGCTTGAATGTCACCCTTAATGGTTACCAAATACAAGAATTAGTTTAAAAAAAAAAGAATAAAAAACTTCAAACTGTTAAAGTGCCATTAATCTGCACTTAAGGTTGACTTCTTCAAAGAGAGACAAGTATTTTCTCTCGGTAAAATGTTTTTGTAGTCTTCATCGTTGAAAAAGATAAGTATCACACCCAAGTTCTACAAATAATTTAACGCTGGTGTCAACATGTGAAAGAGAACACCATTCCATGTTTTTTAGATGCTTCCTAAAAACATAAAAAAGATTAACAAGGCCAAGTAGAAATTCTAATTGTTCAGATGAGTATGTGAACACCATATGCACAAACAAAAAAAGACAAGTCCTTAAGCACCTATGAAAAAAAAAGTACCCAGGCCTTACCTTAATCACTTTGCAGATTACAATTTCCATAAGCTTCCTTATATTAATATAATCACCAAGCTGGCCTCTGCGTAATATATCTGAGGCTATTGGGCTACCACCGTATGGACTTTGAGCCAATACTAGTCCAGCAACCTTATCCTTCAAATCCGACCAATACAGTGATAAAGCAGCAGCTGCATCTATACCCCCTTTGCTATGTCCAAGAAGCATAACTTGTTTCTTCACACCCCAATAAATTTCTTCAATGTACTCTTTTATCTCTCTTGCATTTTTCTCAACTGAAGCCTGAGTAGTAATTACCCGGGCTCAGCACAAAATCAAAACAATATGATTTTACAGTGTGGAAACCCAGAAAGAAAGTACCTCACTGTGAATCTTGGCAATGTGACAGGCCAGACCCATCTTTGAGAAACTCATTTTCGTATTAACAAAATAAAGTGGCCCATGATTGCTGAAAAGACCTGCCAAATAGACAATTTGAGCTACATCAGCTTGAGTGTGAAATTAAAAACAGGGGTACTAAAATTCTTTGTTTAGAGTCAGTAATAGTTCCAAATGTTTTCTCCGCAATATCTTAAATACAATATTTTTAGTTGTTTTTTTATCAGATATCAATTATATAATTTGTTAGATTGTCCAATTAAGGGTTTGGGCTCTTCTCAGTGCCTCCAACAGAGTGGTACTTGGTTTTGGGATTTGACAGCTCTAGTACTCAAGATCCTCGACAATACCTTACTTACCCAACAGATAATTAAGCTCTCTCTCTCTCTTTCTCTCTCTCTCTCTCTCTCCCCACCCTAACCCACAACCCCTTGCCACCCCCTCCCCTAAAAAAATGTCATACAGATCTCAATTTCCATAAACTGAGAAAATCCCAGCTCCCTTTCCTCACTCCAATGCAGCACTGCATACAAAGTCCTAGACCCTGGAAGACAGAGGCCCTACTCTACAGGTACCCAGAGCCTCATCATTCTGTATGGTTTGAGAATCTTAAAAAGGGAAAAACAAAAGGCCATGTGAAATGTAAACAACACATCATCAGCCACATCATGAAATTTCAGTCAAAGGCATCCCATAAGGAGGAAACATCAATGATGGTCTCCAACAAGTTTTAATGCTAATGATGGTGGCAAAAAGTGGATAGACAGTTAACCAGGATGTCCACCCTAACTCAGATTACAACTTATACCTGGAACCAACAAGTAAACCACTGAATTGGGCAACTTGTGTAGACCATGCCTGAAAGAAGGAGGAACAACTCAATCGAAAACTGCATTACCATTCCAGGCATGACACAGATGCAAAAAGGAGATGCCCAAAATACCTGACATTTTCAAGAATTTCCATAAACCTCCCAGTTCCATCTTCAACCTGAGGCATCCCTGAATCACGCTGCAGCCACCCTATATCATCAGCAGATCCATGGACAGTTTTCCGTGCTCGCTCAATGAGCCTGAAAGCAATCATTCTGCATCATCATAAAACAGATAAAGGAAAGCAGCATATTTGCTACATGAACTGACATGTTAGTATAGACAGATTGCCAATTCCAAAGATTTTTATTTTCCATTTGACAATCCCCACCACCCCTTCCTCTCAAAATGGATGGCTATGGGCAGGGCAATCCAGCTCAACAGAGCACAAAATAAATTTAAATGACGGAACTTTTTCTGGATGATTTTCCATAACAAAATGTCTAACTCTATTAGATACTGCATTTATCCAGGGACTATCCCTAACTAGACATGGAAGAGGACAATACCCTTGAAAAAGGGAAATGCCATTTTCAGTGCTAGAATTTGGTTGTGCAAGTGCGCTAGAACTTTGAGAGGGGCCTTCAGAAGAGGATCTAGTCAGCCTATCAGGAACATATGGAGTAGCAGTGGCACAAGGAGAGGACTCAGGAGATGCTGAATGGTTCCCACTTGAAGATGGATGATCACCATTCTGCATATCCTCAGGCTGCCAAGAAGAAAATGTCACCAACTCCCGTGCATGTAAAGTGGAATCCCCATACTCTCTCCAAGGATGGTCTACTGCAACAATTCCACGTAGGGCAAATATTTTATGTTAATAATGAACAAATTTGGCAGGTACTTGTCCTAACAATGCCCAGATTATAACCAACAAGCATACAATGCAGTGAAAAAGTTGTTCATCAAAAAGAGATAGACCGTGGAAGAGTTATCAGCAGTCTAAAATATCTTGATTGATACACAAAGGGCCAGTCATAAACTAGCTAATCACTTTTGATTTAAAAAATTTACATGTAGAATGCCGTATATCAGTGACCTTGAAATATCCTTTGACGTATTAGCTTTACACGGTTCAAAGCCAAGATGCAGAATATAACATTACATAGAATCTTTATGCAGGCAATATACCGTCCAATAACACGACAATGAACAAGAAAGACTCTCACCCGAATAATCAGAGAAACAGCGAGTAATCAATGAAGTAGTTTGAGCAAGATAAGAAGCAGCTTCATCAAGAGATGGCACAGACGTAAATAGCTGAGGAATGCGTCTACCATTTGCCAGCCGGTCATTCTGTGCCCGGAAAGAAGAAAGGATTTTATTCAATTACAGCAAATTCCCATATCATTCAAATTCTTGTCAATTAGAAACATGATCATGTACGGTCCACTACGGAAAAAGCGCATTAGACATCCATTTTAACTGAAAATCATATTCACTCATTCATATACAAATCTGAGAGGCATTGCAAATCGATTACAAGAATTGAATTCTCAGTGGTATGGGTAAATTGCGCTGAATTCAGAAAGAGGAAAAGAATGCAAACCATCAGGGGTGTGCGCGATTCTTCAAATCGTCTAGGGCTTCCGGCTTCTCCCATTTGATACTTCTCTGACAAATTACAAGCACCGGATAATTATAAATAAAAATCAATTAAATTACGAAACGGATCGTGTAGAATACAGATATTTTGGTGGCCAAACACCCAAAGAAACAAGAACTAGCAATAACGATTGGGAAATGAAAATCACACCCGAATTAGGAAACTTCCTTCCGTATCTCTCTTATCTATCTGGGGAACGTGGATAGGGAGTAATTTTAGCAATCTACTTCAAAAAAAAATCTGTAAATTTTTGCAATCTGAAATCTAGAACAGGCAAGGCAACCGAAGAAACTAAGGAATAGGATTGGTAGGTAGATTGATTGAACACGAAAAAGAAAAGAAATTGAACTCTCTGGCGGTGGGGTGGGACTCCGTCCGTCGGGTCTTTTTTTTTTTTTTTTTTTTGTCGTCATTGCCTTCGCAGTTAGGCACCGCGGGCGCTCATCATAGGATGGGCTTACGTATAGTCGGGCCTCGAGAGGGACATTTCACGGTCCATTGCCTTATCCTAAAAAAAGAACATATTAAATTATATTTAAGATTTCTTTTACTGTCAGGTACCTACTACTTTAATACACTCGTCACATAACCTATTACTTGGATACATCCATCGCATACAACTTCAAATTAGTATAGTGTCTTTCACTCAAACCTCACAAATTAAAAATTTCTAATAATTTATTTAGTAATTAATTTTTATTTTATTTTGATTCAATTCTATTTATTGCAATTTACTCATATTTAATAATATTTAGAAGATAAGTTCTTTTCATAAAGATATTAGATGAAAAATTAACGAAACTCTTTACCTTAATCTTGACTCACAAGTGCATCCATGCATTATACGGCACATGAAGCTCTTTGAGAAAGAAAAAAAAAGTGTCGTGTCGATCTAGGTAACTGAACCCATCCAGGCGTCCGTCAAACCCGTTAAATTAGTCAACTGATCTACAATCATGTAATCTAACGCACTAGCCCTTCCCCCCCATTCCTTGATGCACCCAATGCTGGCTTCTTTTGCCATCTCAACGACAGCCTGGTTTGCTATTTCAAGCCTTTGCTCTGATTGTAGGGGAGCCCTCGATGTGCAAGTTCAGGTTATTTTGTCTGCGATCTCCTCGGACATCACCGGGTACCTTGTCTTGACAGTAGTAGTTTTGCCTCGCACAGGAGAGAAATTCAGAGTAACTGCAGCTGCAATTTGAAATTTCTGCTGTTCATAACTATCCTGATGCAGCACGCATCTTTGTGAAATCTTAAACATTAATAATATGTATTACAAATAAATAAATAATACAGATTACCAAGCTTTGAAAGTCGAAAAACTTACACGGTCTCTCTAATATCTCTTTAATACCAACGTCTTCACGTTTGGTGTCACCTATGTGGCCCGTGACAATTTAGCAAATTCTGTGTGTGAGTGGGGGGGGGGGGGGAACTTCCGAATTCTTTTTTCATGGTTTTGGACGGAACCGTCCAAAACCATCTAAATAGGCTTTGCGTTAGGAGATGACGCGATTATCAGATTCCTACAACTTGCGAGGCCGGCTGTAAGTAGGAATTGTGACCCACTTTGTCGTTATGTTAGCAGTATCATTCCACCAACCCCGTCCGGGTATCAAACTCTTCATCATTATTTTGTCTCATTGTCTTCCCTGGTAAATGATGCCTTCATTTTTCCAGGTTCAAATACATTTAGTGGAGAAAGTGCTCAAACCAGAGCGAGGAAGGATTAATATATAAGGATTATTGATAGTACCTTTCGACCAATTGCTCAACACTTCCTAATGATTTACGCATTTAATTAAGCAACTTGCAGCTCATTATCATGGCCCCCATTTTAAGTCCCTTGAGTATACCATAATATTATAATACATAAATACGTATATATATGTATATATACATATTAATAACAAATTAATCAACATATACTTACATATATATATATATATATAACAAATTAATCAACATCTAGTGCATTTGGGTTCACGTCAGAGTTCAAAATAAAAATAAAAAAAGGCGAAATGAGACAATATGTCCGCCATTTAGTGTCCAAACTTTTTGTCCCTCTCATGATGGACCCAAAGTGCACCGCAGCGCGCACATTCATCGACTGGCACAAAACCATGTGGGTGGACTAGTAAATCTGTAATTAAAAACAAATAAGAGATGTACGTATTTACCCTTTTCCCCTAAAGCGTTATAATGCACATACATATCAACTTCATGGTGTCCTTGTAAACATTGCTTCCTCACTTGCTTCCAAAATTGCTCCTTGATAGAATGCAGGCCAAACAGTGCCATTTTATTCCAACAACAATCTCTTCATCTGCCATAAAGCTAGTAGCTCCCCCGCAACGGATTCTGTTACCGACCAAATTGAAAGTGGCAAGAATTGTCAGCATCTCCGCCCCAGCAAAGAATCTTGTCTCCTCAAATTATGCAACTTATTCAGACAACATGGATGAACCCGTGTCAGCATTTTGGGACTATCAGTTTTTGTTTGTCTCGCAGCGCTCCGAAACGGTGGAACCGGTCACGCTTAGAGTCGTAGACGGTTCAATCCCCAACGATTTCCCTTCAGGCACGTATTATCTTACCGGTCCTGGCCTCTTTGCCGATGATCATGGCTCTACGGTGCACCCTTTGGATGGTCATGGCTACCTCAGGGCATTTAGAATTGATGGATTAACTAGGGAGGTCAAGTTCATGGCTAAGTATGTAAAAACCGAGGCTCAAGTTGAGGAGTACCATCCTGCGACGGACACGTGGCAGTTTAAATATCGGGGTCCATTTTCAGTGTTAAAAGGGGGTCAAAAACTTGGGAACGTCAAGGTGATGAAAAATGTGGCTAATACTAGTGTACTGAGGTGGGGTGGCAGGCTATTGTGCTTGTGGGAAGGGGGGAATCCATATGAGATCGAACCAGGGACGTTGGATACGATTTCGAAGTTTGACATGATCAACGGATGTGATCCTTTGATGGTCACTCCAAAGGACCGGGGTGATACATTGGACATGGTTGCTGGGCTGTTGAAACCAATTCTACGTGGTACGTGTATATCTCAATTGAAATTTTTGGTTATTTCATGAGGTTTAGCTCGAATTTTAACTCTGAAACCACGTTGTTAATGGTTCTCTATTGTATTTGCCAAGGAGCCGTGTCTGTCTGTCGGTTCGACCGCTGGAGGCATATAGGCCTTGCTTCATTTTTTGTTGTCTTTTTGTTCCTAGCTGGATTGTGTGTCCATGGGTGTCTCATTGCCTCATCGGAGTCCTCTTGTAGCTACTTGTTTAATTAATGCAATTGACTTTTAAAAGAAAAGAAAAGAAAGACCATATTGTTGATATATATATATATATATGTTCTTGTTTCTTCTTTTGATTAGGAGCGTTCAAAATGCCACCAAAAAGATTGCTGTCTCATTATAAGCTTGATGCTAAACGGAATAGGCTTCTTATGATGTCATGCAACGCAGAGGACATGCTGTTGCCACGCTGTAATTTCACTTTCTATGGTAAATACGTTAGTCCATATGCTTAAATATTCCTTTCTTTTGCCATTTTCTTTTTTCTATTTAACATGATGAGTTATTTATTGAATTTTCTCCCTCAGAATTCGATCCAAATTTCAAGCTATTGCAGAGACGAGAGTTCATTGTCCCTGATCATTTGATGATCCATGATTGGGCATTTACAGATACTCATTACATATTGTTTGCCAACCGCATTAAGCTCGATGTAATAGGTACTTACTTCTTTATGATTCCCATTTGTCATCCAAGTGTGCACGTGTATTATGCATAAAACCTGATTATGTGCGTGGCTGTCAAATGACTAAATTATTAAAGTATTTTAGTATATTCTCGTGATTGAGAAGGAAGGATTATTTCCCTGATCGGCTCCATGACCATCTTACACATTTTCCTCCTTTCCAGGCATTTGCCGCGTGACCTATCATATTAAGTCAATCACCCCCATTGATTTATATTGAATGATTGTAATTTACTCAATCATTAATTAGACAAGCTACTTGAGTAGTGCTATTCTATATGAATCCAGGTATGCCCTAAACGCATCTAGAGTGTCAATCTTGTGGGTCTACATTAAGGTTCACAAAATCAACACAATAAATTCAAACATATTCGAATTAGCATAAAATAACACACACAGACACATATGCATTATTTTCAAGAATGACTCTATCTCCACTTTAAAATATAAAACCAATGGAGAAGAGAAATCTAACATGATAGTTCATGTTATCTATAACCCGAGAATACCCAAGTTCTTGATGATTTGTTTCTTTTTATTTCTTTTAACCTCATTGTGACACTTTCAGGTGTACCTTTGACGGGACGGCCTGACTCAGCGTAGTGAAATATTAACCTTTTCAGTTAATTGGCTCAATCGGGACTCGACTCTATTAATTTGGTCAGGATAGCAATTCTAATGCTCAGATTTAACTGTAGGATCAATGACGGCCGTTAGTGGGTTATCTCCTATGATATCGGCATTGTCGGTAAATCCAAGCAAGTCAACCTCACCTATATACTTGCTTCCTCGGTTTCATGACAATTCTCACGGGCATAAAGATTTGAGAGTAGCACCTCTGGAAGCTCCTTCACAAAAATGGCTGCTGCATGTCGGCAATGCTTTTGAATCCATGGATGACGAGGGAAATTTGGAGATCCTAGTACAAGCCATCGGTTGCTCTTATCAGTGGTTCAATTTCCAAAGACTATTTGGTGGGTAATTTTGAGGATGTATCATCATCCATGATCCAGTCAAAGTCAGGAGATAAATGGAGTTTTTCTAGAATAATTTCAATGTACCAAATAAATAAAAAAAAAAAGAATTTAGTTCACAAAGAATTTTACTACTTTCAACGTAAAGTTATCATATCTTTTGGTACTGCACAGGATACAATTGGCAAAGTGGTAAGCTGGACCCGTCGGCCATGAATGTAAGAGAAAGCCAAAGCGAGTTACTGCCTCATATCGTTCAGGTAAACATAAATTTTCTAGCTTGCACAAACCATTTCTAACAAAAATAAAGAAAAGACAGCACGCATTTGATTGTTTCTAAAAATAAAAGTAAAATGAGTTATTTCGTGCATTTTTTATGTTTTAATTAATGTGGCCTTTTGTTTCTATTAATCAACAGAGCTTGGATTACGATTTGCTTGCATATAATTAATATAGGTATCTATCAAGTTGGATGCCAATGGAAGATGCCAAAGATGCAGCCTGGAGCCCATGAACGAGTGGACCAAGCCGACGGATTTTCCAGTCATAAATCCATCATTTTCTGGCAGTAAAAATGAATACATCTATGCATCAACTTCTTCGGGGTCTCGTCGAACGTTGCCTCATTTTCCATTTGACACGGTGGTGAAGCTTAATGTACAAGACCAGTCCATACAAACATGGTCCGTTGGTGCTCGGAGATTTATTGGGGAGCCGTTATTTGTTCCTAAAGGAGGTGATGAAGATGATGGATACATTCTTGTAGTTGAGGTGAGCAATAATAATGTTAATCAAACATAATTTCATAGACGATAAATTAAAGGATCTTTTTTTTTAATGGGAATTTGAGGAAAACAAGTTTGAACTCTCAAACCTCCCCATCAAAGATTTTTCTCTTACGGCAAGCGGAATTCTAATTTAGTTAATGAGTTAACACAGAGAAAGGATTTTTTTTTTAAAAAAAAAGAGAGAGAAAAAAAGAAGTTAATTTGTGGCCTTTTGCAGTATGCAGTTGCGATTCAAAGGTGCTACCTTATTATCTTGAATGCCAAGAGAATTGGAGGAGCTGGTGCACTCGTAGCAAGGTTGGAGGTCCCTAAGCATTTGAATTTTCCTCTTGGGTTTCATGGCTTTTGGGCCAATGATGACATTTAGAACGACGCCGTGAAATTTTACAATGGACCATGCCTCTCACTTCTGTAATGAATTTCTTGTTCTCTATATGGGGCCTGTAAGTTGATAAATTTAGAACATTTTTGTCGCGTGATATATATATATATATATATAGACAGCACAAACTTGAATTCTTCAGTTTTACATTCTTAAGTTTCCATTCTCTACGCTCTTGTGTTCTTGAATTTTCAGTGCAATGTATTATTAGGTGCGATCGAACACATGCAAGATACGATCACACTATCACTCTAATTTTATAATTTTCTTGTTCACAACTTTGTCCTATAAAAATCATTATATTTAATTGATTAATTGACAAATTTATGAAGTCAATTGCACATCTATTACTAAGAATATGAGACATCTTCGTTCGAAGGCCCCTTCCTCTCTCTCTCTCTCTCTCTCTCCATATATATATATATATATATATATATATATATATATATATCAAAACTGCTGTGTCAAAATAATTTTAAATTTTTTTTTAAAATGATTTATTCACAAATACATACAAAAATATTTAAAATATTTTACCTATAGAAAAAGGCTTCTTTCATAAAAATCTATCAAAAATCATACTAAATACTTTTCGGCTTGACCGTCATCACAAAATTAAGAGGGCTCTAGTAAAAGTGTCTTATTCAGACTTACATTTATGAAATTCAACAGCCCATCCATTCTGGGCCGGCCTTAAGCTTGTTGGGACATCTCAGTAACCCACCAACCTTGTCTCCCTGCATTTCGGAAACTCAAAAACCTCAGTCATCAAAGAGGAAAAAGAAAACCTCAAAAACCCGAAGGCTGAAATTCAAGAAAGAGAGACGCGCATTAGCGTGACAATGGCGGGCTTCTCCTCCTCCTCGTCATCGTTTTCTCAGTCCGCTAGTAACAGATCCTCGTCGCCATTCGGATCCTCTGGATTTGCATTCGGATCCTCCTCTTTGTCTTCTTCCTCAGTAGGGGCTTCTAGCTCCACATCCTCCTCGTTCACATTCAACTTCAACACTGCTTCGAACCCTAACCCCTCCTCCTCCTCCGCCACCACCTCCTCCTCCTTCATCGGCTTTGGAGTCCCCGCTGCTGCAGCAGCTGCTTCCAGTTCCGCACCAATCCCATTTGGCTTCTCATCGGGTTCTTCCGCATCCCCGTTCGGCTCATCTTTCTCCTCCACGAGTTCCGGCTCATCGTTGTTCGGAGCAGCAAGTTCGCAGCCGGCTCAGAATTCTGGTGCTCCCTTATTTGGGACCCTATCTTCTGCGACAGCTTCGGCCTCTTCGCCTCTTTTCGGTGCAGCGTCGTCCTCTTCTGCGGTGAGTTCGACGTCGGCTTCCGCTTCGCCTCTGTTCAGTACGACGTCGTTAGCGGCAGCCAGTGCCGCTTCGTCCAGTTCACCGTTATTCGCTGGGGCTGGGCCGGGACTACTACGCCATTGTTTGGAACAACAGGTTCATCTGCGACAAGCTCGCCATTTCTTATTCCGTCAACAACAGCAGCAAGTCCTTCTCTTCTGTTTGGCACAAGCTCATCAGCAGCGAGCACCACTCCATCCTTGTCCGTGGCTAGTTCTGCGACACCCCTGTTAGGTACACCCTCATCCGCTGCAATTTCAGGTCCGTCCCTGTTTGGTACATCTGTATCCACTCCAACTTCTGGGCCTCTATTATTTGGTTCATCCGGCGCTGCTTTAACTACTTCTGCTACAACTACCTTTTCTAACTTGTTTTCTTCTATCTCAACTTCAATTTCAAGCTCTGTATCGCCTTTTTCCTCTTCGTCTTCGGGTTTTTCTTTCTCAAAAAGCGCCACAAGCTCAACGTCAGCCACTGTGCTGTCCACAATCCCTCCTCCTCAAACACAATCTTCCTCTGCAAGCACCTCAGGGTTCTTATTTGGGGCACTCCCTTCTGCTGTCCCTTCCAAACCTTTTGCTTTTAGCAGTGCGGCTTCTTCATCTGGCCCCGATACCTCCGGCACTCTTGCAGCAAGGCCCACATCTCCAGTGTTTTCCACTATCACAGCCACTAATGCTTCGACTCCAGCTACTGGCACCTTGACAACTTCTCCAACTTCTACAGCTTCAGTGCCTGGCTTCAGTTTTCCTGCATTTAATGTGAGCTCTTCATCTTCTCCGGCTACTGCTAGCACGTCTACTTCATCTACTGTTATTGGTTCTTTTACTGGTTTTGGAGCATCCAGCACAGCTGCTGTCTCAGGGAGCTCTAGCTCATTTACTGGCTTTTCCTTGTCAACCAAGGCATCAACACCTATTTCAACATTGCAACGTCAATCAACCATTGCTGCCCCTGTTTTTAGTGAGTTCTTCATGCTTTTAGGATTGCTTGTTGTTAAGGAATGAGGAAATTAGACGTTTGTCTTGTTAATGGATTTCTATGTATCGTTTTTTTAAAATTTTCTGATTCTGTCTCTCTTTAGCAAGCTCTTGCTTCCATTCTTCATTGCAAGGTTACCTGCCTCAAATAGTATTTATTCAAGTTTGGAGTTGATGCTATCTATGCAGATGCCTCTGGTTCAACTTCTGCACCTGCAACAACCACTATATCTACTGCTACTGCATCTCAGTCATCTCTGCCTCTTGCCGTGTTTTCCAGTAGCGGGTTTGTATATTTTTGTCATGATAGCTAATTTGTTGTCAACAGTTGCTAGTATCTAATATGTCTGTTATGTTGTGTGTAAAATCTCAAATCATATTCCCTTTGTTTACGAGAATTTTAAACATACTGATCCTGTGGAGTTCATGTGTACATACATATGTATGCACCTAATGTTATGGATTATTGTGTAGGACAAGTGCGAGTGTGAGCACTGCCATATCTACTAAACCAAAATTGCCTTCTGAGATTACAGGCAAGACTGTTGAGGAGGTAGTTCTCTCTCTTTCTCTCTGTCTCTGCAGGTGTGCTGGTGTTTTTGTTTCCTTCTTTGTGAATAAATATGGAAAGGGATGATGTTTTGTGCAAAACAGCCATGTTTATACTTCCACATTGTCATTTGCCATGTTTAGGTCACCTCTCCAAGTAGCCACATTATGTTAATACTGATATTGTACTTGGTTTTTGGAGCTTTGGCCATACTCTCCAAGTTACACATAAATTTGGTGTTTTTGAAGATTATCAAAGAGTGGAATGGTGAGCTGCAAGAGTGCACTGGGAAATTCAGAAAGCAAGCTGCTGCAATAGCTGAATGGGATAAGAGAATCTTGCAAAATCGTGATGTTCTTCTTAGGCTAGAGGTAATTATAATTTTCTGGTTTGTTGGGAAAACAGATCCCATTGAGAAAAACAAGATTCATTACATCATGCAAAAGCGTGTTTCTTCTCTCCTCATTGACCCTTTTCCACCTGCTTTTATTCAATTTGATCTGTGGAGATAGGTTGGTGAACAATTGGGCCAGCCTATCCCTTTTCTTTTAATATGACAAGTAAAAGTCCCAAAGGAGGTTGCTAAGAACATGGTATCAGCTATCAAAAATCTAGGACAATAAAGTGCTGGCATCCATATTTTTGAAAGTTACATAAAATGAACAACAAGATTAATATAATTAGCAATATTGTTGTTAAGAACTGTGTCATGCAAAAGCTCATCTGAACATAGCAAAACCGAATTGTAAAAGACAAAAGCAGAAACCAAGGGTAACTTGCTTCCCCCTTCACTCTTGGTTGAAATCATTTCTTTTCAGTCAATCCTTCCATGGCTAAAGCCTTCATTGTTCTGTTGTCTACACCTACTATCTGGAATTAGATTTCCAGATTGCTGGAGATGATCTTTACCTCATCATTTGTAATGCTGTCATAGTTCTTCTGAGGTGACTAAGTTTCTAATTGGTAGGAGACCTCTTTTCCAATGACATAATGTATTCTGATTTTATTTTATGCTTGATTATGTATCATTTCTAAAGTTTTCACGGCTACTGCAATTCATGGTGCTTATCTTCAAATGATTTTTTATTTTGCTTCATGTTCAACCTTATGGGTGCTTTTAGTTGTGTAAATTGGTTTATATCACTATTTGTGCCTTTTGTTTTGCTTAATGTGGAAATATTTTCAGATTGAAGTGGCAAAAGTTGTGGAGACACAAGCTAATCTGGAACGGCAATTGGAGTTAATAGAGACTCATCAACAAGAAGTACTTCATTGAGTTCTTCTGTCTGCCTCTTTCAGTCAACCAGAGTCCTATAACTGAATGCACAATAGCATTTACTAGTCTTGTTGATCAAATCTCGTCTTTGTGTCATACATGTATATGCTAGTGCATCTTAAATTTTCATTTTGCCACCCACTGCTTCATTGGCATGCTCTTTCTTTGTTGACCATAAGGAGAACTAACATTGAGCTTTTTGCATGAAAATGTGCTTACAATTTTGCTCCAATGTTGTGAATGGGATGGCCATAGACCATCAAACTATGGAGCCCATGTAAAACTCCTAGGGTAGCCATTCCATCACTGACTTGCCATTGTCTTTTCATGATGCCTATTGACTTTTTAGCCATTCTTCACCACTAGATATTTTTGGGAGATAAATGATATCAATGCCAAACTTTTTATACTCTAATCTTAAAGTTCTCTGTTTAACAATTCATTTGTATTGTAGGTTGATAAGGCCTTGCAAAGCATGGAAGAAGAAGCTGACCGAATCTACAAGGATGAGCGTGGTTTACTTCTTGATGATGAAGCGGCATCAACAAGAGATGCAATGTGAGAACCTGGTTTCCTACCCACGGAAGTTGCAGTGCTAGCTTGACATGCAATATGAGTGCATTTGACTTGTTAATTAGTCTGGTTTTAAAATAATAATAATAATAATTCCATTTAAACTTCCAAATATGTTGCATGAAGGTTATCCCCTTGAATTGGTTTAAGTTATCATGCTTGGGAAAGTGAATCTTCTGAAGATGGAATTGGCTTACTGGTTTATGTTTCTTGAAACTGAGTGGTGACAACTGCAATCATGTCAAAGTTCCCTTCCTCTCCCTATGTCTCAGATTTCCCTGGTTGTGATTTCAGGTATGAACAGGCCGAGTCTATAGAGAGGGAATTGGAGCATATGACAGAGCAGATTAAATCAGTTATTGAGACTCTGAATGCCAACAAGGTAAGGATCCTCATTACCATAACTTACTCCATAATAGGCTTCTTGAACAGGTTTGGGCTGTATGAAACTCCCACACTCTAGGTTCCAGGAAAAAGTAAAATTTGTGCAGCCCCCTGTTTTTACAAAATCACTGTTTCCGTGATTTGATTAATTTCTAATTAAGTTGTGCCTTATTTTTTTGATTTGTTTAGGGTGGTGAGCTTGATGCAATTGATAGGATGAGTCCCTTGGATGTTGTTGTGCGAATATTAAACAATCAATTAAGTTCTCTAATGTGGATTGACGAGAAGGTTAGTAATTTATCATATTCATCATGATTTTTCTTTCTTGTCATTTGTATGACCTATGCTTCTCTAATGAGATTAATCTCCAATATATCCTATATGATGTATTGGATTTGCTACCTCTATATTCCAGTAAGCCTTGTGGGAAACTCAGATGTGAGTGTTCTTGCCAGCTATTGTTTATCTGGTTTGGCTGCTCTACCTGTCGGTTCCTTATTTTTTTTGCCCAAAAAAATAAGAAAGGGCAGAAAAAACTGAACAAGAACGCGGAGATAGGCTTTTGATTATTTGTAATTAGCATAATTTCACGCATACTTGGAGAGGATTTGCAAAGACTTTATTATACCAATGTGACCATCCCAAAATGGCAAAACTAAAGCTTGCAAAGACTCGTGGAATGTCCTATGTACCTTGAGTCGTTCCTACATTTCTTACGAGATGGCTGACCAACTTTATCATTGAACAGGCTGAAGAATTCTCCTCACGTATTGAAAAGCTTGCTGCTCGAGGGTCTGCTGCAGACCGAGAGTTGATGGGTCCAAAATTTTGGATGTCTTGATAGCATGTATGATGCCCTCTATTTTCTCGAAGCCAGGCTCTGCCGAGAAGTTAGATGGTCTTACGTTTCCTGTTTTCCTTTTTGTTTTCATTCCTTCCGCTTCTTTCCAGTTTCACATTTCGGGTTAGATGTCCATTTAAGAGTGTTTACGTTTTTTTTTTCTTTTTTTTGCGGAAAGATCCATTACATTTAATTTTTGCCCAATCCAGGGAGCAATTCTTTGTCAATTTGTCGGAGTTTTCTACGTACGTAGGTGGTCGCGGCAAGGAGGTACTTTACGAAATTATAAATAAATGATGGGAAGCTAATGGAAACCGTAATTCGAAAGATTATACAAGTACTGTTGTTGAATGGAGAGCTTTCCTCCTACAAAACACATCTTGGCACCTGATGGACGGTGTGTTGCAATAGGGTTTAACAAGCTTTGTGAGCTCTACCAGCTAAGGCTGCAGAGGAGCTGACACATCCTCTCTGACGTCGGTAGTTCAGATTAATAGAAGTTCTTTCATTTTATATAAATGTATGTGACCATACAAACAAGTGCTAGTATGCACATAACATATGGTAAATGAGACAAATTTTATCATGAAGCAGTTACTTGAATAACTGCAATTTATGTGTTTTGCCTTAATTGACTACAAAAATACCATTGGTGGCAATTTTTAATACTACTAATAATAATAATCACATGTTCTTGTAACGATATGGTCAGGAAACTCAGGACCAACTTTAATGCTAGGTCATCGGTTGCCTAAGCTATGCTATTTCTAGATGGTAATTACGAATATTAATTATGTAGGGGCTAAAATGGTTATTTAAGAATGGAATGATAAAAGCAAAAAATAAGTTTTAAAAATAAAAAAAAAAAGAATAGAAAAAGAACGGAGGAATTTAAACGACGACGTGACAGTGTAATCCGTAACGGCCGGACAAAAAGGTAAGGGAGCGATTTGGCGGTTTTTTTTTTTTTTTTTCATTTTTCCTCCTCGAAGCCTCTGGCTCCGGGCTCCGACTCTCCCGACAAATCTATCATCTATTCATCCATTCTGTCTGAAAGGCAGATTGGCGAAAACCCATTCAGATTCTACTTCGAATTCCATTTAATTTCGTAATTTTTTTTCCCTCTCCTTTCGTTTAGTTTATCCTAAAATTGCTTTCATTCCAAAGGGTGCGTTTCGCTTTCTTTTCTTATTTTATTATGTTTTCTTTTTCTTTTTTTTTTTTTTTTTTTGGATTTTTTGTTCATCCGGATCATCGTCATTACCTATAAAAGCGTGCGTGTGTGGTTAACATTTGGTTAATAATATTTGGATGGTCATGTGATCGATGGTTGGATCTATTTTTTTTGTTTGTCAGATGGCGCAGGGGGGAAATGTGCAATCGAGTTACGTGCAGTTGAGGAAAGAACAAGGGCTTGTGGAAGATATCACCCCTGGCGAACTCAATCAACCCGTTCAAATCCCTCAGTTAATTGTTCACAGATGTCACGAATGCGGGCAACCTCTGCCAGAGAGCTATGAGCCTCCGGCTGACGAGGAATGGACCACTGGGATTTGTGGGTGTGCCCAAGATACTGAGAGTTGTAAGAAAATTCGTATATTATTTTTTAGCACACCGAGATTAATCCTTTTCTTTTTTTCATATTATTATTCATCCATAATCGTAGAGGTAAATTTAGCAACACAGTATTGCGTACGCTCAAGTTTGCAATCTGATGGCATCTGCGGTGATAAATGGCTTCATCATTCATCTTCTTAATGCCTTAGTTTTGAGATTCCAGCATTTGCAGAGTGTAGGCAAGAAGTAGAAAATTGTTTATGATGTTGGATTAAAACGGCCTTGGTGTAATGGTAAGCCTACGCAATTGTGATGCGAAGGTCTCAGGTTTGAGTCTAGGAAGGTTTGCGGGGTAGGGGCAACAGGCGTGACAGTCTCATGTTATTCCTGTAAAATAACTAGATGTGCATCGCAGGCTGGACGGGACTCTTCTGCCCATGTGTATTGTTTGGCCATAATGTTGAAACAATGAGGGAGGATGTTCCTTGGACCAATGCGTGTGTCTGTCATGCAATGTGTGTTGAAGGTGGATGGCACTTGCAGCAGCAACGGCACTCTTTCATGGTATTGATCCAAAGACTTCCTTCCTTATTTGTGAGGGCCTTTTATTTTCCTGGTGGATGTGCGGTATCTACACTGGTCTATTTCGACAGTCATTGCAAAAGAAATATCATCTGAAGGTGATTCTTACTCCACATATTTTTGGTTCTTGATTGCTCAAAATCTGAGTTTTACTGAACACTGAGGTCATTCCAAAGCCCACATCTCTTGCAAACAAGTTTGCATTGTGAATAATACCTAAAAAAGAAATCATGATTTGGCCTTTGAAATTTTTCCAACACTTCAAATTTTGATGAATGAACTCAACTCTGCAACTCTTTTTGCAGGACTCACCCTGTGACCCATGTCTGGTACATTGTTGCATGCATTGGTGCGCCTTGTGTCAAGAGCACAGGGAGATGAGGAATCATCTATCTGATAATGCAGCTATGCAGATGGCTGTTGTTAATCCTCCACCGGTTCAGGCTATGAACTCCAGTGAGAGTCAGGAGCCTGCATCATCGGCACCTCCAGGTGCATCTTCCACAACCGTTGCTCCATCTGCACAATCCTCTGAAAATGGCAAGCACACCAATTTAGAGATACAGCCAGTGTAGAATTCTTGACCCACCAAGCATGGGCATCATAATCTCTATTACGTCTCTTCCTTTTCGGGTTTTGGTGCATCGATTCGTAAAGGAAATTTGGTAGTACAGGATCGTAAGTTGGTCATTAGAACCTTACAGGATGGTTAACAGGATGAGGTTAACCTCTTTACAGGATGGTAATGACCTGTCTTCCTTTCGTTGAAGAACCTTACAGCCAAATTGTTGCGCTTGTTCTTTAAAATATTAAATCCGAGCAAAACTACAAGGGACAAGTTTCATCAGGAGGAGGGCATGACGTTGCTTAATTCCTTTTTTTTTTTTTTTTTAATAATTCAGTTATGTAATGACTTCAGTTTATGCCAGTGGGATTAGTATCAGATTAATTAATATGGAGAGAGACGAATTCTATGTCAATGAACTACTCGTGTTTTGCTGTATACACTATAACCTTAATTTGCATGGGTCATAAGGACCGAGTTTATGGCCTTCGCTCCAATCTTGTCTGAGACCATATCGAAGCATTTGGTTTCCGATTCACAATTTAACTTTCCATATCCCGGGGTTCCAAAAACTTAAAAAAGGCCATCTGATGTAAAAGTTTTAGTAAAAATTCAACACATCTGCTTCCGCATTAATACAAATTTGAATTTCTCGGTTCGCAATCTTTTATAATAAATGAAGATTCATGTATGAGAGTTTCCAGCAGTTTTCAAATTCAATACACCACAACCAGATTCTTACAATGCTTTTTTTTAATTATTATTCATATAGTTCGAAAAATTAAAAAGAAAGACCCAGTACCGATAATTGATTGTTACGAACAAACCATCTTATTTCCGCAAAAGGGAAAAACAGTAAGGAGCAAAACAGAACAAATGAACAATTCGGTAACTAATTGTTCAACTCATTCTCAAAAAATAAAAAAAAAGAATAATAATAATAGTAATAACTTTTTTACCTATTATTTGAGGAACTTAAAATACATGTAATTATTTCGGGGTAAAATAGATTTTAGTAGAAGATAACACAGAAGTCAACGTCTGCCTGCCGACATTGACACTATGTGCTGAAAGTTCGTAAACAATAGCTACGCCAATTTCTTTTCACACCAGAGTCCAAAAGTAGCCACCTCGTCGCTCTTGTGGACAAACAATGATAAAGGCTTGGGAGTTTATACATCTTTCTGTCATCAGTCCTCAGGCTCCCTAGTCCCTCCCTTCGAAAAAATTGGATTAAACAGAAGAACTTTTAACGGTAACTAGGTAAATGCTTCTCGCTCTTTTGTAGGAAGCTCCAGATCGGGTTCCGATTTGCTTAGTGGAGAGAAATACTGATCCACCATATCTTCAGAGACTTGCTCCAGGCTTGGAGGATTCCACTGCATATTACAAAAACCACGACCAATCACCAATATAAATGGCCAGTGCATATGATAAAATCACAATTCAGGCCTTCTTATGGCAATATTATGCAGTCAAACATTGTAATAGTCATCTACGATCATCCCTGCCATTATGCTAGTAAATCCAACATGTAAAAGCTCCAATACCTTGGGCTCCAAGTCTCTGTCTAACATTCGTGCCCGAACCCCCTGAGGACATGGAAAAGCCCAATATCACCAAGATCATACAATTTTGCTCTCATTTCAAATATGATAAGGCATATTATACCTCGCAAAAATCACCAGAGACTGTCATGGACACACCTTGCAGGGACATTCGATATTCACGGATTAAGCATTGATCCAAGGTCTGAAACCTACCTTCTCGTATCTGAAACAGCCAACATTCTTTCTCTTGGTCACATTATGATGGTTTTAAAGAGAAGAACCAGTGGAATTGCAAATGATGGGAACTCACAGATCTCAAAGAAACCTTCAAGCTCAAAGGTGATGTTTCCTTAAGTCTCCTTAGAGTGGAATTGCACCATGTATCAGCTGTTCTGGAAGTCTCACTTTCCTGAGAGAAATGGCCATCTAAAACCATGACAACGGGTTTTATATAAACAATTGTAACTCAATACAAATTTCAAGACTTTCAACGAACTGCATTTAATAAGGAAAATTGTAGGACAATGAGATGCAAGCTAACCAAGAAGTCAATGATTTCCTCAACTGTGTCATGTCTGAAACACTTATCAACAGTGTCCATCCTAAGAAAATGAGAAAACAAGGCCTCAGTTAGACCATTTCCATTGATAAGCGAGGATGCCCTTGGAAAGTTTCGTGCATAAAAGATTATTGAGTTCATCATGCCTGCAATGAGGACACACATGACCCCTTTGGTTTCCAAAAGAAACACAGAATTATAACTTCCGCACAGTGGGGGTTGCATAACAAAACAGACCTGTGGAGAACACTCATCTTATCCAGTTGGACAAGGTCACCATATCTTCCTAGAGAAGTTTCTATGACAGAAGGATCATCAGTGACGAGTTCCCCAAGCTGTTCTTCAATCAATTGTATCCTCTATTTGATCAAAGCAAGATACGTTGGTATTATAATTGGGAAACACATACAATTATGGAAAACAAAGAAAAGGGTCCACCAGCATTAACTGCACTATGTGTATAGTGTGTTGCTAGGCCACAAGCAATCATTTCAGCTCCTTTGAGTGTTTCCCCTGTTAGAGCCAAATATTCCCCTGCAATGAGATCACATTTTCTATTGTAATCATGAAAAGCAAATCAGTGCATTAATCAATAACCAACATAATCACTTGTTTATTGAATCTTTACTCAATTTGGTGCCACAGCATGGTGCAGAGATGTGTACTCAGATGAACAAATGGAAAATGTGTACTATCCTATCCAGAAAGAAGGTACTGTCAGATACCTAGGTAACCAGGTAGGTGTGACAGATAGAAGGATGCACCTGCATCAGGGTGGAACCCAATAAGAGTTTCAGGAGTAGCAAATACCTGTCAAGCATTTTTAAAAATTTGTTATAGCTCCACTCTGAATGTATGGTGATCCCGCTGTTTCAATTGGAAACAGCAGCAAAAACAAAAGGCAACTGACATATGTTAAATGATCCATAGCAGAGTGAATTGCAAGAACAGCATATACAGAAGTAATATTCAAATGCACAAGAAGTGCCATGGAAGAAGATTTAGAATGAAAATTAGATCTTCTTTTCAGACAGGAATTTTTATGCCATATAAAAATAAAAACATATAGGCAATACTGTTCAGTATTGTTGGGACAAATGGAGAATGATTCGTCACTCAAATCTGCAGCTCCTGCAATTGCAACAATTTCAAAACACTGTAAATCTGGACAGGCTACAGGACCAAGAATCAATGATTATTCCCATTTTCTGAACCTTTCTCAACAATTGATGATATCAATTGTCAGGAAATTCCATGTAGGCATATAGATGTTCTATATCCACCTTTGCTTATTTCATACAACTTGTGCAATACACGATTAACTTTGTATGCAGCACTTCATACCTTCTTCCAAATTTAACCCTTTTGCTTATTAAAACAAAGCCCAGGAAACTGAACTAAGTCAACCTGAAAAACTTGCACATACATTGCAAGTTAAACAACATATGGCGTATCATATGAATATTGCCAACAAGGCTCTGCAGATTTTCTCCAAAACAATGGGAAGAACAACATCCAAAACAGTTGTGCAAAGGATAGGAAGAAATAATGAGTAAATTTCTTTTTCTGCTTCATACCGTTTTATCGGTTGCAACGCGGAATGTCCCAGGGATCGATACCCCAGCCCCACCACCCATACAGATGCCATTCAGGATAGCCACCTACAAGAAGATCACTTATACACTAGTATAATTACAAATCATTAGAAACAAGGAGTCATACTAATATTCACAACTGCATTTTCCCACCCCTCCCCAGCCAACAGACTTATAGAAATTGAAAGTGTTAAACAAAAGAAAAAAGTCACTATGGGCCTCAAAAATTCAGCAGTGAAAGACAATCACAATTTATAACAACTTATAATGCACATCCAAAATGTGACCTGTGGCTCTGCTACCATATCATATCCAACATTATGGCAGAAATCTTCGGTATTGTGTTCACGACAACGTCACCAAAGCCAAATGTTACTACATAAACCTAACGCTCAATTTTAACTGACTTCCTCTGTGCTTGGCAATAGATGCATAAAAGTTAGAAAACCAAAGGTATTGTGCAAAATCTACCACAAAAGGATAACCTCTATTTAACTACATAAACAACTGATAGTAACACAAACAAGTCAAAACACAAATGCTGGTAAGCCATAAAAGTTAGTGAACATAAAAAATGGTGAATACTCACATGTGGCTTCAAATATGTACCCAGTACATATATGAAACTATATAACGTACTGAAAAATTCCTTACACTCTTCCAATCTCCCTGCATAGGGTAGAGCAAAAGTGATGGGGCTGAACGACCAAGATCATCATACCATCATGAATTTTTATCTTATTTCATGTTGTCATTAAATAAAATAATGAGAAACCCCTGTGAGCGTGTAAGGCCAAAAGACAAAAAAAAAAACATACCCTGGTTTATCAAATGATAAAGAGTAACAATATCTCCACCAGCACAAAATCCCCTGCCACTGCCCTTCAGGTATTCAAAAATGATGCCTCAACAACAAATCAATTCACTTATAAACACAAAAAAGAAGGCAATAGTTATAAGCCAGCAAGGAAAAATACCTCACCTTCATTGTCACGAAACCGATATCCGAATTATCCTCCCAAGATTTGTATAATTTCATTAGTTTAGCTCCCTGTGTGTAAAAAGAAAGACTTTTAATTCTACGATCACCTTTCTTGTTTTGCTTTCCAAAATTCCACAACAAAAGCTATATAATAGAACAAAGATTGCAAAATGAAAGGCACCATTTGAGTACTAAGAGCATTGAGGACGGAAGGCCTATTGAGAATGGCGGTTCTTGAATGAGCTTTGCCTTCGACTAGCACCTGTACTCATTGAAAAGGGTTAAAAAACAACTGATCAAAAAGGTGAATTTAAGCATTTGAAAGAGAAAACGAGAAGTAACTTGGTTCTCAACGACGTTGGCACCGTCGTCCTCAACATAGTGACTGCTTGGACGAGTGCAGAGAGGTCTGCACTGCCGCCCGTAATAGGCGGAGGAGCGCAACCAATCAGCACTGCTTCTTCGTCTTGTTAATAAGACGGCTGCCGTCTTCAAGCCCCTCATTCTCCTAAAGCTATTTTCCGTCTGACTACGACGTCAGCTTTATCCTTTTCCGGGAAACGTTACCCGAGTTTGGTCGGAAATTGGAATCGCCAATCCAAAAAGAAATTCCCGTTCAAAACGAGAAAACTACAACGCGAAATAATAATAATAATAATAATAATAATATATAAATAATAAAAAAGAAACGGGCAAAAATTAAAGACCTTGCGATTAGTAATCCTTACAAACGACGTCGTGTTCATGAGAAGGCGGCGCGCTATACTGGTTTTGCGGGAATCATTACTGATACGACAAGTCGTTTGCAAGCCAAAAGCGCATGTAAAATTGTGAATTATGCCAGCCTTGACCCCAAGAGACATAAAGTCATTGGTTGATATAATGACAAGAAATTAGTGACTACAACAACAATTTTGTGAGAGTGACAGTGACAATGGATGACTCGGTGTTAAAAATTAGTAACCGATAAAAATAAATTAACGGTATTAAGCTATCAATTGTTGAATGGGATTTTCTTTTCTCTGATCCAGAGTGGCAATTTCTTTTGTTCCGAAAATAAATTATTTTTCAACCACTTTATATTATTATAATTATTAAAATGTACATCTGTCCTCTTTATGATTGTAAGGATTAAAATATATATATATATAATTAATAATTATTATAATGTAATGTATAAACTCCAATCCAAAATACAGTCAATTTTACCGACCATTTTATTTATCTAAAGAACAAAAAAGGGAAAAACTGAAAAATCTGCCTAAACATGTTTAGTTTAATTTGACCTTGCATGTGTAGCAGTGCCATGTTCCCTGCAAATGTCCAATTCGAACCACCGTCTGCAACGATGGCGAAAAGTTAATGTGTTAGTATTATTTTTATATCTCTGGAGAAGTAAATAAATAATTATTAATTTCTATTGGAAGTTAAAAGAGTTCTTTTCTTGAGAAGGTGGAGACCTTCAATGTCTTTGAGTTCGTACAGGCTTCGTCTTCGTATCTTTTGGCTTGCTGGGCATGTTTTTATAGATTCTTTTTCTTGCATCGATTATGTTTGTCTATTTAAGTTACATTTATGAAGACGTGATTTCTGCACTGTCTTGATTTGAACGGGAAACCAGAACCAACCAGCTATCCTTTGTTTCTCTTATACTGAGATGAATCATTCTGTGGTGTTTCAAAAAGTTTTGGTTGTTCTGTTTATTGTTACTCTGCTTTGGAAGATAATCAAACACATGTTGAGCTTCCTGAATGTAGAGAAGGAACCTGTGAGAGTGCTGATAACTGGTGCTGCAGGCAAGCTATGTTACCTGCATAACATGCATATATTCATAGACGTGCGCACACATAATTTATTTCCCATTTGACTTTAATCAGGATTTCATGCACCCTTAATTCATTTTAGTGCAATTGCGTGCATCTGACTTCTTCTCAAATTTTTACAGTGTGGGAGGCTCGTGCCCTGTTACGCCTTTTTCTCTTTGTTTTTTTTAACATATCAGTACAAGTGATGCTCGCATCTCATTGGAAATTTTTGACTTGGGGTTCTTTTACAGGGCAAATAGGCTATGCCATTGTCCCAATGATTGCGAGGGGAGTCATGTTCGGCCCTGATCAGCCTGTAATTCTACACATGCTTGACATTGAACCTGCAGCTGAGTCCTTGAAAGGAGTTGAAATGGAACTGATTGATGCTGCCTTTCCTCTGCTCAAAGGTTTGCCTCATTGCTTGGGTCATAGTTAAAGGTCATTTCGTCAATTCCACTTCTCTAAGGTTTCTTAAACTTGGCCTTTTGTTTTTGCTCGATAGGAGTGGTTGCTACCACAGATGTTGTTGAAGCTTGCATAGGTGTCAGTGTCGCAGTTATGATCGGTGGGTTTCCTAGAAAGGCAGGTATGAAGAGGCAGGATGTGATATCCACAAATGTATCAATATACAAGGCTCAGGCATCAGCTTTGGAGAAACATGCTGCTCCAAATTGCAAGGTGAGGAAGCCTTGGTATTTTCTCGGAAAATTACCCTGATTGTTGTTTGGTTCCTGATTTTCCGAGGTTATGAATTCTTGTATTATGCAGGTGCTTGTAGTTGCCAACCCGGCAAATACCAACGCACTCGTCCTGAAAGAATTCGCACCTTCAATCCCCGAGAAAAACATCACTTGCCTTACACGACTCGATCACAACAGAGCATTAGGTCTAATCTCTGAAAGGTTAGATGTTGATGCCATTGATGTGAAGAATACCATCATATGGGGCAATCATTCTTCAACTCAGTATCCAGACGTCAATCATGCGACTGTCAAAACCGACAGCCGAGAGAAGTCTGTTAGAGAACTCATTGCTGACGATCATTGGTAACTCATCATGTTTAACCTTCGTGCCTATAATGTTTTGGTCCAAATATTTTTCCCAATTGCATTGTAGGAAAGGTTGATTTAACATTTGACACCTGATTACTTTTTTGTCACATCTTAGTTCTGATTGTACAATATCTTGATCGATTTACAGTCTTCACGGTCCTGCCTTCTTTTTCATTCTATGCCTTACACTCATCAGTATCCATCCTTCAGTCTCCTTCTTTCCATGAGGAGGTATTATTTATAAATGCTTCATCAACGATTGATGCTCCATTTTCTTTCATAGGCTAAATAATGAGTTCATCTCCTCAGTACAGCAGCGAGGTGAAGCTATTATCAAATCTGGAAAACTGATGGGTGCCTTGTCCGCTGCAAGTGCCGCGTGTGATCATATCCGAGATTGGTTTCTTGGGACACCCAGGGTCTACTCCTTTTCCCCTCCTTCCCTTGATAGTTTATGTCAATTTAGCGTTTGCAACGAGTTTTCTTTGTGACATGTGCGTCTTGTTTTCAGGGAACATGGGTTTCCATGGGAGTCTATTCCGATGGATCATATGGGATACAGCCAGGTCTTTTTTACTCTTTTCCTGTCACTTGCGAGAAAGGAAACTGGTCCATTGTGCAAGGTAAATTCTCCACCGAGCTATAGACTAAGAATAATATATGCACTGTTCTTACGGGTAAGTTTCCAGTAGATGGTTCAACTCTTGGTCACGGATTAGCACTTAAAAACTATTAATGTTGCAAATGATATCCTGTTTGTTATGTACTGGGTACTGGCAGGGCTCAAAATTGACGAGTTTTCAAGGGCAAAGATGGACTCAACAGCAGAGGAGCTCCTGGAAGAGAGAGCGTTAGCCTATTCATGCCTAAATCGAGGATGAAGTCATTCATCTTAGCCAATGAGAGACAAACATGTCCCTCGAAGATAAATTGTTATTTATGTTCCTATTGTAAATTTAGACACTGGTCATGCCCTAGTTATTGAAATCATGATTTGCTTTCCTACTTTGCTTTGAGCACATACTGGAAGGCTAACACACTGGTGGTTGATCTAACATAGAACTTTCAGATTTTTACAATCCATTTGTCCCATAATCCACATTCTTCGATGAGTACGTAAATTACACAGTTTAAGTAAGCTGTTAAAGGTTGAAGTGTTGCGATTTGGTACATTACCAGCCACAATGATGATGGACCTGGCTGCGGCAATTTTTAATGGCCTGGTGAGCTAAGAGAAACTTTTACCATAATCCTACCTGACAAATTCCTTAATTCATTTGCCTAGGAGTTTAGAAGTGCCTTGGTTTTACTTAATTGCAGCAAGAGATGAGCTTATAAACCCCAGTTGTTTTAAGGATTAGATACTCCACAAACCAAGGTGATGCCTGTAGAATTGATTTTCCCAATAAATTTCTCCTAGTGGGAGAATTTACGTACACTGCTACTAGTGAAATAAGTTGCTATGATCTCCTAAGAAAGCTAGAGAAACTGAGCTGAATAGCCATTATGCCCTGCGACTTTGTTATTGTCAAACAAGAACGGTACATAATTTTCTTCTGTGGAAACCTATTTTATCAGCATAACTTTTTGAGCTTCAGCCAAATCCTTGTTCAATATTACGTGAAATGTTCTACATATTTCTAAGTGAAGGAGAAGTCTTTTTGAATTTCAGAAAAAGGTGCCCTTGGTGACACGATAAGTCCCATCCGCAGAGCATTGGCTCCCTGGTTTCATCTGCTCTTCGCATTTTACCACGAAAATAATTGAGCTTGTCTGCGAGATTTTGCATCTTGCTTTTCTGATATGGTGTATCACGTATCTCGGCAAGTTCAGAATTACCTTCTTGTGAAATATCTAATTGAACCACCAGTGGCATAATTCATCTCAATATGGTGAAACGGATGATGTTTCGAACAAATTGTCTCTTCTTCTGGTTTAACTTAATGAATAATGCTAATCAAATGAATGACTACTTATAAGCTTCAACATTTGCTTAATTGTTATTGACAACCGTTTGGTCTTTTAACACTTGGATATTTTTCTCTGACCGGCTACTTTGGGACAACATTGAATGATTCAAACGAAGTACCCCTATCAGATGAGCACACGTCTTGCCAATCCTGTGCTATGAGGAAGATGATTGCATCATGTTGAACATCTTGGAGCCATGTAGTTGGCCTGTGATCGCAAATAAAAATATGTTGCTTCGCTTACTTCTGTCTTGGTAATTGTCCAGTTCCTCCATTTGTCCCTGCCGAAACGGGATGTCAGAAAGGAGTGGTGTCAATTGTAGAGACCGTCTGGCTTCGAAGGTGTGGGACTTTCGCGGGGACCGCTCGAAACATTTGAAGACAAAGGTAAGACTCGTCTTGATTTTTTATGTGGTCCAGTTTAGCGAGGTTATGATCTCCGGACGTAGCCAGGGTGGCTTTTGTCTGATAAAAGCAAGTTAAAAACCTTTGGTTCTATCATGTCTCACTGTCTTTTGCACGATGAACCTTAAGGTTCTGGACTTGCCCACTATGATCCGCTAAAAAATCTCCCGAGTGAAACTCCGGCCAGGAAGTTTCCAATCATACCTGACAGCTTAATAGACGGGTAGGTCCACCAGTGAATCATTATTATGTCTGTAGCTTTCGATTTGTCAAAATAAAGTTAGCAATGCTTCATAAATTTCAACATGGAATTCCGGTCACTTTGTTCCATAAAAAGTCGATGTGACATTCAGGTCAAGGGAGGTACTGCCAGTGATGGGAACATGAAAAGAGAGGGAAAAAAAAAAAAGCATTCAGGGGAAGAAAGAAAATGATCATGTGCAAGAATGAGAAGGAAAAAAAAGAAAAATCAAAACAAGTTTAGCTTGGTCAAGGTGGGCTATAAGCAGGTTTCACGGAAATTACGTGAATAATTAAAAGGCAAAGTGATTATAATTTCACATCGAACAGTTTAGAAAATGTTGCTGAACTTATTTAGATAAATTGGAAGATATGGACTCACTTTGATATAATTAAAGAGTTATTGATTTATTGATGAACCTATCTTGCTCCGACCACATTGACATTTAAATATATATATATATATTACTAACCTTATTCAGAAAATTGAAAGACACTTGTCTATTTTTATAAAGTTGGGTAGCTATCGATTATTGACATATATTCTTGGAGATGGGGCAACTTTGATGCTTCTCTATGACCTTTTTTTTTTTTTTTGGCCCTATTTTTTTTAATCAATCAATTGGTCCTTCAACTCTGCGTTTTCTTTCAAAAGCAGCGGACCGTTGAGGTCCTGTGAAGAAAGCCGTTTGTCTGCCAACTTGGCGTGCCAGCGTGGCAATAGAAGTCGTCTGTCTTGCAAACTGGACATTCTGCATGCGTACAGTATATTTTTAAGTATGAAATTGGCAGGCAAGCCAACTCTCCGGGGTTGAATGACAGTATGAGTTCTGAATTACAAGCGTTTTAAATATGGGCTCAAATTTGTATATCTAATAATATTTCCATATGATTTGATACAGAAATATATACCCTTCGATTTATGAGCTGAGTTTGGGAATTTGGATTTAAATTAAAACGAAATAATTTTTAAATAAGTAAATTAGTTTCAAAATGAATGAAATACTCTTAAAATAACTATTTAAAAAAAACTTTTGCATTAAATGCATTTGATGAAAAATAGTTCAGATTAGTCCAAAATATTATTTAAAAAGATGATAATAATAATAATAATAATCATAATAATCACAAACCGGTCTAAAAAAAAACCAAAAGTTTTGTGTGGACAACGTATATAAATTTTCTAAAGTTGACATTTTTTAGACAGGTGCACATATATGGAATTATTATAACTATTAATTATATTTTTTAATATTTTAACATATTATCACATTTAATTATAAAAATTAATGCATAAAATATTCATGTTAATATAATGTCACTTGGCATTCAAAATATATCATTTTTAAATAGTAAGAATGTAAAATGTTATATATAAATATTATTAATTTTAAGTAAGTCTCATTTATATTTTATTTTGATATGAATTTTTATTTTATATTAAAAAATAAATAATCAAGAAAAAATTTAAACTTAGACTGATAGTACATGAATTATATTAAATTATTAATTATAATATTATCACTAAGGATAAAACATATCCAATTAATTGGGTCTAAAATATATCCTTTATAGATATATATATATATATATATATATGGATAAGAGTGCAATTAAATACAGTGCCTCACTGAGGAGGAGACATTCCGTACATTCATGTGAGCCTTTTTCACCAAATGCCCCCCAGCTGTCCTTTTGGACCGTCGAGTCCTCATCTGCCATTTATGTATCAAAAAAAAAAAAGAAAAACCAAAAACAAAAATGGCTCGTTACGCGATTTGTTCTGCAAATTCACGCTGTGCTCTTGGAGGATTCAGACACCTGTTAACAAGGGGGCACGCAGATCATCATCTGCCGTTCAAAAGGGAGCGAGTAGCGCGTTTGTGGGGATACCCGCGCGGACATAAGAACTGACCCAATAGAAACAAGCCCAGCGAACGCGAATAACAAATCGTACGCTGGGGGGGGGGGAGACACACGATCATCTCTTTTTTCATTGTCTTATTATTATTATTTTACTGCTGTACCCTTTCTTCCCCCATCATTTTTACAGTACAGCTGACGCTAATGATGTCGTTTTTATAATACCCCCATCCATCATCACCCCAACCCGAATTCCAAGCTTTGTCCTTTTTGTGCCTTTCCTTAAAAAAAAAAAAAAAACTAATGGATTCTTGTGCACGTTTCATGTGAAAAAAAGGAAATCCATGATATTAATTTTTAAAATGATAAATCTTATTTTCTAGATATAACACTACTTCCAAAGGCTTAAATATGAGAATTTCTTCTTTTATCTCCCTGTTTCTTTTGCCAAAAGGAATGAAAAATTCGTCGTCTATTTTATAAAGCAAAAATAATAATAATAAATCTGAAATGGGCTAGAGAAGTGCACGTTGGGATTTCGTTTTAGAAAGTAGACTTAATAATTGTACTGCAAATAACAGAAGTCCTCCACATGTTTCCAACCCCCTTTTGCGCTGCTGCACTTGTCGCTCTTAGCAGGCAGATCATGTTCATTGAAAGCTGATTACTGACTAATGATCCATTAGCTAGACTAAGTTTATCCTGTCTAGGAACACTTGTAAGCCCAAGTGCCATTGGTTTTGTAGCTCTGATGGGATTCCACTTGCATAATCAATCAATTTTTCAATATTTAAAAGAAAAACAAAAACAAAACACTGCCTATTCAATTGCTGTACATACGATGCTTTAAGTGCATTCCTTTCAAATTATAACTTGTAGGTTTTAAACGAAAATCGTATGAAACATGTTGTGATTGAGTTTTATTTTTTATACCAAAAAATTTCCTGGTCTTCTAGACCATTTCGTAATGCGAGTTGCGCCCAATTTCTTCTTGTCTGCTTTTGAGACTCGAGAGACATAAACAAAGCTTTTCCTTTTGAGTTTGAGACCAGAATTAAAATGAATGAAAAAAGATATGTCCGCTTGACCTTACCTATAAATTGATCAAAACTCTGTAGGGCATTTGGTCAGGGTTTTACAGTAAAAAGAGGGCTGTCACTGTCAAACTTTGAACCATAGATTGAATGCGAATCCCAAAAATTTAAATTATTGAATTGTCAATAATATTCGTATAATGTATTATTTTAGATGTAAAATAATTGATATTTGATAATATTATACTTATTGGGGATTTTATTTATACACATGCTGTTTTTAATCCTTTTTTTTTTTTTTACTTTTGTATAATAATTATCTCATTTCTTTGTGATTGTATGCTCAATAAATTTAGGACTAAACTGCCTGAAAATATCAACGCGAAAGACCTCAAACCTCAATTTTTTATACATATTTAACAGGTTTTACTCTCCTATTCATCAGTTGCGAGTTTGAAATTAGATATTCACTAATAATTTAATTCGAATATAAGTGATAAACGATTCCTCCCGTGGGCTTGAACCAGTTTGGAATTATTGCTACCAATGAACATTGGTGGGAGCCAATGCCAAGTCTTGGTTTTCACACGGCATTCCATTCCACCAATGCATGGGCATTTGCCACAGCTTTTTTTATATGTAATCATCAGATGGGTAGAAGGGTAATTTCGATGTGTACGCCCACAGTACACACCGCCAATTACTACTGAACAAGCCACCTCATAACTCAGTTGCTCTCATTCCAGGCTCAGCCTCTCTCACCCTATACGGAGGGACAGGGCTGAAAGAAAACGTGGGCAATAGCACATCAATAATCAAGGCATAGAGCGTGGAAAAAGGTGGGGAGGGTGGGGGGACTTTATGTAAGAAGAGAAAGAAACAGTTGAACCCTTCAAATGGCAAGCTAAACAGGGTTTTCGAAATACGCATCCTTATTCTCCGTCTTCTCAGACCTGCGCGCTGTGAGTCCCATGCTGCCATAGCTAATAGCTCTATCCAGGGGAAAAAAATAATTAAAAAAAAAAGTCTCTTAAACACCGACATGTCCCCAAAAGCTATTTATTTTCCTAGCTAGCTGTTTTACACACACAAAAAAAAGGGGGGGGGGGGGGAAAGTAAATCAAAGCTTTGCGTAGCAGCTTTTCATTCTTCAATTATCTCTCTTGCAATTAAAGAGCTGACACATTTTTCTTTCACTTACTTGCCACTTTTCACTCTTGTTTATTTTTGGTTACAGATAAAGAGGCTCCGTTGTTCGAGTTCAGGCGGCCCAGTGTTGTCCGAAACCGTCAGTTGTTGCTGTTGGAGGCTCACGCGTTGGTGGGGGTGGGGAAACCAAAAAGCTTCTTCAAATTGAAGATCGTCCGCCAATCACTATACTAATACTACTACTACTACTGCTGCAGAAATGTTGGAGTACGAATGGGGAAACCCGTCCACAATAATTCTCTCGGGAGACGAACCCGCTCCCCAAGAACAGGACCAGAACCGCCAGATGTTCGAAAATTACAACACCCAGTCCTTCAACGACCACGTAATTCCCCAACCGCCAACAGCTAGCTTCTTCCAACTTCACCAACCAATCCCCGCCCATCATCACCACCACCAAGTCAACTCCCTTCTAGACCAACGCTTCTACCCCTCCGCCACCCATCCATCCATCCTCACCCTCGACCCAGGCGTACCCTCCTCCAATGCTGGGCCGGCCTCCTATTTCCTCGTCCCGAAGGCGGAGGAACTCTCCCACCAGGAGGACTTCACGGCCAGGATAGGGCTGAATTTGGGCGGCCGGACATATTTCTCCTCCGCAGAAGATGATTACGTGAACCGGATTTACCGCCGGTCCAGGCCCATGGACGTCCGATCTCCGAATGTGCCTCGGTGTCAGGCAGAGGGATGCAATGCCGATCTCACCCACGCCAAGCACTACCACAGGCGCCACAAGGTCTGCGAGTTCCACTCCAAGGCGTCTACCGTCATCGTATCCGGGTTGACTCAGCGATTCTGTCAGCAGTGTAGCAGGTTTCTTCTATTTACCAACACGCCTCCCCACCCCCCGCCCGAAAAATAATAAAAAAAAAAAACAAACAAAATTGCCATTCCCTCGTTCACGTTTCCTAATTTCTTTCCTCACAGCCCTTAATCCCAATTGCAACAGATGATAATATGATAATAACAACAATAACAATGACAATGATGTGATGAAATGCCATAAATGCCCCTCGGAGTCGTGTCAAGTGCCTAGATTGGTTTCCCGTACTTTGGTTGATCCCGAGGGCATTTCCGTCCGAATGTTTTTTTCTCCAGTTGTGATATTTATTATTAGTTTCTTTTCAGAGCTTAATTGTGCTTAGCGCAACTGTGAATTACAGGAGCAACCTTCGTTGCCCATCACGTGCAAGAATCGATGGCAATCATCATTTCGTTTGCCTTTGTTTACCTGAAATATAGATGCAGAGAACCGTCGGACCGTACTGCCCGGAAACTAAAGTTCTGTTGTTCATGATTAATATTTGGGTTTTTTTTTTTTTTGTGTGGCACAATGATTAATGTTGTGTTGGGTTGTCGTACGCTAGAGTATTTGTGTCCGTATCCATATATGCATCCAAGTTATTCCCTGTGTTGCTGTTTTGCTTCATATAATGATGGAAGTCACTGAACTTTTGCGTATGATTATCTTAGATAGGCAACTAACGTGCCAAAAAACAATTGTGATCCAGGTTCCATCTTCTTCCGGAGTTCGATAATGGGAAGCGCAGTTGCCGCAGGAGATTGGCTGATCACAATCGCCGGAGGCGAAAATCCCACCAGGCCAATCCAGAGAACCAAAACTCACTATCGGACAGTCCCGGCAATTCCCCCTCAGAAAATCCCACAAGTAAGCTGCATATGATACTCGCCTTTCGCATTTGTCAATCAGGCATTAATATTGCAGTTTGCCATTCTGTTATATATCATCATTTATGTCTGATATATAAATGATCTGGCGAAATCTACAGGGTCGCCACAGGACTCCGCAGCTCATGCGTCTTCGTCAGTGACTGTGGCACTATCACCTCCGAGGATGTCTCTAGATTATTTCAAGCAAAGACCGTACCAAGGCAGTGCTTCTTCTTCTCCATCATCAGGCTCACTGTTTTTCTCCAGTGGGTAAAAAGTCACCCAAGCAAAGGGGGGAATTTAGCAACATTAATGATATCTAATAGCATATATTGCAAAAACTTCTTAATGTTGATGAATTGGTGTAGTAACTTTTATTTTATTTTTGGAGAGAAGAATTGGTGCAGTGACATTGAAAATGTTGTAGTTTGTAATAACCATTAATATTACATAGCCACTATTTCTGCTGAAAAAGCAAAATATCCATATATATACATATATTAAGATCTTTCCTAGGTCTGTGTTCCATTTACTACAAGGTATCTCCGAGAGTGAAAAATGTTTACTGTGGGGAACTTAATTGCAAGCGAAAATTGGAATTTTCCAATAGGTATGTTTGCCTGGTTTCAGTCGATATGGCCATCAAGGGCAGGATCTTCTGTCATGCTGGGATTGCATTATTTTCCTTTTGTGTGGTCAGGAATTTTCCTCCAAAATTCATGGTCCAAAAGAAAGAAAAATTATAGCTATAGACCAATGAATGGCTACGCGATTTGAACTTTTCAGGAACATGTGGAGAGGAGTTCAAGCTGTCTCGTCCAGACCCGAAAATCGGTACTAATTTATGACTTGTCATTGAAGCAATCAAGTATGTCTGAATCACCGGGCGCGCGCGTAGCTTGGGATTCAGCAGCAAGAAACGCTAATGGAGGTATTTGGCAATTAACCGGCACCATTTCATACGGAGATCGCAAACCAACGGTTGGTCACATTTTCAAGTTATTTTGAGCCCCATGAATCATTTTAACATTGAGTATATTAATGCCTATTTCAAGTCAAACAAATTTTAAATAATTACAAATTCGAATTATTTAGTTTTTAAGTATTATAGGTCGTTATTTTTTTAATTAATGTAAATTTAGTCAAATTTTCAAGAAACTTAGATCAAAGTTTTCTAGTCAGATTAACTTTCTCACCTCAGATTTTATTTGATGGTTAAACGTTCAATGCACATGAAGATTAATTATACTTTATCAAATATCGAATAGAGTATATGGTATACCAGAGGGGACCGTCCCCCACGCTGCCACTCCATTGAACCTCGTCTCGTTACACACTAAACTTCCGTCTACCATGAGACAGTTTTTTTTTTTCTTCTTGGCGGGAGGGAGGGGGTGTATTAATTAATGTGTACGTAGGACCTTGGCATTGAGCCCAAAACATTTAATTCCTTACTAGTCACCACCATGAGACGTATAGTTCAGAACAAATTCAGACTATCCGTCTCGACATGCCAATTACGTGATGATAGCATCGATCCTTTTGAAATCCAGTTGGGTTTCTTTTTTCTCATTCTCATGGTTATTTTACGCAGTGTGGGTTTTGATTCGACTCGAATTGACTTGTCATTCGGATAGCATTATATGGTAGACAAAAGTTACGAAACGAAAACTTTTGTGCTTGTTTTATGACAATGATTCCAATGTGCAATTGATTAGGATCGAAGGGATTCATTGAAAAAAAAAATAAAATCACTTGTGTTTCGACCAAAAAAAATGAAGGAAAAAAGAAAAGGAAACAAGAGGAAGAAAAAAGATGACTTTTGTTGATATGGACGGCAAGGTTCCTTTTTTAATAATTTGGAAGCGTCCCGGAACCTTCGACGAAATTTATTAATGGGGTCCTCCCTTGCCTTGCACACCCGCATCCATGTTTATCGGTTTTCATCGGAAAGAAAATTTCTTCAAATTTTAATTTCATGAATTTCCTTTTTTGAGCATTGAATTTCTTTTTCCCTATTTTCTTTAAGGAGAGATGGTGTTTGAACCAAAATATTTCGCCAATATTTGATAAAAGCTTTTTGTTGTTTACGATTACAAGTTCTAGAGGTCATTATTAAATCACAAATTGAATGAAAATTCAGAGGAAAGCTCCAGCTAAATGGTTGTTAATTGTTGCACACTGTGGTGGTGCGAAGATGCATGGGTCATGCTTGTACCAACAAATTGAGACCCCGAGAAACTTCCATGGGATTTTTGTATAACATATGGTGAGCTGAGGCTACAATCTATCAGATCAAACTTTAGGTACTTTCCTTCTCTGATAAGTCTGTTGTTAATTTCTTGATGTTATTTCCTTTTCCCTTTGTTTTTTTTTTTTTTATGGGAAATCCGATTAGACGTATATAATTGGGTAGAAGTCCTCGATGTCTCGATCATAAATTTGATACTTCACTGAAATCACACAATGAAATGCAATAGCACGGATTGCAGATGCCAATATCTGGAGGAAGGTCGCTATCCCTTGCCCTTGGCCTCTAATTTTGTGTGCCCTCTCCTCCACCGGCGGGTCCCTGGCCATTTTACTAAAAGGGCAGCCAAGCCAATTTCCTTTTGTTGTATAGAATTCGGCCAACAATTAGAATTCCAGCAAGTCATATTTTATCATTGTAAAGATATATTTTGGTCTTTACTTGCCAGCAATATTCATGGAAACACATTAATTTATGTTTAATTTTCAATTTTCTTTTTTTTTTTTTGGTTTATAATTTAATAGTTGCCTCTTAGGGACATTTTTAGACCAACTATCATTGATTATTGACGCTATAATGCTGGAGCCATCTCCAATTTTAAAGTTGGTTAGGTCACATCTCAATCTAATGACCAAAACATCGCGAAATCACTCATGATTTAACTTAATTAGTGATGAGGGCAAACTTAGGGTATCACGAGAATAGCCACTATATTTAGCTAATCGTGATATTCGTAACAGTGATCCACATTGGTGATCAGCGTCCATGTAATTGATATGGAAGGCATCGTATGGTACCTGCTTGTTATGTACAAATGTATGAAAAAGTACATCTGCCTCATGAAACAAGTACAACATTTGTAATGTTTAAAGTATTATTCCTATTAATAATTTACTCTCTCTCTCTCTCTCTCTCTCTCTATATATATATATATATATATATATATATATAATTTTAATTTTTCATTGTTCTACGCCTTAAATATAAAATAAAAATTTATGTTGAATACATTATGTTAAATTTTAAATTCATTAATAATAAGATTAAATATAAAAAAATTCATTCAAATCAAATTTTAATCCAGTGATGATTTTTTATTTAATAAAGAAAGTGAAAAAAAAAAAAAAAGAAGTAAAAAGGGCAGCATTTGCCTTGACTTCCCGAACCCCAGTCGTCCAGGCCCCCACACGCTCGATCTATTATCATATTTCATTAAATGGATGGGCCCCTACTCTGATCATCATAAACCATGCGGAACCCATGCTCCCTGAACGCAACTACTGACCCCTACTGTCACTGTAGTATTCATGGAGGAAATGCTTTTCAAAGCCTTGCACGTGGAGAGGCTTTCTTTGGGTTAACTTGCTGGGGTCGTGCGTGGAGCCTACCATTGATTTTTGGGGTGATACGTATTTCCAGGTTCACGTGGCCTGCACGTGATCAGGAGCATGAGTTGTTCTTCTGTGGTCGCCGGTGGGGCATTTCCGGCAAAAAAAAAACCCGAGGTGAATAAAGGGCAAAGATAGACAGCCGAGAAAAATGTCAGAGCCTTTATATCATCTAGTATGACGTTAATTGCGTTCAGAAATTATTTTTTAAATATATATATATATATATATTCTGAAAAAAAAGTACTAAATGTCTAATAAAAGTAATTTAACTTGTAACAAGTTCGATAAAATATACAATAAACTATTAAAAAATTTTAATGAAATATGTTAAACAGAATTTGTTGGACACTCAATGAGTTTTGTTGTATAAGAAATAAATTTTTAGTAAAAAAATTAATTTTTTAAAAATATTATTGATGTCAATGAGTCTGAACTTCATCCTATTTATTATTATTATTATTATTATTATTATTATTATTATTTTCCCCGTTCATTTGCCAGCGCTCTTAAATGGAATAACTTAGTTGAGACTTGAGTGCAGATGCCCATAAATAATTCTCTCCAAAGAAACGTGAAATATCCTTCGCCTACCGACCCGTGAGAAGGGGTAAAATAGTGTTCCCACTTTAACAAGCATATGGCAGCATACATGCACGAGATGAGCAAAGAGGCAGTTTAACAGTGCCTCAAAGGCTCAAAATCCAAGCTTCCAGTCTTTCGGGCAATTGATTAAGGAAAAGAAACTCAAGCTAAATTGCTGTAATATCGACGACAGAGCACACTTTGCTGTTTTCAAGCCGAAGGACATAATTTTCCGGAGCTTCCACTACGGAGGCACGTGGGTGGTGAACATGATATGCAGCTGTCCACCACCGTAATATATATATATATATATATATATATATATTTCTGTAACTAAGAAAATACATTACGTTTTCTAGGCAATTCAGTATATTATATATATATATAACACACTTTGATCTAAATAAAACCCATCGGGGTTATTGACAGAAAAAAATTGTTCAGCTTGCCCATTTATACACCCACTTTAGCTTTTCCAAATTTTCTGAGTTTTAATTAGGCACCAAAAAATTTCGGAGCTTGAAAACAACTGCTTATTTGACTATCACAGAGCTGTCCTTAATTCTAATGCTATTTCTAGTTCGAAGGACACTTTCTCGACTTTGAAAGTGCGGGCATCCACTTTCCACTAAGAAAATGGACCGCCATGAGAGCTGTGGCTTGGGCGGCTTTGCCTCGTGTCACTCGCATTCTCCGGACCTGACCAGCATATTTTGGGATAATCTCAAATTCAGCCATCGAGTGATTCATCCAAATGCATTGACTGGTCACTTTCATTCGAATTAATTCACGGATAAATTTAATTGATTGAATCAAATTAGAATGAATATTGTACAAGTTTTAATAGTACCAGAATGCGTAAAACAGAAATATGCCCATAAAACAGTGAAAATGATTATACAGCAAGATCGTCTCATCGATCCATTATCGTAAAGGTCTGGGAGCAGCTAAATTCTCGCCATGTTAGAAATCAGCTAATGAAACAGAATAGTGCAGGGCTCAAGTAAAATATTCAACCCGCATGGGCGCCTCCCAAGTGGTTCCATAATTCGGGACACTCTTCTTTGTTTTTTCCTTTGACAGCCAATGATCCAAACGCTGAACTTGAAGCCTGCATCAGGTTCAGTGTTACATGTCTGCCGGTATCGTGGAACCGGTCCCAACTGTATGCCCCGGTCAACATTTGATTGTGGTTGGATGGGAAATAGTTGGTGTCAGGTTGGGACACCACAAGGTCTTCCGCTGCATGGTGATGTAAATCTCGTTCAACAATAAGCTGCCTAGTGAAGATGGCTGCTCGGTGCTCTGCAATCAATTCGCGTAGTGCAGCTCTTGATCGAGTGGAGATGTCAGACGGAGAAACCCAGGAATTGGCATTGGATGACAGAAGAGAGAGAGCACGCCCTGTTGGCAATATCAAAAGTGGAAATCTTGCAACCATGACCTAAGGAAGAAATTACAGCCTTTTTTTTTTTAATATAAACTGTAAAGTCTTCGCTATTATAAAAATATCTCCTCTTAGGAAAATAAAATGAGCTATAATTCAGCTTCTTGTGGATTAACTGTTAAAAGTTGATGCTGCCTTCATGGTACTTATTTGGTAGAGTTGTGTACTATTGCCTAACAAATGAACAACATTCCATCAAGGTGATGAATTATCTGTTCATGACCAAGTGATTTAATTCTACATATCAAATACATTGTAGATGAGTGATATCAAGCGCTGTGCTTGTATGCTGAAATCAGGAAAAAACAAGCTGGCATGTCTTTGTTTGCAATGGGTGAAGTGGGACTACGACATGAGACCTTTTTGTGTCAGCCATGCACTTTGATGAGGCTAAACCTCTAGTCCCGTCACATAAAATTTTGGCATGCTAGGAAAATGCATATTGGGCTTTATGGTAATGATGAAAGAATCAGTATATGGCAAGCTGATAGGCAATCGAAATCAAATACACAAATGTTGAACCTACAAGAGAAAAACTTAGGAGTAGAAAAGAAAGCTATTAAGAGCTAAAAGGCTACCTTGAGATAAGGCATAGTGGAAAGGAATTTTGATCAATGTGGAAATTAGGGAGATCCTAAGAGCAGCAGCTGAAGCACAAGCCTTTGAGACATAGTCACATATTTATTCATAGAGAACCAGTTTATAACTTGCATAATATTTGGACGGTGACCCTCCATGACGACAAGATACACTTTCTGAAACATTCAATTAGTGGGTCTCCTGCGAACCTTTCTTTTGTATTATTGAGATGCCAGGTACCATGAATTTCAGAGAGGCTGAGTAGCAAGTACTCGAGAAGCATAAAGCTAAAGCAATTTATCGCCTAGTTTGTAGTTTGTACCTTAACGTAATGTAGTAAGATAATGCCTGATCCAATTACATGGGCAAAACTATTGGTTTGATTCCAGCATAATCATTCACAAAAATATGCCTAAACCAAAGTAACACTTATTCAAGATGATCATGTTAGTAGAGAGGGAAAGGTGTTTGGGGCGTGCCTTGTGAGTGAACAGGCGCAAAGGATACAACTATTACACGGAAGGAGTGGGAAGATAGTTAACGACTGGTATACATTATCCCTTTCTATCTGTTTGGGATTCCAAAAAATCCTTTCTTCGCTTGCAAATGTCTCCCTTGGACATTAATTTTCAGGTAGTCTCTTTAATTATATATTTACACAGCTTGAAATTCCTGTTTCCTTTTATATAATTAAATTTTATTTTATTTTTTTTGGTTACCCTTCTCATGTAATCCAAGGAATTTACTCCGAGAAACACCATGAAAGAAGCACTCCACTATTTTCTTCCATACCTAATTCCAAAATTTACTTCATCTGATATCCATGCCCTTTCATTGCTATTGTTATCATTGTTATTACTCTTGTTATTGTTATGTTTCGGAGCAACCGATGCAGCCATAATTTCATCTCCATTTCATAGTGCAAGTTTATTGTTTGAATTGAAATCAAATAAATTCAACGAAAGCAATTTATAGAACTTTAAAAATTGGAATGACAAGTTTATCTAACATTTACCCTGAGGCGCGTTCCTGGAAAAAGAATCTTGGGAGCTCTTTCTTCTTCTCTCGTTGTGCCCTGCCAATCTCCTTCTACAACTCCTCTTCGAATCATCAAACTCTGACACCACATGAAACCTGCATATATATAAATATATATATATATATACACACACACACACCCATTTTACCGATCCAGCCATCAAACCAGGAAGTACAGATTTTAATAAAACGACCACGTTCTGGTAAGTGGAATTTTCATTTTTCCATTTTTTTTGTTAAACGCTACCTGCTGCACTGCTGACAGAAGCGCTGCTCCAACCCTAGAACCACTGCCTTGGGAGCCTTGGAGTGCATTTCACAAACTTTATGCCTCTTGTGATAATCCTTAGCGTCAGTCAATGCCACGTGGCATCCTTCTACCTGACACCTCGGCACGGCCGCCGATGTGGAGGGCATTACCAGACGGACGTGACCCGGTTCGACATCATAGGCTTTCCCTCTTTTGCCAATGGAGACCCCGCTCACTGCTCGGGCGCCACCCGCCGGGTTAGAACTGTCCTCGTAATAATGACGCTTGCCCAGCTTCAAGCACATGAGGTGCGGGTCGGGATGGAAATGGGACCCATCGCCGCCGTAGAGGGAATGCCGCTGATACAGGCAGCTACTGTAATGAGCAAACATGAGAGCCTGGGAAGTGCTGGCTTCTGGTTGCATGGAGGTACCAAACGTGTTGCCGTTATTGTTATTACCCATATCGAATCTTGAACCGCTGAGCTCCCATAAATCCCAAGCAAGGTTGGGATTGCCGCTGTTTAACGCTCTATAATTAGGATTGTTGCAGCCATTGGACACATCGCCGCCACTTTCCATTCTTGTCTTCTTTGTGGCTAGATCTACCTCTCTCCCTCTCTCTCTCTCTCTCCCTGCTGTCTCCCGGAGTATGACTAATAGCTAGAGCTAGTGTTCTACTACTTGCTTGTTATGTATAAAAAAAAGAAAAGCATCCGGTGCTCCAATGAGGTTACAACAAGCCATAATATAAGGCTGCAATAATTCGAACATCCTGCAATTCTCTTTGACAAAAAGGGAAAATAATATATATATATATAACACTTTAATATTAAGATTAAATGTGAAAAGAATTTGCTTAAGATTTAATAATATTTAATTTTAATTTATAAACATAATAATTGATATGTTAAAAGATTAATATATTTTAAATGTGAGCGTAAGTTATTAAAAATTTTTAAAATTAAAATATTAAATAAATTAATATAATGATAAAATAGATAGAGTCGCATTTAAAGCAAATAGGTATTTTATTGCAATAACTTGAAAAGAGAGAGAGCCCCCCATCAGGGAGATGCCGAGGGCGGTGAATACTGTAGGGCCAATCCCATCCAATCCAAAGTGGATTCAAAGTGATTTTGATTAGAACAGAGCCCCCATCATGGCGCTTCTCTCAGGAGTCAGAACTGAGCCTCAGCTTCTTTTCTCTCTCTCTCTTTCGCTCCCACTTTATCCAACAGACAAGCAAAACAAAAATAACAAGATTGCCGTATCAATTCCACGCGCTGCCACAATGACTGTGTGCCCAGTTTACTATCCATTCTGCAGTAATCCCTTTTTTTTTTCCCACAAGTGTCCTTTGAATTTCGATTGGTCGTCAGGTATAGCGGGTGCGAGGGAGCGTGTACTCACGCCCCTTCTTTTGTCCTGTGAGATTACTGTTCGCCTACTGCTGTTGGAATTTATTTACTAACTTTTCACTAGATTTTTATTCATAGCTTGTAATCATTTTTTTAATTACAGGAATAATTAATAATTAGAATGTTAAGTGTTAAAAAAATAAAAAACATAGAGATCAGAATATACCGCAAAAAAATACACAATACCGACAAAAGGAAATCTTCAAATTCCATAATTGAGAATTTTTTTTTTTTTTTGGGTGAGAAAATTGAGGTCGAACCCCAGCCTCTTCTCCAGCGTTCAAGGTTGGTGGCCAGCTTGTAATCAAATCATGCTATCTATATATATATATGTATATCTACATTTCAACGGCTAGAATTAATAAAGAACTGTCGCAAGACTGAAACGGACTTTGTTTGATGTGTTGAGAGGTCAAATCCTTGAGGGTCCCCAATAAATCAGCTGCATGAGGAACTACCTTCATTGAATGATTCTTGCCAGCAATCCAGAGTTCCTCCACCATATCAAACAAAGCATGGAACAATTATCATAATAATAATAATAATAATAAAGCGTATGGTTAAAGTTTGGCGATTATGAGCGCAACGGTAGGGATGATCAAAATTTATGTAATGCACAACAATGTTAATCGTTGCAAATCGGTGCTATAAATTGTAGAACGAAAAAAATTTTACTTGATTGTCAATTTTAGTCGAAGTGTAAAGATTCCTACAGAAAATAGGCAACTGACCAGCAATGCAACATCTTGTCAAGTTAAGGTTGGCCATAAACATGTCATGTAGTAAGTTCGACCTATATTTTTTTCACCCTAGAGACTTACTGGGTCGGACTGCCACTGCACCTCTGCATTAAATACTCATAATAATAATAAATAATAATAATGTTAATCACAAGTTTTTTTTTTAGAAATCTTGAATTATAATTTTAAAAATAAAATGTATGAGAATGTTAAAAAATATTTTTATTATGTAATTTATAATTAATTATATATATGTATATATATATATATATATATATATATGTTTTCATCATGTAACTTTCCTTTTCTTTTCTTATTTAAAAAAAAAACATATGATTAAATATAATTTTAAGTTTCATCATTATAATATTTGAAATTTTCTATTATTAATATTAATCATGTATTAAAAATTAAAAATTATAATTACATAATGTGTAGGCCTTCGTGAATCTACGAAGGTCGATGGAACGTTTCCAACTTCAGGAATATGAAATAAGTACCCTTTCTTCTCTTTTTTTTTTTTATAGAAGTTTTTAGGATTTGTGTCTGCCATAAATTAAAAATGCAAACAAAAGCGGCCTGTCATTGAGGTGCTTTTATCAATATCAGAGACAGGCGTACTTTAACAGTAGATTGATTGCAAGATCTTCTTTTTCATCTTTCCTAAAAATTAACCTCTCGCCACAAACTAACTATATATGGAATTAATTATGTAATGGGTAATATTGATGAGGGAATTGCACATTATCACATTACAATTCTTTTCTCTGTCTAAATAAATTAAATGTTGAACCATGAAATATGAAATAAACCACCCCCCACAAATCAGTATGTTTGTCAATTTGAAGCCTTGGAAACGAGGAAATCAAAGGGTTCAAATAAACTCACTCGAGTCAGGTTTATAATATGCACTTCTTCTATGATATCTATCGGTGCTATGAACTTTTTTATTTTTTTATTTTTGCTTATAACTAGCTAAAAATTAATATTTATTGATATACATCAATTATTTGAGGAAGAAAAATAATTATGGGGTAAAAAAATTAATTTCTCACTTATTTATAATTTATTTAAACAATTAATAAATCTTTTTCTTCGTAATTTTCTTTCCAATTCTATTTTAAATCCCAATAAAAGCTTACCGATTAATTCTCCTTATACCATTGAAGTGCTTTGTTCATGCCTTTATTTTATTTTATTAATAAAAGGCTTCCATTTTGTGCAGTGGTGGAAGAATGAATTAAAATTTAATTTTTTTTCGTACATCGAAATTATGATTGATTTTAATTAGATGCAGCAGTTTCGATCTGATAATGTCAGTACTAGTAAATCATTCGGCAACCTTTGATCTGCCACGTGTTCGATTGGTGTTGTCCGGATTTTGTAAACTTCTCCGACTCTCGGGGGGCATAGTCATCAAAGCCAGCCAAGACTTTTTTAACAGCATATTTTAAAATCAAAAAATTTGGATCAAAATAAAAAAATAATAAATTTTAGTGAATATAAGAATTATTATAATATAAATATTAATATAATAAATTCTTAATTTAATAATTTTAAAATATAAAAAATCATAATATGATAGAATATAATTTAAATTAATGGTAATATATTAAATATGAAAAATTATATGTATAATTATTAGTAAATTTCAAAAAACAAAATTTTAAAAAGTTACGAACTCACATCAAATAGATCGAGTCAGGGAATTGATGAACTATTAGGTAATTATAAATATAGCGATTTGACCAAAGTTTGACCAGAGTTTTTGATGGGCATCAATCCGATTAATGGGTTAGTGGATAAATTGATGGGCTAATTTGTGTTTTAAAAATTAATTAATACTTTTATATTATATAAAAAGTTATTGAATATAAATTTTCAGTATATATCTAAAAGTATTATTAGTAAATCAATATATTATTACCGACACAATTATGTAATAAAATCATTTAATTTTTTTATTTTTTACTTTTAATTTCTACAAATTAAAATATAATATAATCAAAATTTAGCACAAAGTGTGGGATTCACTATTTGACCAACTGGGTAGAGCTTTTTTTTTTTTTTTTGTTGGGACGTATTGGTTGTCCGATTACATACGAGAACAAGATCGGTGCAGACTTTGAGTTATCGATTTGGTTTTTAAAACCATGGTGTCGACTAGGTTGAGGTGTTCGGGCCGAGTCATTACGAGAAAAGACATGACAGCAGAAGTAATCGAAGAAGAGGAACAAGAAAGTGACTGATGAAGAGAAAGTGAAACAAAGTGGGCGGAGAGAAAGAGGGGCAAGAACAAGCACCTTCGCCGTGAAGCAGCAGGGAGTACGTGAACTCAAACTTGGTACATTAGTTAAAGAGAGTTATTTTTTGATAGGAAACTAGATACGAAATCCCTTCTCTGGCGCTTTTAATTGTGTTGGGAAACTGAGATACGTGATAAGAATGGGACCACACTGGCTCCTTTTAATGAAACAATGAAAAAAGGATTGCAAACAGGAGTCAATAGTATACGCACATGACAGCATATTTAAGCTTTTTTTTTATAAAAAAATCTTTTTTGGTATCCATGGGAGGGGACCATGTACAAAACTCATTTCGTGAATCACGCAATGAATATATGCATTAGTCATATATTATTATTATTATTATTATTATTATTATTATTATTATTATTATTAAGAATAATGTTGCTACAAACAAAAAAGAAAAGAAGAATAACTTTCGCAGCCTCACTTGAGGATTCCAAAACCCGACACGTCTAATACATATTTGATCTATGGGCGTGAGGTGATCGGGATGTTGGCATACTAGGCTAATCTAGCCAGAGGCAGGGCCTGGTAATATTCTAGAGGCCCAGTGTGGCCCAAATGAAACCAACTACATTTAAATCAACTAATTTTCATCAATTATATTTATTTGAAGAAAATATGTAAATGTAACTGTGAATTACATATGGGCCCCAAACGCAACCCAATAATTTGTGGTTCAACTGAAAAAAAAAAAATTAGTTCTTTCTGCTGTAAATAATAATTAAAAAAAATTACACAATGTTGGTGCCGTAACGTGAAATTGAGTTATGGGGTAAGCGTATATATGTGGAAAAAATTTGACAGTAGAAAGAGTAAACAAGAAGTATGTTCACAAACAGCTGAAAGTTTTTTTTTTTTTGGTTTGTTTTTGAGTCTTTTATACGTTCTCACAGAACTAGCTGCTGTTGAAGACTTTCACACTGTTTGAATATTGAGTCATTTACACGTCTTAAAATGTGGGTCGCAGGGAGAGAGGGTGCGTGCGTCTGCTTGCTTGCAATGGCAATCATGATATATCCTAACGACCAGTACTTTAATTGCTTCAAACAGTTGGCTTATCCTGTTGATTAAAAAAGGAGTTCGTTAGACTTCCAAATTTCCCTCTCATCTTTCAACACCCAAATTACCATTTATGCCTCTCTCTCTCTCTCTCTCTCTCTCTCTCTCTCTCTCTCTCTCTCTCTCTCTCTCTATCTATCTATATATATATATATATATATATAAGTCATCTTATCTTTATCAATTTTGGAGACGATTATAATACTTTATGAATATCATTTTTTTTCTTTTTTATTTATATGTCAAATTCGAATTCACGGTTTAAGAGATTTTTTTTTTTTTGGTTCTTCAAGGGCTTCAATTTGAATTAAATTCCACTAATGTTTGAGCGTTTATGTTATTTGAGTTCCATCAAATCAAAGTGGAGATGTCCAGCCAAAACTTCTGTTAGGAGGGTACTTGCATGAAATAGTTGTATTTCTGGTTTTCTTTTTCCCTCCCTAAACAAGTAGTTGTATGATAACGTTCTTCTCGCGTCATGACTTATTAAGGGATAGCCTCGTCCCTTTCCAATACTCGTTCGGCTGTTCCCAATCTATAAGCGTACGTTTAGATTCTTACGCAACAATTGAACAGCAAGAAATCGCGTTTAAAGAAGTAATTTAAGTTTGTAGATTCTCATTGACATTACTGGGCGAACAAACACGGCCCTACTCACCAAATCCTGCAAGGACCATCATGCATTTGTTATCGTCAAGAAAAGTATGATTCATGTTTTGCATGCCAACTTGTTCTGATCTCCATTGCTCTTAAAATTTCCATAATAAAAATTAACCCCTCGATCTCATTTTCACTTTTACACTCATAATCCACCAATAAATTTTAATTCAAAAACATCAAAAGTTCTCGTGTTTGAGTTTTAAGACTTGGGCAATTAATTGAAAAAAAATATATACACAAACACACGCGTAATCAGCGAAATGTCTCCGTTTTTTTTTTTTTTTTTTTAAAAGAAAAGTTCTTCCAAATATACCATTATTACGGCATTGCTTTATCGCAAGTCATTTTCTAATTATATCTCAGTTATTACACGATTCAACCCTGTAATCATTTCTCCCTAATTTACCAATATGCCCTCTTTCTTTCTAATAAAGCTTCCCTCCTAACATTGCAATCGCTGCAATATTCGGCAACTCATCACCCATATCATGCTGCTGTATTTCAATTCTTACCTTTCCATTTTCTGGGTTGCTTCTCAACTGTCTCCATGCCTCGCCGCCAGAACAGCACTGGTACTTGCATCAATCCAGGCAACCGACATGCCGGACAACGATTACAACTACACGTGGCGCAATTTTGAAAGCCTCCTCTATGCCAAGAAGGGCAGCCATGTCAGCGGCTTGTCCCAGCTCAAAAGATACTTCCACCATTTCGGCTATCTCCCATCACAAGATTTCCTTAACACGACAGATACGTATGACGACCAGTTCGAGTGGGCGGTTTTTCGGTATCAAGCTAAGTTTGGTCTCGAAATTAGCGGAAAGCTCGATTTCGATACACTCGCTCAAATAATGGCTCCGAGATGCGGCGTCCCGGACGGTGAGGTTCATTCGCCGCGAGCCTTAAGACACTACGCTTATTTTCCCGACAAGCCTCGGTGGGCTCGCCGCATTCCGATGACTCTCACGTACGCTTTCGCGCCGGAGAATCTGGTGAATTACCTGAGCTTAACGGATATAAGAGATGTTTTTACGCGCGCGTTTGCTAGATGGGGATCGGCGATACCCGTGAGTTTTGTAGAGACTGAGGATTACGTTTTTGCCGACATTAAAATAGGGTTTTACGGCGGCGATCACGGCGATGGACAGCCGTTCGATGGGGTTTTAGGAGTGTTGGCCCACTCATTTTCCCCCGAGAGCGGGAAGTTTCATCTCGACGCGGCTGAGAGGTGGGCCGTTGATTTCCGGTTGGAGAAATCAAAGGTAGCCGTTGATTTGGAATCAGTGGCTGTGCATGAGATTGGTCATCTTCTGGGTTTGGCCCACACTTCTGTCAAAGAGGCGGTCATGTACCCCAGCTTGAAACCTAGAAAGAAGAAGGTAGAATTGAGTGTTGATGACATACAAGGAGTTCAGGCTCTCTACGGATCGAACCCCAATTTCACATTTGGGTCTTTGTTAGAATCCGATATTTCCACTAATCAGGCCGTTGATTTAAGAATCAGATCATCTAAATGGTCCACTTTAATTTCGGCTTTGACACTTTTTGTTTTTTTTTTTTTTTGGGGGGGGGGGGGGGGGTGGAGGAATATGGCTATATTAGATAATTGACAAATTTCTTTTTCGAATTGTATTAGCAAGTTTAAGAGGTTTGTTTTAGAATCATATGTTAAATATAAAAAATTACACGATAAAATGAAAATACTTGTATCTTCTAATTGATTGATTACATTAAAAGTATACTTTGTTTGGTGCGACTCACTGCCTCTTAGATCGATTCAATTTTCAAGAATGACTCTTTTCAACTGATTCACAGATTCTTTCTATTAGAATTAGGTTCAAATTTGTTCGATCTTGCCAAGATGGCGGGTTCGTTTGATTTCAATCCCCCGACTTAAAAGAGCTTTGTTTGCTTACAACGTAAGACACACCAACATCAATCAAGCAGTTTGTCCCTTTTTTTTTTTTTGGCACAATTTTGTTAATAATTAATTAATGTAAACCAACGGGTCCACAGCCTCAGACTGTTTGGTGCACAAGAAATTAGAACAGTCTAGGTAACTTTAATTCATGCTAACGTCAGCCATGAACACACAATAACCAGAAAAAAGATCCAACTTCACCATAATTTTGGCTGCCAGCCGAATTGCTCCTTCCACGCGAAGAATTTTGCTTCATTTGGCCCTTTTCTTTTGTCTGCTTTGAGTCCAGTAAGTCATATTTTACAAATATTAAATTGGTTAAAAGATGTATTTCATATTAATGGATGTTACATTAACTTTTTTTCATTGAAACTTTTTTTTTTTTTTTAAAAAAAGGCACATCACGGATGTATTAGTTATTTCATTTACAGACGGAGACATTGAGTTACTTATTAATATCGTCATTTAACTTATTATACAGATACAGACCTATAATTTGAATATTGTTAAATTTAAGCTGATATTCTTACATATAATTCCGTTTTTAAAAAATTTCTGTTAAAAAATAAAGAATTCGAACTCAAATTAATAATAAAAATATACATTAAATCACTATTTCAAGTGATATTTTGTCTCAATATGTGTGGTATTTTTGTTATAATTCTTGTAAATACTTTAACTTATATTGGGCCTTTGGCCCAAAGACTCGACGCCTTCCTCACACCTCTGAGAGAACCCATCGTGCGTTGCTTCACGCTTTAGAATTAATGACATAACCATTCATGTGGGCAGCTTAGCTATTCTTTCCTGGTGCAATAATTAACTGAAAAGTATAAGAATAATATGATCATTAAGTTATATTCATAATTTTAATAGCATATTTTCCTTAATCATATAATAAAAGTATCAGTCACACAATAAATTAAGATAATTTATATTATATTATATTTATTCATAATTTAATAATAAAATATATTAAATATAACTCAACTATTTAATTTCTATTTAAATTAATTTCAATACATCTTGCATCTAATTGCGTCATCATGTTCTTCTTCCTTATTTCTCTTCATTCCCAATATTTACTCCATTTCATACTCACCTGGAGATGGAGTGCTTAGATTGAATCACCGCATCTGCTGCCTCAGGGCCCCTTCTCATTCCTTGTTGGTGCACGCACGTCTCAACAGATGAATTCCCCTTCGGCTATTATATACTTTTTGGAATGGAATTTTAACTCCAGCAATTAGGGTTCAAGTCCTGGTACCACACACGGATTTAAACAAACAAAAAAGGGGGGGGGGGATTTATACTATTTGGGAATATGTTTAATAGATTAGAACTTAGTTTACTACAAATAATGTTTGTAACAGTTTATATAAATTTATTGGTGGAAAAAGTTTCCTGTAATTGCAAATCTTTCATATTTTCATTAGCAGTACCGCAACTAAATAGTTACAGATATTATAGTTTCCTGCTGAGATCCACCGAAAAAAGAACCTACCCCCCCCCCGCCCCACCCCACAAACCCCCAAGCTTAAAACAAAAAAAGAAAAAAAGAGGGAAGCGACACGTCTCCATCAAGTAGTTGGAAAAGTGGCTTGCTTACCAGTATCGGCGGTCAACCGCAAGCTCGCTCTACTGTAACTGATCCCCATCTTATACATATTCGCAACTGGAACTGCAAAAGTCACAGTCTTATTATAAATGATCACTAAATTAACATGGGCGGCGGGGTGGCCCGTTGGCATAAGAGATGGGAAAAGATTTAAAGAAAAAAATTCTTTGGTGGATTGATCTCAACTAACAGCACTTAAACGTGTCATTAGTTACAATTTTATTTGAAAAAAAATGAGTGAGTCTATTAAATATTTTAATTATATTAATTTTCTGGTTAAAAACATGATTCTTGGCAAATTGATCTTATAAAGAATTTATGGAGTTCAACAGGGTAAAGCTCTCTCTCTCTCTCTCTCTCTCTCTCTCTCTCTGTGTCTGTTTTTTTCTCTTTTTTTTTTTTTTTTTTTTTAAAGCTTGACTGAACTTTACGTTCTAAGCTGCTGAATTTAATCAAGAAGATTTTTAAACTGAGGAGAGACAAGTTAATTCAATTTAAATCGACAAAAAAATTAAGTCAAACTCGTTTTAAATTTTAAAAAAAAAAAACTAATCCGATGCTATGAGACATGAAATTGATATTTGTTATATTAACATAAAATATAAATAAATATGGCAAACATTTTCAACCAACTTAGATTTCTTTTGGAAATTGCCTAGCACGCATGCGGACGCTGAATGCCAATGTGCTTACGATATGATTAATTCATCCTCAAAGTGGCTTGTAGTGTATGCCTTTGAACGTTAATTATAAATCTAAATCTTCCTTTAGATACCGTCAACATTTATTTGTTTCTCCGATCTGTATAAGTGAAAATTTGGGAATTTCTAAGACTTAATCGTATTTTCAATATTAAGAAATCATTCATTTTAGATTTTAAATTGATAAATAACTTTTATAAAAAAATTGCATAACATGTTTTAATTCTCTGGTGCAATTTTGGTGGATGCTGAAATTGTTAACAAAACATGTGTTTAGCTTAAATTCAGAAATTTACAATTAATTAAGAAAAATAAAGATAACATATCTTAAATTTATGATCTCTTATTTATAAAAATTCTAATATTACATTATAAAGGTATTCAATTTAAGAGTTTAAGCAATTGAGGTTCAAAGTATGCAACGCATTAATTCTGATACTTAAAAAAACAATCTTAGTGCACTTCAAATTGTAATTTAGGCATATCTTTCATATGATTCATCATATGTGAAATGTCGACTGGCTACTTTGACTCTTCAACTGTATGCTGCTGATCAAATAACGTAACAGCCAGCCAAGATCTTCAATCTAATTTTAATATCGGATTTAACTTAATCTGCGTACGTTAATTACGTATGTAGAAAAGCCTCAGGTTCTTTCAGGGTGCTGTAAATTGAAGTGTCATCCAGTGGTCCCAACCTGTCTAACCAGTAAATGGATTCTACCTCATTTAAGGGGAAACATACAATCAATCAAGGCATAAACTTTTGACGGGAGAGAGAACTTTCAACAAGTGAATGAACTTTTAGGTAAAACCCGGCTGATGAGTATAGTCATCCCAGTACATGATATTGTGCATTATGTTCCAAACTTGATATAATACAGTGAGTATATATATATATATATATATTCATGACAACATTAGAGACCAATTTCAAGCATAGAACTTGCTAGATATCAAAATTCCATCTATGAGATACATGTTAGGCATGGTAGAGACTAAATTTTGTCAAAAAAAAAAAAAACCTATGAAGCTTCATATCCACCTTAAAATTTACATCAACAATTGAATATATATATATATAATACTTTGTATTTTTTACAAACTTAAAAAATCTCCCTTCTGAAACTTACATCTTTGTGTTGAGAACTGTGGGGCGGTCGGACCATCGCAATATGAGGTTCTGTCTGTCCTCTCTCTCACACTCAACAATGGAACGACTACCATATATTTAAAGAACTTGACCACCATATATATATTTTAGCCAGCTAGCATCCTGAATTATGTGTCTTCAACAAAGTTCGGTCATATCATGCATCGCACATATTAATATTCAGAACAAATGGGATAGAAAGATTGGCTTACGCTATAATTGTCAGCTGATGATAACCTATTCTCATCGTTGTTGCCATGTAAATTAAGGATTATCTTTGTCTGTATCATTCCCTGAGTGGACAATAGAGTATATAGATTACTAATGCTAAGCCGTGACATCTTCGATGTTGGTGCTATCCAATGTCAGTGGAAGGGAAGATCCATGTGTCCACCAGCAGCAACTTTTAAGCTAGTCATCATGCAAAATCTCCAACACTGGATTTGTGTAGAAGTTAATGCTTTTAATACTCATCAAAAAGAAAAGTTAATACAATTTAGTTCCCATATATGACTATAACCCATTTTGCAATCCATGTCAAGTCCTTCGCGAATCACATGTCAAGGTCTCCGCCGGCCATTATTTCTTTGTCATCAAACACCATGCTAATGACAGATGGATGAAGAACTAAAACGAGACCACTATGTTATTATGACATGAATTAGTGATAATTTGCCTCATCAAACCACGATTCCAAATGATCTATTTTACTGGTGCCGCAACTCGGCATGCTTCTTAAAGGGTCATTGTTCGCTATTGGGATCGTATATTCTTGCCGAAAAATTGCTTGATCTGACTAAGCAATATATTTAACGAAACCTAACATGTGATATCCAACTAAAAAGGGTGTTCTCGGTGTGCAAGAGACTGGGATTTGGGGAAGAGTGAGGTGTAAGCAACCTTTTTAGTTTTTGATTTTTTGTTCTTGGGGATCCCTATATTAAGAGTCAAAAAGTTCATGAATTACATAGTAGATATTGCCTCTCCTTTTGTGAATTATAGCCACACAATTCTTTATTACGAGCTCGCAGATATGACACTGACCAATAACTGATTCCACAAAAATGTCTCAATCTTTTTCTTAGCGTGGATCAAAATTCGAGTAAAAAGGAACTTAGATTGCACTAAATTTCGTTGCTTGTTAGAACTACATTACGAACTCGAGTTGTTTGTTAATGAAAAAGAGAAGGAAACGAAGCCAAGCAACCATGTGACTCTTGACAATTAGTTTGGAAATAAAGGAAAGTGTGGACAGGTACTGGGTCATGATGCGTTAATTACAGCCACTTTCCTTCATCTTCAAATTAGGTGTTCACGTGAAGGTCAATGAGAAAGCCATTGAATTGGAAGAGTAATGAAAAAAAAAAAAGGCAATATTTTCAGTAGCAGTGGGGGAGGAAGACAATGGAGTAGATAAGAGAGACTGAAGCAGTGAGGGATCCTTGGGACGTGGCACGATAAATCGCCAAGGGAGGAAAGAAAGGAAATGAGATTTCGGGTTAGACGAAGGTCGTGGCTTCATTGTCAATTCAAGATCCGCCAAGCGAGTAGTGGGGGTTTGTTGGTTTGTCATAAATGGCCAAAACAGATACAGTGGAGGAGATGTTATAAGTTTGCGTACTTTGAAGATATTTCACACGCGCGAATACGGGTCGACACAGTACAAGCGTATGCGTGAGAAATATCAGGGATTAAGGACTTTGAATGAATGGCCTAGAAGCCACAACAACTACTAGTCCACCGTATAGTGAGGATCCCTTAGTATGTCAGTTTCTTCAAAAACAATTAAGCTTCCCATTTCTATCTATCTATCTATCTATCTATCTATATATATATAAACACATAATACTGTTTTTTTTTTTCGCAAATGGGTATTGCTAATTTTCTCTCCTTTTTCTTTCTTTCTATTTTTCAAGTTTGCTTCAGCAACAGCAATAGAGGGCCTAGCTATTAATTAAAGGCCTTGAATGAATCTGGAAGAGTTTGCAGGCTTAGGTACCATGATGCATTCTTCGGCCTAAAGGCAACAAAATGCATTTAATTCTCCTTAAGAGACTCAACAAAACGAAACGAAATTTTTTTTTTTTTTTTTTAAAAAAGGAGGTACAACTCCTTTATAGAATACTGCTGTGTGATAGAGACAAACCCTATAGAAAAGCTCTTCAGATATCAAACCAGCAAGCTAGGTTACCTTTTGAGGACAACCCCTCTGCTAATCATGTTTTCTTTCTGGCCAAACATCATTGTTATTATCCTTCATACTTTTCCAGCGGTCTTTAATTTTCTTTTGTATTTTCTTGGGTCTGCTACATATACTGTTTGTTGCTTTGTTTTCTGAACATATATATATATATATTCTTTTCCGGACGAATCGGATTCTTGGGGAGTCTAATTAATAATAATTAAGAAGATTATAATATGCTTAAAGTCTTAAGCCAGTCATTTTCATGCAGCGAAACTTTCAACTGGCAAATCTCACCCAATCCTAAAACTACAAGACAATCCAAAATATTGAGGACAAGAGGGATTGAAAGGAATAGCTTAAGAATCTGTGCCCATCGATGATATTGAGGAAGTCACATTATTTTATTAATAACTTAGCTTAAAACATATAACACAAACAAAACTATCCATACGAACCATACTTAATTCTCATAAAGATGATATAAAAGAAAAACAAGAAAAGAAAAAAAAAACAGTAGAGAAAAGACTTGTAGGGGAAACAACTTATTGGCACCATTTTTCTTGACCGAATATGAACACACACGCCAAGGTTTTCGACACAATCAAGAAACCCACACACGAGTCTTTTATTATATAATTAACACATCACATCCTTGAGAAGCTTGTACCTGCGGGTGGTCGGCCTGGGAGAAGGCACGCCACTTGAGTTCTTATTCCCCTTCTCGGCGGCGCTTCCACCGCTGTCGTCTCGATGATGTTGATGGTGGTGATCGTTTTGCTTGATTTTATCTCCCGAGTACTCGGATCGGCTTGTGACTCCGATATCCTGGCCAGCTGCCACTGATTTCTTTGAAGAATTTCCGTGTCTAGCGTTGTTCCTCTCCTCCCTCTGGCACCAATCGCATAGCTCAATCGGCTCCGACAATTCGCCGTAGTAGTTGCTGCAATACCTATAAAAAAAACACACACACACACACACACACATAAAATTGAAAGAAAATAGAAATCAGTATAAGCATATATCACTAGCCTCCATATAGGCGGCCTAGATTCTAGTGGCGGTGGTTGTTTGAGATGTGCTTGCTGGTGGTGGTGGTGGGTATAGCTAGGAATCTAACTTTGGTAGGAAAGTGATAAATTCAGTAAGGGGTGCCCACCAATGTTTAGCACAAATAGGGCTATGATAATATAACTATGCATATCTGTATCTATATTTATATATATAAGTATATGCGAAATTGTATGTATATGCATCTGTGATAGTGACCATGTATAGCGGAGAGGCTGAGGTGGTGGTGGGGAGCAGGAGGAGGAGGAGGAGGAAGAGGAGGAGAGGAGGAAAGTGATCATACGAGTGCTGGAAACGGTGGAGGCATTTGTTGCAACGAAATAGCTTGTCGGGAAAACCAACGTCGCCGCACATGCAACAGACAGTCTGAAGATCCACCATTGAAAACGATGATGGGGTTGATGATCAGTAAGAAAAGGAGAGAAAAAAAGGCTTCCAATTTTCCCTCAACAAAGACACCCAAGAAAAAGAATGGAAATAATTCCAACACACACGTGTATGTGTGTGTGTATATATTCATGTAAAGTTTGGTTAAAGGCCCACGCAATAATGAATCAAATGGGAGGATTACACATATAAAATTTGAGTTGTTGATTATAGTTGGTTTTTAATTTCAATCTTAATTGTAATTAATTTATTATTAATCAAAAGATATATTAACTATAAAAAATAATTTAGATCTGCAATTGAATCTTATGCACTTATTTATTTATTTTTCTATTTAGCGACTCCGTAACAATTCCTATATATATATATATATATATATAAAAAGAAAGTAAAACAAAGGACCGTGTACTCTCTTTAATTAGTAAATAATAAGTCTCTGTACAGCTTAAATAAAAGGAAAGAAAATTTCAAATCTATTTTTTGTTAAAATGGAATTTAAAAATAAATAAATAAATAAAAATACACACACACACACACACAGAGGTAGACCACAGGTTGCTCGCAGTCGTTTTCACTTGTGGGGGGAGAGAGAGAGAGGGAGACAGAGAGAGACAGAGGAGAGAGCGATTGGGAGATATGATCCTTAAAATTGAGAGTGGGTGCAATGACAATTGTACCCCACCCCATGGCTGCCTTATTTCACACAACTACCCATTCTTTATTTTATTTTTATTTTTCATTTCCGTTTCCGTCCCTTCCATTTTTTTTTTTTCCTCTGCCGTCCATAATTGACAGTTATAATTGCATCCCCACGCCACTGATAAGGGAAGTGGCATGCACTTAGATGTTCATGTCCGAATATCATGAAACAAATGGAATAAAAATAGATTAAAGAAATTTAATTATATTTAGTTAGAATAATTCATATTTGCTCTCTAACCCTTTGCGTTATTAGCTCTGTATTTTATACTTGACCCACGTTGATAATGTCAAATGGTACTTATGAGTTTCAATAAATATCATTAGTTAAAAAAATATTATTTGTATAAAAAAAACGTTACATTAAAATTTATGAATAATATAAATAAATAAATAATTTTTTGTATTTTATAGTTTAAAATTTAATAGGTCTCCCAATAAATTAAAAGGGATAATACTCACAAATTATATGCTTGAATAACAACTATACCCACTAAACAATAGCAGTTAGAAATTAGTCAACATAGTTTCGGTAGATGACATTTAGTGAAGAAAAAAAGAAAGAAAAAAAAAAGGTCTAATAAGTGTAGGTTACGGTATAAATGAAAAATTACATGATAATTCCAACGCATGTTTCTCGATAAGTGAGTTAAGTTTGAATTTGAATCTTTTAACAAAATAAAACAATTAAAATCGAATAAAATGTCATAAATAAATTAATAATTTAAATTTATTTTTTAAAATTATTATTAAGAAAGTCATTATCTTTTAAGAAGATAACCCTTCTTTAATGTATAAATTAATGCAGATCATGGACCCTTCGTGATCCGCAATAAAAGTCGGTCAGCTTAAACAAATTTCATGGAGCAAAATGACATCAAATCAGCATCATAGCTATGACATCCCTAATACAATTTGGTCAACTATTAAAAATTGAATGTAATAAGTTGTGAAATTATTTTAAACAAATAAATATTTGGCAACAAAACAAAAACAACTGAGAAAGAACGACCAATAACAAGAAAACAAAAATAATATTATTAATTATTAAGTAAAATATTATATTTACTTAAAATTTTAATTTTAATTTTAAAATTAAGATTTAATCATGGGTCAATATTAAATAAATTAAAAAGAAGGAAGGAATAAGCAGAAGAAGAGAGGGTTGTGGCACGCCCGATTGGGGAGAATGGGTGTAGTGTCCTCGGGAATCGTAAGGCGGTAAAAAACGACAGTAAAAAAGAGCTGTCCAGTGGGGAACAATTAGTCAACTTCGTACTGTTTCTGTCGACGAACAAACATCGGACATGATTGTCATTCAATGAATTTTTGTGGATAATTGAGGAATTTAACGCCAATTGTAATCACGAATACCAAGTACACTCCTGCCAATTTCCCTTTTAAGGAATACCACGGCAGAGGTGCTAGAAAATCATCCTTCCTGGGAAAGATAGTTAAATCTGAACCGCTGGAATTTGAATCCGTCAAATCTATAAATAAAAATAATAAAAAAAAAGACGATCTTGATTATTTGAAAACTGGCAAAGACAGTTTAATAGCGGTTTGAGGATTTTGAAAACCGCTAGAAATCGGCCTAATGTATTATTAGGAAAATAAGAGAGTTTTAAATTAAGAAAAAAATAATATATATATATATTTGTTATATGCATATTGTTTTAAAAAAAAAAAAAAACAAAAAGAAAATCAGGGACGGGACCAGTATTGGAGACCTAAGTTCTTTCTACATATGGGACCCTGTCCCTATAGAGGGGTTCCGAGTAAAATGACTGTATACTAGCAGCTGTAAGCTATGAAAAGGGTTTTTGCCGTGTTCAAAATCATGAGCACTCCTACTATATCTACACCCTTCTACGGGTAGTATCTTTCCCATATGTATATCTATCTACGCACAATATTTATACATTCTCCGGCGCACTGGCAATCGACATCTGCGTTTGTAAGTTGAACCTAATTTAGACAGCAGCTGCAAGATGAACGCATATCCGGTAGGCTAGAAGATGGCGGTAAGGTTGACAAAGATGAATTGCGTAAAAGTTTCTTTAGCCACAATCTTTTTCAGCATTTATCACTCAAAATCATCACCCCCAATCTCAAAATTTTCAAAATAATTCATCGATCAATAACAATAAAATGAAAGGCACATGCACTTTATTAAATTAGATCAATCCTTAAGGTTGCATGTTATGGCATTTCATTTGGAACAAAATAAAAAGCCTACACCATCACAAACTGCTGGCAACTTTTTTGGTTTAAATAATTTGAGAGTTTTATGGTTTGATTGTGAATTATTATTATTATTATAAATTTTACCTTTACATCGTTCAATCTAAATCTGCAAACATCCTTAATCCATATCACCATAATCCAAGGGCCGACACTACGTGGATTTAATAATTTGAATATTTATATGTTTTTCTTCTATGATTATATCTGCATTATAACCATTACCGTTAACCACACGTTGGAATAAATTTCTAAATTTATTATATTGTATTTATAATTATTAGATATATATTGTCATGAGTTAAAAAAAATAAATAAATCGAACGCCATACTTCGCGTGTGTAACAAATGTGATGGATATCAGAGAAATGAACCGTCACCGTCACCCAGAACTCAAACGCTTGATAAGAAAGTTCTCTAAGGCCAACTGATGGACGGACGAGATCAATTAGGCTATGCACCTACCGTGCGGAGAGGAACACTGCGTATATCGAAGCTGATAACCGATCGGCATCGCCTGGGGCCTGAACCCCACTGGCGTGCATTTACTCTTTGTTTTTTTTTTTTTTTAATAATTTTTTTCTCTCTTTTAGTAAGTCTCAAAGGAGCATTTAATGATTTTAAGAGGCCAAAATCTTATTGGGTAATTTTAAATCAGGACCAAAAATTATGGAAAATTTTAAATCCTACCGCCTCTTGTTTTTGCTCAACTTAATCTTTTACAATTGCAACTTATCAGATCTCCATATAAAATAAATTACTTGGGTTTTCCTGGAAAAATTATTAAATGCTAAATACGTTTGAGTTCTCATAACTCAGTCATTATTCTTACGTGTTATCTTTTTTCCAAATTGTAAGAAGTCTTGCAATCTGAAAATAGTTGATGTTTGAAGAATCCTTCACTGTAATTAATTGATATTTCCTTTTTCACAGAAAGCACAGCAGAATGGTTTTTTCAAAAAAAAAAACCAAATATGTGCATAAGTTCACAACTTTTGGGTAGAAAAAGTTAAAATTATTAAATTGGAAGCAGTACTTACAAGCTGACTGGAATTCGTGAATCAAAACCTTTGATGCCCCATGTCTGGAATTGTTTATGCTCAATTTGTATTAGTGGGGGCAATCAACAATTAATAGTCGCACAGATCAATGGGTGGATGCTTCGAGCGTAGATAATTTAACAGTCAACTCTGTAAGCTAATCAACATCTCTCTTTCTCTTCTTCTTCGTCTTCTGTTTTCCGTTTTTAATTCTCTCCCCCATAAGTTTATAAATGTACCGTCTATGATATAATGAATATACCATTTGATAGGCCGAACCAAGTCTCTCATCTCGACTGTAAATTGATTAATATTTAATCGCCCGAACAATTTAGGGATCATCGAGTAACTTCAATTCGCCCGTTTAACTCTCTTACTCTCTCAACGTGGAGATTCTGCATCTCTCTTGCGCATGCATTAACTGGTGGATTATACATGTGGCCTTCAGAAGTTCCTCTTTTTTTACAAAAAAAAAAAAACAAAAGAAAAAGGCCGATCTAGTCTAACGTATGCGTTTGGCACCATCAATTTTTTATTAAGAAACAGACAATACTTCTGTTCAAACCAAAATTAAATCGAAACTGAACGGGACTCAAGTATAAATAAATCTGAAACAAGAAACGGCTTCGAAAGTTTTGGTATAAACAAAATTGTGGGGTCAGTTCGATTGGGGTTTGCCCTTTCATAAAATCAGAACTTGTACCCTAACTAGAATCGTGCAAGAACACATTTATAACCGAACCAAAACTTCCGGAACTGAAACAACTGTTCATTTGACCCTTTTTGGTTTTGTTTTATGTTTTTTTTTTTTCTCTCCCCGGTCCTTTAAATACAGTATTCCCATTTCATTGTTCTTCACAATAACATCTACATTTTTCTTCTCAAACTCTCTATCTTTTGATTACTCCAAGCTACTCTCAATTTTCTCTGACAGTGTTATGTATTATATTAATTAGAGTAAGAAAACTACGTAACTTTTGATCTCCATATATCCAAGACGAATATTTAAGCAAGCCAGTTAAGATAGATTAAGCTTGAGCTCTCTACTTTTTTTTTTTTACATTCATATTTTTTATTATAATCTTTTTAATAGTCATAATATTAATAATTCTAAACCGATCAAATTAACATTTTTTTCCGTAAAAATCAAACAATACTATATGAATTTCAAAAAAAAACGAAAAATTAAAAATTGAAACTATACACAAATTGTAACCAAAATCGGACTAGAACGCGTCATAAACTAGAACCAAAACTAAATTGATCGAATGGGTTCTGATTCCCATATGAAAGTTAGGTCTACCTTTGATAATTTATATGAAACCATGTAACCTTTGATCCACACATGTATAAGGACAACAAACATGAATCGCCAACTTTATATGTTAATGCCAAGCAGGTGGACCAAACAGAGCCAAACTCGAGTTCTTTACACTGTTTTAATAGTTGCTCTTTAGTATGGTGTAAGTATTTGGTCCTAGGATCTAACATCAGAATTAAGACCACAGATTCAATTCGATAGCACTTAGTAGTTTAAGCCAAGGCAGGTGCCAAGAAGGAAAGATCGTTGACCGCGAAGGTCAGGTGAGCCAAAATTAGAGACTCAAAGTCCAATATTTTGTTATAGTATAATACATATACAAATGAAACTATATGTACGCATTAAATTTTCATGACACTATGTTTTTTAACATTCGAAGATAACGGCGAAAATTCGATGCATGAGTGCAAGGGGAACAGACGTTGATGGTAACGATTATTATCGATCAAAACCAATACGTCCATATTATTGCTTACTTAACTCAGCTAGAATTAATTTCATCCCCATTCGACGAGATGCAAGTTGCGGAGCTTGCTAAAAGATTTTGAAAGTTTTACATCATCGGGCCAATCATCCAATTGCCAGCGCCTGAAGGAGGGCCAATACTATCATTGTCGTAGTCCGCACACAAAACATCAAACATCGTAGAACAGTACGATTGATAGAAGATGACTCAAAAGCGAGACAAGGAACAAAGGGACGTATGTTCCAGCCGACATTTTCAAAGAAACCAGCCGCCTCAGGGTACATACATGCTGTAAATGCTGCTGGCTAGTTAAAAAACAAGCCACCGACAGCATTCTGCCAATGACGAGCGTAGGAGGGGGCTATCACTTGAACTTTGTCAAATGGAAGTTTAATTAATGCCCTTTTTGTGGTATTTTTATTTTTTGGGGATGTTGCAATTAACGCCACATACTGGTCTCTTTTTTTAAAAATAATTATTTAAATCATTTGGCTCTGCTAAATTGTACACTTATTATGTTTAGTTTATTTTTCCTGTTCCAATCTAAAGACAAGAGATTCATAACAATGAGTTTTAGTTTAATAACGGAATTGTTTCTGAAGTGAGAAATTTTGAATTCATATCAATTAACAAATAAGACAAAAAATATTTATACCTTAAATAAGAATAGGAAGGGAGTTTTTATCATCTTACCTTTTTTTCCTCTAGGGTTATTCCCGCTCAAGTCTCCAACTTAAAACAGATTGTTTCCTAGTAGTAGCCAACTCAAATTATTAATTCAGTCACACGTCGCTTTACTTCGTAAAATGTTTTCGGTAAAAATATGTGCAGTAGCACCATCATTAACTACATTAGATGACAAAAGCCGGAGGATGTCATTGGTCCACGTACTCGGGCTACATGTTCTCTGACGTCACTTCGGAAGGTGAACAGCAGACAAAAGGGCGGGAGAAGAAAAGGAAAATAAAAGATTATTATATATATATATATATAAAGGACAATAAAATGCTAGTTCCGAATTCGACAACCTTGTTACCTTGTAGCGATAATCACGCAATGAGATGAGTTAATATTAAATGAAAACAAACTCATTGTAACGTCGACATCCGAAAATTGTCTCGTTCCTCAGGAGTCCTCCATGGCCCGTCATTTTTCATGACCTCTGAATTGATGTTCATACATGGTAGCTTCGGAGAAGGTACCTGCTTCTTTCTTTTCATTCTTGTTTTTTTCTTCTTCTTTTCTTTTCTTTCGTTTTTGCTTTCTTTTCGTATTTATTTTATTTGAATTTATTGGAGGAATAGGCTGCCACTTCAAGGCTTCCTAACGTGGACGCCAGGGGGCTTCATGGCAAGTAAGCATCAATCTTCACTGCTCGAAAGAATGGGTGGGTGGAGAATTTTCCCGTCTGAGGCAATTTGGAACGAGGTAATTCTCAGTAATTTTATTTTTACCATGCGTGTGTAAGTGAATGCGTAACAAATCAATAACTTTAATTTTCTTATATCACCTACAGGTGAGAACTATTTTGGGGGCCATCCGTTTCCTCTTTTTTTTTTTTTTTTCCTTTTTTTAATCAGATTCAATTTCTTGTCACATATTTTTAGACTTGCGCACACATTATCAAGAAATTAGAAGTTATAAAAACAGGATATAATCTGTCATGTTAGGAAAAAAAAAGGTTAAAATCTAATCGTTTTTAAAAAATCGAAGAATAACTATTTTGATAAGAAATATACAATTTATAAAAACATAAAAAATTATTGTTATTTTATAATTTATATTTTGACAATTTTTTGAATAAAAAATAAATAACTCGAAAAAACAGGAAAAAGGATAGCGTCCCGCGAAGAAGGAAGACACGGCAAACTTCTAAGCACGTCAACCGCACGCCACGCAAGCATAGACCCACCACTCCTTCTGACAACGTTTTTGATCCCTGCGCCGTGGGCCCCACTTTGGAGGTTGGCTTGGGACCACAAATGGAGAGATCTCCGCTGGAATTTATCTGTTTCTTTTTGTTTGTCCATAAATGGAATTCTGTGAGCCCCTCCACTCTACAGTATCTGCACTGGACTCACAGATACCTGAGCCATCCACCACTGACATGGCCTAGGCGACAGCTGGTGATGACAGCCCAACCGGTTCCCGCAGCTTCTGGGTATGGGAAATTGGTAAGTCAGACGAAAGTTGATCACAATGCAAGTAACTATGATCACTTTCTTCAGGTAAAAAAAAAATAAATAGATAAATAAAACTCGGACCTTTTTGCATCTACGTTGCCTCAGCAGCCGCAAAATTCAAAACAATGCACACGTAGAAAATGGATTAGTTACAAAGTAAAAAAAAAAAAAAAAAAGAAAAAGATTTGGGTTTTCCGTTCATGCCCCAAACCTCCCAATAGATTTAGACAAAACTATTTTCCAACTCCTAAATTGGTGCAAATCAAGTTATGAAAATATTTATGGGAGAATTGCTAGATACGGTTAGTTTTTGGCTTTATGCATTCATAAACCGTTGCTTTTGTCTCGAGGCAATGGCTTAAGGGAGACTTGCTGTAAACAAATTTTCCTTTCTTTTGTTTTTTTCTTCTATTTTGAGGATAAGAGGAGATTGGGTCGTGTATTGATAGCGGAAAAGAATAAAGCACCATATTCAAAGTGAACAAACCACTGAACTGATGATTCCACATCACTTCAAAGACAGAAATTTTCACCGTACAAATTCAGCTTAATTCATGATATTTAACAAGTGCTGCCTGTCGTAAAAGATTGAAACTGTAGACTGACCGAGAGAGAGAGAGAGAGAGAGAGAGAGAGAGAGATGTGTGCTCGGTGTAAAGCATCAATAAAGGCCTCAGAAGATATGAACATGTAGTGAAAGAGACATAGCTCAAAATTATTTTGAGGGTTCAACTACATACATACATAGGCATTTTGAACTGAGTTGAGACGCTGTGGATAAAAATACAACAAGACGTTATTATATATATATATATATATATATAATTTTATTTTTGTTGTCCCGTTGCTGTCTATGCTACACATTTAGTAATTTTTGACGATAAATTCAATTTTCAAAAGAAACAAAATTAATTAATTAATTGACGCCAACATAACTCCAGCCAGCTATGTCTAAATCTCATTCAAGGACTTCGACCACCATCTTTCACCGATTTTCTAAACCATAGTGTGGGGAACGTCATTGCCATGACGCGACTGATTGACTTACTGATCCAGCGCCCGTCGACCCTTCCCCCCCAAAAAAATCAATGGAATTTCGAGTTTATATCATAAAAAAACAAGCGAACTAGGTATGAAGTATGACATAAGCCAAAATAACCTTGGTGAAAAAAAAAAAGTGTATTGTTTATTATTATTATTGTATCGTCACGATATTATAATGAATTGATGGGTGTAATTGTACTGGGTCAATGTTGATTTTTCTTACATATGTACGAAAAAAAAAAGTGACTTTTTTCTTGCAAACAGATAGCATAGGTGCGAAACACTTTTTAGACACTTGAAGGCAAAAATTATGGATTGCTGCCGCATGTAAACTCGTCAAACAGTGAAAATTAATTATTAGTTGCTTTTTTCAGGAATCATATGACTAATCAACCCAAAGTTTTATTTCATATCCCTCTCAAATAATAATGAAGAGAAGAGAAGAGCCACTAACTTTTTAGCGCAAAGACCAAGATTCCAACTGGCGTGGTTCCGCGTTCAAAATCAAATCAAGGAATACATGCTCCCCTACTGGATTATCCTGTCCACCTCTAGCATATCTTAGTATTTTATTTTTATTTTTTTCAATTTTGCCAACCTCAACCTTTATATATAGAGAGTGCTCATAGCACGAGCATTGTACGTGATTTAGGGCAAAACTATTATCAGCTAATTAAGAGAAACCAACTCATGATCATCAAGCTGGATATCCAATTAAATTTTAGTATATAAATATCATTAATATAATACAAATCTACGTTGTATTATAAAGATCTTTAAATATGTATTGGTGGTTCTCGTCATTTGTTGGACAAATATTAGTGTAACTTGTAAATTATCGTCTACAATGTATTTAATTCACAACTTCTAACTATTTCATATTTAGTTGCCAGTATTCTACTAAGTCAATTACTTACAGATGCACAAGTTTTGAGTCGTCCACATTTTGCCTCATGCAGCTTGTCAGTAAAGGAACGCACGGCATCACATTGTGTTAATTTGTTGATTAGTCAAAGTTGTTTTTATCCATGTCAAGAAATTATTTAATTTAAAATTTTATATTATTGAGTGAGACTTTATAATCAATCATTTATTAATTTAAACCCATTTTTCATACAAAAATTCATTAAATTAAAAACGTGAATAAAAAGTAAGTTCATTATATTGAGAGAAATTCATAATGAAATATAAAAATAATGTGACTTGAATGTAAAATTATTTAACTTAAAAATTTTAACTGTTAAATAAAATGTATGAATAAATCATATTAAGAAAATAAAAGAAGAAAGAAAAATAATGGAGAAGGAAAGTTGATCAAAAACAATCAAATTAAAACGTCCCTTATTTTAAGTGTAGAGCATTTCATTACGTGAAAGTTTGTTAGATTAAAAAATGTGAAATATATTCACATAAAAATTTGTAATTCAATTTTAAAATGTGGTGATTTGATTAGAAATTCACTCTTAACAAAAGATTGGAAGTAAAAGGGAGGCAGCAAGGGAAGAAAGTAGAAATTAGAGAGACAGAGCCGATCGAAACAGTTGAACTGTAATGTTCTGTATCTTACGCGCGGAGTCTTCCCTGTCCTACGCTCGCATTCCAAAAACAGAATGAACTGTTGGGGAGGTCGCTGACAATGGCGTAACTTGGCAGCAAACACAAGCATAAGCATTATTGTAGGTAGATAGACATCACCGTCGCATACACTTGCATCGTGCCACGTGTTATTTTTATTGTTTTGGGGCCCAGCAAACTTAAGCCTCAAAGAAAACGAAACCCCACATAAAATCACAAGGGCACGGAGAGAGAGAGAGAGAGAGAGAGAGAGAGAGAGAGTCCCACGTCCACTCATCTCTTAGTTTGGACTCATCCGCAAAGCAATTTCAAAACCTTTTTCAATGCTAGGCTAGCTTTTCGCCATGGTGTGCCCACAAGCCCAACAGCCAATGCTTTTTTGCCCACGCATTTCTGGGATTGTATTCCGTACTGCATGCCTCCTTTGGAATTTTTGTGAATGGTGCAGGGGACCCCAAGAAAATGCACAAGTTTTATATATATATATATATATATAAAAGCTGTTAGCTTGTTGGGGGTTCAAACCATTATACCCCATCCCCGTATGAATTGACTTAAACAAATGTTTCCCGGGGCGGCTTCTTGTGGCAGCTCTTGGCCCATCAACCTGGCATTCCATGTGAATCACACGCTTCCGTTTCGGCTTGTGGGGCTCACCGAATTTTTAGGTAAGTGAATGTTGGGGCCCGACCCGGATTCTCCGTACAGTCTGCAGCTCACAAAATGCAAGCAAACCCATCATTACGCTCAAAGATCCGTGGACCAGATTGTTCTGCGTTTCATAAGATTCCCCATTTTTGGGTCTTAACGAGTTAAAACATATTTTATTGTTCAATACCATATTTCGAGTTGTGGTGGGCCTTTTGGCTTTGCATTGCATTCCCCCTCCCCAGTAGATTTCCATTCATCAATATCAATGAGAGCTTTGGATGTAAGCTGCACAATTTTCAAAGCGGCTTTCCCCCATGAAACCCGTGCAGACACCTCTCAACAGGGCAACAACGGAAGCGCGGGCCGGGTCCTTGTTGACGAGGTGTGGTGGATCGGGTCTATACAATAATTTCGGCTTGTTCAAGGGGTTCGTTGAATGTCAGTAGACCGAAGCCCAAAAGGGTGTAAAATAATCGGAAATTCGTGGGCCGATAGGATGAGCCCGCAAGTGCCCAACCCCAACACACCCATACATGGATTAAAAAGGGTAAAAAAAATTAGTTTCTTTTCGAATTAGAGTACAGCATAATCAAAAAGTGTAAGCCACATTTTATTTATTTATCCCATAATTTTTATATGTTGCAATCGATAAATTAATAAGTACCCAAAAAAAAAAAGTAATATCATTTGAAACTCCGAGATAACAAAATATAATCAATTTTCCTTTTCAAATTTTGTCTATGGGATTGTGACGAAAAAATAAAAGAAAAGAAAAAGGGGGAAATTTACTCTTAAATTACATAAATTCTTCAAATTCTACCCTCACCTTTTTTTTTTTTTTGGAAAATAAACTTTGGGTTACCACCAAATACGACATCGTGTAGTAATGAATTGAGAAAAAGAACCGTTCTAGTTGCCGGGCCGAACCGAGCCTTGCACATTTGAACAAGACATTGATCCCGATTCTTCTTCTTCTACTACTGGCTTCTTAGTTTCATTTGAAACTCCTCTGAAATTCCTCTGTTAACAATACCAGATCCAGTCTAGTGTTTCGATTTTCTGCTTCATATTTCTGTTTCTTTGACCAGAAATGGCAATCGCAGCTCAAACACCGGACATTCTCGGCGAACGCCATTCCGGTCACGACGTCCGCAATCAAAACACTACTCTCTCTCTCTCTCTCTCTCTCTCTCTCTCTCTCTCTCTCTCTCGCCCTCTTTGTGGTGATGTTCTTTGTTAAAGTTGTCTGAAGCAGAGGTAAATTCGTTATGTTTGTGTGTTTGTCGTGTTGAAAAAATGATGGCATGACAAGCGGTTGCCAATATTGTGAAATCTTCACTTAGTCCTGTCGGACTCGACAAGGTATCTTTTTCTTTTCTTTTCCATCTTTTTATTGTTTCAGTGTGCTGGCATTTCCAGAGATCTCTATCAAGAAGGCAGCCATCTTTATAGCCTGAGTAGTTTTGCATGGCGTTTTACTTATTAATTTAAAAAATCGTCAAGTTTTCCAGTGAATTTTAACAATAAGAATAAACATAAAAAAATGACAGCATGCTTGTAAAGAGTGTTGAAAATTTATTGCCTGTGTTCCTTTATCTTTTCTTTTTTGTGTCCATTGCTTATCTGTACTTTTTTTTGCTGACTTATCATAGATGCCGGTGGATGATATTGGTGATGTAACAATTACAAATGAGGGTGTGACGATTCTTAAGATGTAAGAAGTAGAGCATCCTGCAGCAAAGGTGGATTTATACTCTTATGTACATATTGTATGCATGATGAAATGGTTTTGGTGTTTATTCTGTTAATTCTCATGTATATTTCAATATTTGTTGTTGACGTGCACAGGTGCTCGTGGAGTTGACCGAGCTTCAAGACAAAGAAGTTGGAGATGAAACAACTTCGTTTGTCATTACGGCAGCCAAGTTGCTCAAGGTGATTGCATTTAAGTGCATTTTGGGCTTGAGCTACTGTTGTAATTTTATTAATCCATTGGTATGTGGTTTTGTATCAAGATGTCAGATGTTCTAAAGCGATATTATGGTGCTAATCTGTTGGATCATTATCTTTTTGCAGGGAGAAAATGATCTTGTGAGGAATAAGATTCACCTGACATCAATAATCAGTGGACACAGGGTGAGTCCTTTCTTTTTGGAGGAAGGCGGGGGTTAGAGGGGCATATGCCGTCAATTCCCTGTTCATCTTTATGTGCCTGAGAGCTCTAGTATCTTGTTATCGATGTAGTTCATCCATTTGCTTCTGTGACTAAATTCTGGCAGCTTGCTATGAGGGAAGCATGCAAGTATGTTGAAGAGAAATTGGCAATGAAGGTATGTTTATTCTTTTGTTAATATGCTGTGGCTTTGATAGTCGTTCACTTGGTAAACATAAGGAAATTTATTGATCAGTCACCTCTACCGTGTCACAATCATTCTCAAATGTGTAGGTTGAAAGGCTTGGAAAAGATTCTCTGGTAAACTGTGCGAAGACAAGCATGTCCTCAAAGTTGATATCTGATGACAGTGACTTCTTTGCAAATTAGGTATGTTTCTCTTTTTTAAACAGAGTGATGTGACACCAGTGTTCCAACTAGATATTACTCACAACGTGACAATATGGATGAGAATTCTGCAAGCATTGTCACTTTTTATTATTGATTGCATCAAGCAGGTATTAGTCCCAATACTTTCTTCCCTTTGCTTGATTTTTCTTCTGTTCTGAATCAGAACATGTAGCTAAAGTGTACTCTGATGACATTCACCTCTTTCAAAATGCTGCTTTAGTTTGCAAAATAAATGGTTCTGCTAAAATGACTGATTGGGCAACCATCAAAATTGTTTTTATTCATTACATTGTTTTGAAGCACCCTATATAATTTTCTCTCACCTTACGCTTAGGTTTTCATGTTATAGAATTCATTGGTAAATTAGTTCATTTCATTTTGCATGGCCAAAGGATTTTTCTTGCATGTGGGTTGTTTTGACTGACATTTATTATATAACTTCTGGATTGAAGAACTACTTTATTATGTTCCTTAAATTCTTACCTCCTGGCAGGGTAAAAAGCTTGATGCATTTGTCTATTTAGTTTGTGATCAGTGTACTAATATGTGGTGAACTTCTCGATAGGTTGTTGATGCTGTACAAGTAGTAAAGATGACCAACGCAGGAGGAGAAATCAAATATCCTATCAAGGTTAGTAGTTTTCATTATATATTTTCTATTAGAGGATCTTGTGCCTCATTGTGTAATGAGAAAGAGTTCAATTTTGTTGTTTCTAGTGATTTATAGGTCAGCTATTTTGTTGACTTTTCATACCAAACTTAGCAGTATATGAAGGCATCTTTATTCCCCTCCCCCCTCTCTTCCAACCAAAAAAAGGCCCCTCTGCATTTTATTCTCAGTTTTTTTTATGGTTGTTTTTTTATTCTTCCAGAGCATAAATATTTTGAAAGCTCATGGAAAAAGTGCAAGATGTAGCTGCCTTTTGAACTGGTCATGCTGCTCAAGGGATGCCTACAAGAGTTGCACCTGCAAAATTGCTCATCTTGACTTTAATGTTCAGAAAACAAAGATGCAATTGGTTGTACAAGTCTTAGTCACTGATCCTAGGGAGCTTGAAAGAATTTGTGAAAGGTGACCAAAACCTCTAATGCTTTGAAAATTTACATTTGCAATTTGGGTTTAGATTTTTTTTTGTTTCTTTTTAATTATGTACAACAGTGATTGCATTTTTGAATTTGATGATGGTACTGGCTTGTGCTTTGGAGGAGCCATGATGATCTTTGAAAGAAAGAATTATGACATCAACTTTTCTATCACTTTTGTTGCTGCAATCCTGGCAATACCTATATCTTACAGAGAAGCTGATATGACAAAGGAACGGATTGAGAAACTCCTAAAAGCTGGAGCAAATGTTGTTCTAACCACAAAGGGAATTGATGACATGGCACTTAAAGTATGTCGTTGATGTTCATCATTCCAATTGCTTCTTGATCTGCTATGGGCCTCCCCCATGGTCTACTCTATTCTTGAATTACTAGCATATGCACATGGCCTTTTCTGTGGACAAAAAAAAAAAAAAACCATTGCATGATGTTTTGCTTGCTTGTAAAAGTTTAATAGTTGTGCCTTTTCTGACTGAAACCTGGTGGTAATAGCTATTGTATGAGGGAGAGAGGTTAAATTGCATCTAGGCAGTCAAGCCCAGGATTGAAGGTCTTAAAAAAAATCAATATTATTAAATCAGTGTTGAAAATCACTTTTTCATGCCAAAGATGCTTTAATTTATGGATGGATAGCATGGTCAAGCTTCATATTGGGCCAGACTGGCAGGGTTTAGCTTTTTCTACAAATGTGCTTCTCCCTTGTAATATTATTTAGAAAGCTTATCTGGGTGATGCTTTTTTCATCCCTATCTGGGTGATGCTTTTTTCATCCCTCTTTGTGCCTTTTGCTGTGGTTTCAATATTTTGTGAAGGTGGGGGCTATTGCTGTGAGATATGTTTGGAAAGAGGATATGCACCATGTTGCCAAGGCAACTGGTGCAACACTGGTATATTCATAGCATCTATGTTGTAGTAATTGTGGTTTCTTCCTTGCAAATATTTGGCTATGAATTGACGAACTGTCCAATTTCCATTCTCAAATTTCAAATAAAATCTGCCTTATAATAAGAATGCTTCATCATTTTTTGTATGGCTTGTCTGAAGATATTGGGATTCCCCCCCCCCCCCCCCAAAAAAAAAAACTCCCAAATCAACATTTCTACTTTATTATTTCTATTTTCTTGTAGTCCTATGTGTTCCTTTGCATGTTAAAATCAACATTACTTTAGCTTGAGTGCCTTCTCATAGTTTGTGTTTTTCATTGGTTGTTTGAAGGTTTTAACATTTGCTGACATGGAAGGGGAGGAAACATTTGATTCATCACTTCTTGGACATGCCAAAGAAGTTGTGGAGGAGCGCATGGCTGATGATGATGTGATTGTGATAAAAGGGATTAAGACTACAAGTGCGGTGTGTGATTTACTTGCTTAGGATTTTATGGATATGGATAATAAAAACGTCCCTTCTTGGTTTTTTATCTGCAGTTGTAAGTGCAGAAGTCCTCTTTTCATGTTTAATCCAACTAACTCAAGATTACCAAATGAGAAGTTTTATTGCTATGTTTTAATATGTTAATTTGCAGATGATGCTTTGACACTTGGAATGGTCTCGCTGATTTCCTTGCTTCATTAATGTGTAGGTTTCCTTGATTCTTCGTGGTGCAAATGACTATATGCTTGATGAGATGGAGCAAGCCCTGCATGATGCTTTATGTATTGTCAAGAGGACCCTTGAATCTAATACAGTAAGCTTGGATACCCGTTCATATACACATCCTCTTGTTGTTTGTTTAGGGTTTTCAGAGATGGTGTTCCCTTTTCACGTGTGATTTTAATGTGAAGTTGATTGTTGGTTTATTTTTTGTACTTGCAGTGAACCTGTGGTGTTGGCTTTAGGTAGTTGCAGGTGGAGCTGCTGTTAAGGCTGCCTTGACTGTGTGCTTGGAGTACCTTGTCACAACACTTGGTTCACAAGAGCAGTTAGCAATAGCAGAGTTTGCAGAATCTTTGTTGATTATACCAAAGTTCTGGTAGAGAATGTTGGATTATTTGTTTTCTAGTTTTGATTCTTGTATTTCCTTCAGCATGATTCTGTCAACATATCTCGTGCAGGTTCTTGCTATTAATGGTGCCAAAGATGCCACTGAATTAGTTGCAAAACTTACGGCTTACCACCATACAGCGCAAACAAAAGCTGATAAGAAACGTTTATGCAGGTATATTATATAAAGGGATGTGCTTCCCAGTTTTTCTCAGTCGGCATACTTACACCACTGACAACACACCCCCATCCCCCCCCCCCCAAAAAAAAACAAAATAATAATAATAATAATAATAAAGAAAAGAAGAGGGCCCTCCTTCTCTGTCAGTTTCCTCTACTTCAAACTTATTTCGCCATCTCTTTTGCTTTATAATTAGCCTCTCATATCTTTGCAGCATGGGACTACACCTTTCAAAGGGGACCATCCGAAACAACTTAGAAGCTGGAGTCATTGAAGCTGCAATGAGCAAAATAAAGATAATTCAGATAAATACTGTAGAAATACTGGATTTATTAATGGGTTGCTTTCAAATGAGCTCATAAATTGTATCTTTCCAGTTTGCTACTGAAGCAGCCATAACAATTCGTCGAATTGATGATATGATCAAGCTTGTCAAGGATGAGACTAGGAATGAAGAGGAATAGATGCGTGCTGTTCTAAGCTGCCTCCTTTTTGTTTTCAAATTTGTGTCCCTTGTGAGCAGCAGCAGGGAATGGCTATGTGGGGTTTTCAGTGTTATGGCGTCGAAGATATCCTGTTCTTGTTTGGTTTCTTGTGCTTGAAGTATATTGTGCACGAGTTTGTATACAGTCATCCCTTGTTTTCTTTATATTGGATTAGGCACTCTTTTTGTAGGTTTTAATTTTTCAAGGTGTTCGCGGCCTATGTACCTTTGGGAGGAGTCCATCCAAAGGGTGTTTATTGCTTAATGCCTACGACTGTTTCTCGACTATTAGTAGGCTGGTAGTTGTACCATGATCTCATCCGAATGAAAAAAAAAAAAAAAAAGAGAGATCAAAGGGTCGTAAATTCGTACTTATTAGTGCAAGATATGTTTCTGACAAGCATAAGACTAATCCCTCTTTATTGTGCTTAACAATTATCATAGCTCGCTTAATTTTAATCGCCATAGCTATTAATCTTCTATTTATTACATTTAACTATGGTTTGGAATCTTATCCCGTTTTCTTGTGGCCGCAAAATTAAATGAATTCTTACTAAATGGCTCCGTTTTTAACATGCCTAACCTCTATGGCAAATGACTTGTCTTCGTCGATTTGATTGATAAGAAGTATGAATCTGGATCGTTAAACTGCATTCGGACAACATTGAGTGTCCAGCTTTGGATTTTGTTGTTGGGTCACTGAGACTTGAGAAGACACCTGATGGTCCAAAGTCGAATGTTCCGAGCAAAAGTTAAATCTTCGAACCAATGCCTCCGAGTGGGACCATAAATGGGAAGGATGGGTTTTTATGAGGGCGGTGGAGGACAATTTCTTGTTGTGTAGCCTGTTGTAGTACAACAAGTCTTTCGGTCGACCAAATATCCATATTTTACTAACTGATGCCGAAAAAATGGATCGATGATTAATAAGTATCATCCCAATTTTATTTATTTTTTAAAATGTTAAGTACACTAAGTATCGATGTTAAGATAAGCGTCATCCGAAATTTTGTTTGTAGCGGCTACAGAGGCATGTGGGTCTTCCATACTGCCATTTGGGCACACGTGCATGGCCTTGCTAAATTGTAGCAAGGGATTGGCGTGCTACTTTCCTTTCAATACTTGGATTCACCATTGCGTTTTCCTGAATATCACTCATTAAGTGACATGAGATTGCTAAATTGTTAGCTGGATTGAGGGAATCTCGAGAGAGAGACATCTGTTTTACTGAAAGCTGCTAAGAAAAACTTCGGGGTAGATGTAAAATGCGTTAGAATATACAACTTTTGCTTACGCTCGCACCACCATAAAATAAAGAACACCGCTACATAACAATTGAGATACAGCTCTCTCTCTCTCTCTCTTTCTATATATATATACACTTACAACTTCATTTATTTATAATAGTAAAAAAGATGTTATTAATTCACATCTTTTGTGTTGCAAATTAACTTGCTTCAGACATAGAACCCCCCCCCCCCCCCCGTTTCTTCAAAAAAAATAAAATAAAAAGAAGAATTTTTGAACTTGTCGAGAGATTCAAACATATGAATTGACTTGCACGAGCATTTTCTCACGTGATGACCTTATCCCATCCAGGGAGGGACGCCCTTGCCATCAAGCAGCTGTCTTCTTTTAAACTATTGGGTCCCACGGACCATTTTCACTGACAAGGCCCATTAAATGCAGGCATGTGAGTCGTCGTCCTATGTCAACGTTCCCAAACGCGTCCTTTTCTTTTCTTTTTTCTTTTTTTTTTTTAAAAAGAACTTTATTAATATGATGGGTAATCCCATAATTTACTAAGGGTAATATGCTGTAATGATTAAGAATGCATGTTTTCGAAATCAGAGACAATAACTTGAGGAATGTAGCACGTGGCAATTTGACGTGTGACATCCTACCCATGAGTATGCTAATTATTTAAATTTCATGATAATGGTAGTTTTAGCCAAAAGGCCCCCCGGCGGTGGGCCGTATCGTTGGCAATCAATCAACTCCCAAAAAAAAAAAAAAAAATCGCAAACAGCCACGGCCACCTCTTCGGAGAAGGTGCACCGTACGGTCGAGTACTTTTGCAAAATCTCCCGCCCATCCGTGCCAGTCGTTCCCCGCAGACCCGCCCCACCGGGCCATACATACACCGTTGCAAATGCTGCACGCGCTCCGAGTCTCAAAATTCTCTCTCTTTTGTCTGTGGTTTCAAAATTTTCATTCCTTTTTTTTTTTTTCTGAATTTGTACGAAACGCAATTCTTCCCTTCTGTTTTTTGGTTGGAATAAGGTTTGGAAGGATGTCTCATACTTGGAAAAGTTTTGCAACATTATCTGGCTCAGTGGTCGGACGACTTGGAATCATTCTTTTGACTTCCAAGCTTAAGCTAGAATAATTGGAAAATACAGAGAAGTACAGAGATAACTACGAATGTGCGGGAGAGTACCGTATGTACACTGGGGAGATTGCAACTTTTCATAGGGATCGATAGGGAGAACTCGAAAGTACTAAGTTTAAATAGGTACAATATTTTATTTATAATATACGGATTAATTATATTTATTTAAATTTATTATTTTTAGTTCACCTAAACTTTCATCTTTTTGTTCATATATTGTCGATGCCTTCAAGCCCACATATATATAATTCAGTTAAGTGTCAGAGCTGATCGCGCTTTGCTTGTGTATCGTTGCATGGAGCAAAGAGAGGGTGAAGTGGATGGAGAGAAGAATATTTAGGGATTGCCGTTGGAGAGGGACAGCCAATTGGAGAGGGAAGGAAAGCCAAAGAGAGTTTTTCTCGTGAAAAGAAGGAAAACCAACTCCAATTTTGAATTTTATTTTATCCCCTTCCCCCTCCCCTCTTTTTTTTTTTTTTCTTTCTTTTTTGTGGGGAGGGGCCGAAGTATCCATTTTGTTTGATTCGCCACACAGTCAAAGGCTAAGTACAATCTACATTTTCCTGCTGCCCTGTTGAACCAGCCACTTGGTAAATCAATGCATCAAACAAGTTGAAAAGCAAAAGTTACAACAATTGTTTAGCTCGAGTACGAAAAAGGCCGAGGCTGTCTTCGCAATATGCAGATTCACATTATTTAAGCCCCACCTTAATCTTTTCAACTGACGGAATCCAAATTGGTACTGCTAAAATTAATGTGATTAACAACTAATCAAGTCAGTCACAGGAGAATTAAAAAAACAAAAAAGAAAGTAAACTATTAACAGTCAAAATGAGCGTGAATATTAATTCTCTGACGATCAAATTAATCGCAACAGAGTTAAGAAAAAAAGCCAAAAAGAAAAGAAAAGAAAAGAAAAGATGGGAGTTTTGAACCTTACCTTCTTCAGGGAGTGCTTCCGCTATTTATAGGCCCACGAAAAATGTAAAGTAAGCGTGTTTGCCACTCAGAATGGTAGGTCGGGCGAGGCAGAGAGGATTAAGGTGAAGTTAAAAAATAAAAATAAAATAAAATAAGCAAGAAAACCATAAATACAGGGGGACGGCAGTTGATGCACGTGAAGCCATGTGTTTGATTAATTACCATTGCAATTCCCTTTGCCGTCCAAAGATCACCCTGACCGTTCTGCCCCCTAATTCCCTCATCAAGTTATGCATAATTTGATTCAAACGATTGTACACTGAGCACGTCCACACCAAATCATACACTCATTACCATACTACTACAACAACAATAATAATACATTACATATCCACAGCTTGGCAGGCGGGGGGGCGGGAGAGCGATAGAGAGAGCGAGGGAGGGGTCTCTCTCTTCTTCCAGCCTTTTTCATTCAGATTTCAGAAATCTCACGGTGTGCAGCACTGTCAGTCTCTCTGCACGTTCCATTGTTTCCCTTTCGTCATCAATCTATACATACATACATACATACATACATATATATATATATAGATATTAATATCACCCTCCTTCCATCATTTCCCTTGCAGACCTATCAGCTGGAGGCTGATAGACAGGGGAAGAGAGAAAGAAAAAGATTGAACAATAATAATAATAATAATCATGGACGTTTACCAGCAGTACTCAACGCCGGACTGCTTCCGCATTGACGACCTTCTCGATTTCTCCAACGACCTCTTCTCCTCCTCCTCCTCCTCTGCAACCTCCATCGCCGTCAACCACCATCTCCCTCCTCCTCCTCCGGCTTCGTCTGAAAGCCCCTCATTTTACCGTAATTGGCCCTCCTCCTCTGCATCCTTTGACCCGGCCGCTCTCCCCACGGTCTTCACCGACAACCTTTCCGTTCCCGTATGTCCGTCGTTATGCCTTTTATGTTTTTTTTTTTCCTTGGGCGGGGGGTGGTTTAGTTTTCCAGAATTGTGAGAAGAATTTTACATTTTACTGAGTTTTTTTTGTGATTTTTTTCTGGTTTTATAGAGTGATGACGTGGCTGAGCTGGAGTGGCTGTCGCAATTTGTAGACGACTCGTTCGCCGAATTCCCGTCGAATGCAATGTCCGGCGGCAACACCTTCCTAACTGACAAGCCATTGTCAGGCACAGCGCGGAGCAAACGGTCGAGAGGTAAAGCAACCGACGCTGCCAACCAGACATCGGCGACAACGGAATCTGAATCTCGGGCAGCCGGTAAACCGAGAACGAAGAAAGAAACGAGACTAGCGCCACCACCAACGGAGGAGGGAGGGGTGCGGAGGTGCACGCACTGCGCGTCGGAGAAGACTCCGCAGTGGAGATCGGGTCCGATGGGCCCCAAAACACTATGCAATGCGTGCGGGGTGAGGTACAAGTCGGGTCGGCTGGTGCCCGAATACAGACCCGCGGCCAGCCCAACATTTGTGCTGACTGAGCACTCCAACTCCCACCGCAAGGTAATGGAGCTGCGGAGACAGAAAGAGATGCTGAGGCGGCAAAAGCCACAAGAAGTACTACCGGACGATCAAAAACAACGCATCATCCATCGTCAGGACTTTCAAGTATGTTGACGTGTCACAACCGGACAACCTCGGCATCTAGTTTTTTCTATCGGGTTTCTTGCTTACTTCCCCCCCCCCTCCCAAACGGTTGAAAGAGAGGAAGAGTAAGAAAGAAAGAAAAGAGAAATAATTGCAGCCAAGCTACTAATTAAAACTTGTCTTCTTTGTTGGGCCTTTTTTTTTTTTAAACAAGCTTCAACTACCAGTTGCGTCCTTTTTTTTTTAACACTTGTTTTGTTTTTTGTTTTTGGTATTGGATTGGTGTCATTCAAATACGAGGGACATAACAGAGCAGAGTAGAGCAGAGGCTGTAACGTATGTATCACGCAGAGACCGAGCTTTTCACGTGACTAGCAGATGAGTCCAAGTGAATCCCCACTGTCTCTGAGCCGAGCCCAATGGTCACGTGGAAAGTGAGAAAGGTCGGTGCACTTTTCCTTTGCTCTCCGTCTGTTTTATGGAACGATTGGGTGAACCCACGTTGCTACGAAAATTGTAGATGCCTCATATTTCGTTCGGGTGAAGTGTGATTGTGCAGTTCATCTAAGTAAAACCAAAAAAAAAAAAAAAGGAGGGGCGGGGGGCCGGCGGGCGGGCTTAATTAGGAGGCCCCAGTCTAGCTCGAGCTCCTTAGCTTTTACAGGAGAGGGGACCCTTTTTTGGGTTGGGGGCGTTTGCTTCCAATAAACTATTGATGAACGATTTGGGCCGGGGGAGGACCCATCAGTAGTTTATGCTATCTCCTGCTGATTAAGGGAAAGGTTGTCAGGGTGTAACTACTACATGTGTTCTAATAATAGGCTTTGATTGTGTGACGAACAGGCAACAGAAACTTTAAGATAGCTATTGTTAAATTTTAGCCCATTGAATTATTCGGATCCTTTTGGTGCGTTAAGATCAGAACGGCCCTGCTGATTCTAAAATTTTATCCTGAGCAAATGAGAGTTATTATAGGCCGAGGCTTACGAGATCAGCTTAATTTGTTTGTTCCTTTGGTCCGTGTACCACTGCCTTTAAGTGTAATTTTTGGTGAAAGTGCCGTCGAAGCCTTAAAAATTGCAAGTCAGCAGTTGTGCAGTCCATTGATATCTGCTTATTGTAGAAACGTACACATTCTCTCACGATTACAATGGAATTATGCTTTTCGCTCTCGAGAGCTTCAAAAATCGAAAGTTGGAACCTCAAAAGCAGAAGCCGTCTGTTGCAATGTTCGGCATGCAACTATAAGCAAAAAGGATGCTCAAACTGAAATCCCATAGTTACTGATTTTTGTAACGCCCTTGATCAAAGCAGTCCTTTCTTTCTTAGCCTCAGAAGCCAGACCAGAGACCTGCCAGCCAAATTACCCCCAATAAGTCAATTTATTACCAGGAAAAGGACAAGAAATATAGCATGGTCGTATATTTCCTTATCAATCCACAACACTACAAAAGTCAGAAGACATTCCATAAAACAGAATTCCCGAGGGGAACCTTAGAAGTAAGAGCCTAGACATCAATCTTGTGGTCACTGGCTCGAATCCATTTATAGGAAAGGGAGAAGTACCCCTCGTTCTGTAGCTCATGGCCCAACGGGCCTGTTCATGGAACCAAAAAAGAGAACCATATATAGCCTCCACCCATGCCTAGACTTAAGAACCATCAACCAATGAAGAAACAAAACTTCAGTCTGTTTCCTTTGGTGGAGCCACCTCTTGTTGTGTAGCTCACGACCCAATGGACCTGTTTATGGACTGGGAAAAAAAAATGAAAAATGAAAGAAGAACTAAAACACTAAAGCTCCTCCCATGCACAGCCTTCGGAATCATCAACTAATGAAGAAACAAAATTTCAATCTATTTCCTTTGATGGACAAGCAACCCAGATTGCAGAGAAAAGCATAAACTATGAATCTTTTTTCCTCTTTTTATGGGCAACAAAGTAGAAAATATTCCTGGCACATTTAGAGTAGATAAATAGGATCTACACTTAACGTCAACTGAAGTTAGGAATACAAGTCCATCATGTTGTGAAGACTTACTTGTGAGCAAAATCTAGATGCTTCCCTACCCGGCAGTTCCCCAAGGACATCCTTTAAGCCTGGCACAATAGAACAAAAAACTGTAAGAAAAGTTTAAAAATGAAAAAGCCAAAAAGGAAAATTTCCAAAAAAGCATTCAAAGAGACGTGATAGCCCAGCTACCCTAGGACTAAAGCAGTTTAAGAGTCAGCATAGCAGAGTTGTCCACAAAGTTGACAAAACATTTTGTATCTTATCAATGCAAGATATAGGTGGCCTGTGTGAACAATATGAGAAAAAACACTACCATACCAGCTGCTTGTCTTTCAATCTTATAAGCTGTGCGAATCACACCCTGAATCTGCTTCCCTGCTTGTCTGCAAGAAGAGAGAAAAAAGAATGAACCACAGAGCTCAACCCAAATGTAAGCGGAAGATTATCACACAGCCCACTGTGCATCACAAACCTGAGTTTTGTCCTTCCACGGATCAACTCTTCTTCAGCTAATGACGCCCTCCTCTGGGATTGCAATGAAAGGCAGATTAAAAGAAAATCAATATGTGATGCACGAACAGATTTATAACTCCATCTACTAGCAAATGTCTGTAAATTCTAAAGATAACTGACACCTTAATGCATTTTCCGGATAACTAATATAATAATGTCCACTCTCCCTCTCTCTCTCAATCCATATATTAGACAAAGCACCTGTTTTGAATATAAAAAACTGATGAAAGTGCAGAAGATTACCTCTAACTTGTCACTTTCAGTCTTCAAGAAGCTGATTGACTGTCTCAATTCCTTTACCTTAGCATCAGCTTGAGAGAACAAGGACTGCAGCCACAAAGAACATTTAAACAAACAACACAAAACCTCGATCCCAAATTTAATTGGGGTTAGCTACATGACTCTTTTTTCACCATTCTGTTCTATTATAATGCCATTCCATTTTATTGTGAATCACGTTTGGAAGAGTGCCTAAAGTAAAATCCTATTGACCCATAAGGCACGAAAGAAGAAGGTAACTAGAATCACCTCTTCACTTGCAAAAAGCCGCAAAGTATTGTAATACAAGAAACGTCTTGGCCCTGCAGAATAAATTAGACCAGTAACAGCTATTCATTATTCAACTAATTGACAGAAAAGCAACATGAAAGAGAGCAAAGAACAAAGCTCCTAATCATATTCAATTCATTACAATTCATGACATTAGTCTATTATAGAAATGGCAAACTATGCATTCACCAAAACCTCATTGTACTCCTTCTATTAACACGTTTTAATATTAAAAACTTCATTACAGACTCGTAATTTGAATCCCATACTTTTAAATACCACAAGTCCCAAGCCAAAAGCAATCCCGGTCGTAATCAATGGATGTAAAACAGCAATTTCAACGCCCTCTGCATCAAAAATGTCAAAAGCTAAGCATCGCCAACCAAACAACTGGACGAAGAAAAATAAGAAACCTGTTTCTTTGTTCTAATTCAACAACAATTACAATGTCAATCGATTATATACCTTTAACCTTTCCAAACAATATATCCTCGTAAACACCAAGCTCAGACTTAACATCTTCAAGAGAATTCTACACGAACCAATCAAATAAATAGCACAAAATCTCGGGATATAGTTTTATTTCTCGAGAACCAAACAGTACGTAGAGAAAAAATGAACGAGGTAACGATTGAGAAGCCTACGATTGTTTGCTGCAAGTGCGCGGACGAAGTGGATGTAATTTCTGAGAAGCGAGATCTGAATGCTTTACTGGCGGCGTCGAGCGTCTCTTCGATTGTTTTTTGGTAAATAAGAGCTTGCTGCGCTGCGTAGTCGATCCATGGCGCGACTTCTTCTAGGGATTTGGATTTTATCGTCGAAGAGAGGTCGGTGGGCGGGGGTGGGTTGCGCTTCAACTCCGGTGGCTGTTCTCCAGCAGCGGCCGCCATTTAGACGGACGTTTCTGGGCCAGGGGACCTTCCTCTGTGTTGGGTTCAGAGTTCGGAGCTCCGATTCTCAACCGGATATACGGTTCTCAAATGTACAAATCGCTTCTACATTTATGCATGGTTTAAAAAATCAAATATAAAAATTTATATTAATATATTTTATTTTGAGTTGATGTTAATATTTATGTCCTTAACAAATATATTTCGTCATGAAAAAAATTAAAAAATGTCATTATAAATGTCTTAGAATAATTTAATTGCTCTTAATTTATTAAAAAATAAAATTTTAAATTAGAATTAAATTATTTGTTGTGTTATTTTTTTTAATTTATTTACTAGTTGATACGTACATTTTAATTTGTTCTAATGTTAATTATTTATTGTTCACCCGAGAAATCCAATCGAAACGTCATTAGTTCGTTGACTTCACGGTTGCAAATTGATTTGCTTCCTGAAATTAGAGAACCGCCTCACATTCTCTCCGACGTTGATGCTGCCCTTGGAGCAAAGCAAATGAAAACCGACGCTGATGAGTGTCTAAAGGTAGTTTTCTATGTGTTCCATCCAATTGCATGCACTGACTGGAAGAAAAATCCTACTTCTTATCCATGGATTGATCGAACAAACCAACTGAGCAAAATTTCAAACTAGTTTTTATTTGCCATTTTTATGAACATCGGCGATGATGTCTCTTTAAAAAAAAATAAAAAAAAGAGTCAAGGAGGACTGGTCAACTCGTCTATTTTATTATTTTTTATAATATTGTCCTTATCATAATCCCTGCAGACCTGGGAACAGGGTTCGTCGCTCCTGAGAGAGCTGAAGCAGAGACAGCTCTTCTTGCCAAGTGAAGCTGCCACAGCAGGAATTCATTGCAAATTTGCCATTGATTAATTCTCATTTGCTTTACACCGGAATGCGCAGGTATTCCCTTCGTGTCTGGGAATTGGGAACATGTTCATTCCTTGTATACTTGTGCCTGACACAATTTTCCTGAATGCAATGAATAGTTGCTTTTCAAAATCAATTGTACGGTTCGGCTTCCTGTTTATTTGAAGTCTACATTGTTTCGTGTAAAATAGTATGATTTGATTGCAGCATGTTTAGGGAATTGAATATGAGGTTGGTCAATCTGTGTGCATTTTTTCTTTTACCACGGAAAATTTTTTAGGCTTCGTAAAAGCTTTAACAAGCTTGGCATTCTAATGTATATCTTCATGGAACTACTGTACAGGCAATTCAGCGGCTTGAACGCCTCATGCACAGTCAACAGGAAACCTGAATGTTATTGGTAAATGCTGCTTTAAATATCTACCAGACCCTAGCGCTGGACCTGGACACCGAAGGAAGATACCTTTTTCCGACTGCTGTTGCCAATCAGTTGCGTTATCCAAATAACCATGTATATTTCTTCTCTTTGATACTGTTGTACTTATTTGTCGAATCAAATCAAGCAAGACGATTTTTCTAAGCTAAACTTAATGTCACCTTTAGATAGCTTAAGACATTTCAAGTGGTGCAAAGAGATGCAGGGCTCAGATGAGTTTTGTGTTTTTTTTTTGTGTGTGTGGGTGCATGCGTGTGGATTTTCATATCTAGGATTGGAACTTGTCTCACATCCATGAAACCATGCTTAACGAATCAAGTTGAAAAATCAATGAAATGGCTTTGATGTCTGATGGGTGCATCCTGCAGTTGCTACGTTTGCATCAAGCCGTCGTTACCTAGTGTAATTTTGCTGTGGTTGATAGGAAATTATACAGGAGCAGATCACAAGAGTATTACTGGAACGCCTGATTGTTAATCGACCGCATCCATGGGGCCTTCATATTACTTTCATTGAGCTCATAAACGTGACTGCTTTCGGATATTCCATTATGGCATCTTGATTTTGCTGATGTCCTCTTTGCTCCAACTGAAAATAATGGCATGAGAAGAATGGATATTACTTAAAAAAATACATTCAGAAGCTCTTGCTAGGTAGAGATCAGTTTTAAGGATGTTCTCATGCATCCTTGCGGGGATTAATTTCTCTTTTGGGATTTTGTGTGCAGAATCCGAGGAACAATTTCTGGAACCGGTTCTTCATAAGATGCGCACCAGAGATGGAAAAACTTTTTGAACCAGTTGCAAGGTCCTGGGGGGGCTTGAAGCCCATGGATAAAAAGTATGGTCTCAGTTTGGGTTTCTGAGAACACGCGCCGAGAAGACCTGTACAACTCTGGCCTGAAAGTGACAAAGATGCATATTTGACAACAGCCCGTGAATTTTGTATGATTTTGTAGAATTTAGATGTCTTGCGTTTTATTTATTGTATAATCTGTTGCGTGCCAAATAATTATTAATACAAGCTTAATCAAGTTCCTGATTCTATTCTACGACAGCATTGCACATCCAATCGCTGGTGTCTTTCTTATTTATTGAATGTTTTGCCACTTACCCGTACCGGTCCCCTTGATTTTTCGGCTGGTTAAGCCAGGCTATCTCCCATAAAAGCGTAGAGGAATGCAAATGGGGTCAACTTATTCTTCATTGACTTATGATGAAACATTGTTTCTTTGATCAATGACCTATAGATGCTTTTTATCCATTTGAACATTGAAGGAAGGATTAAGAGTAGCCGTATTACCATCAACCTGTTGATGATATTAACTTGGAAGTTGGAATGATTTGCACCTTTTTCTTTAGGGGACGGATTAAAACAAAATGTCCCAGCTGTGGACAAACCACGTGCAGACAACATGAACCAAAGGAAGCTACAATTGTTGCGACCATTCACTTGTTATAACAGTATTTCTGAAAGAAAAAAGGACAGATATCCGTCACTTAAAAAGAAACAGCTTCTTGATTCAATACCTGAAACTCTCATACAACAGAGCATCCTCTCATTACTCTCTACGAACCAAATACAGCTTGCCAACAACATGAAGAATAGCAACAAAAGCAATGAAACCAATGCTCATAACGAGTACGACATTGGGGGAGATCTTGAGCCCCGGAGCATCATCGGTGTAGAACTGGAGCATAGTCCCAGCTGCTCCTCCCGAGGACCCGCTACTCGTCGTTCTCCTCCTGCGCATACTTGCAGCAGCAGCTGCTGTTCCTCTCTGGGGAGCTGCTCCACCTAATGCCATTTTCTGCAAGAGTCAAGGCAACCAAAATGATTCAGTTCCCTGTACAAAATGCTCGTATCTAAACGCAAATAAGCACAAAAAGCCAGTGCTCATGTTTAAGTTATTTCCATTAGCTTCAAACAATGTCGCCGCGACAGACTTTCCATAATTGCGCAAAACGATGAAACGATTGACGCAATTTCAACTACACCCAAGCTATTCACTTGAAAACCGAAATAAATATACGCAAGTGAGAAAAATAAAATAAATTGTTACGTAGATAATCAGCTAATTCGCCAAATACAATTTCCATGAAAAGCACAGGCCAATCACAATAATTCCCAAAAAGATTAAAATAAATAAATTATAATGCTAAATCCAATCTCAATTTCAAAAGAAAAGAGGAAATAAAAAAAAAAAGAGTCCAAAGTTAAGCGATTCAGAGCAATTGAGCGTCAAATACGTAAACGATTCTAGTGAAGATCTAATTGGTAAATTCGATAGCTCTAAGGTAGATTAAACACATAGATCTAACTAAAAAAGGAACCCAAAAATAAAGAAACTCACCTGAGTAGACTCAAGGAGACCGGCGATCTGGAGCAGCCGATGAGAGAAACCTTCGATCGATGAATTTTGAGTTGGGAGATTTTTGAAGGGTTTTCTTAAAATCTCCCGACTCCGACCCTCTTAAAATTCCGCCTTCCGTTCTGGTGTGCACGCGCCTACTTTAGCTTTCATGCTCTGCCAGTTTCTCCACGCGAATCTGGCCAATAAGTTTCTTCCACGTCTGATCTCCAACGCTGACCTGTTGCTCAAAAGTGGGCTCCTCGCGTCTTGTAAGTGTTGATGCGGTTGGGTTTGTGGGCTATTGGGCCCAATACCGTCTGTTTGTGCTTCGATCCGATAAATAAAACTATTAGTTTCAAATTTACAATTTAGTCGTAACGTTTTTATAAATTAAAAAAAATAAAATTCTCAAAAATAAAAAGGCACATACAACAATGAAGAGTAATATGAAAAGGAATAAAAAATAATAATATTTTTCAATCAAAAAAATATATTAGTCATAATATTTATAAATTAAAGTAAAAAGTCATCTTTATTTTACTTACTCATAAAATATTTTTTATTTATAATTTCAAGTTTGACATAAATACTGTTTTTATTCAAGAGCAGACAACAATGAGGCAAATTGCTACAAATTCAAATTCAATAGTAACTTTGAAAGTTAATTAAAAGTTCAGTGATGATTTTTATTCCTTACCTGTTTCTATCCTCCTCACTCAAAATCAGTGGCCCGTTATTCAGCGAGAGAAGAATTTCTTTTTTGTATTTCTTTTTTCCTCTTTGAGTCTTTTTCTTCTTGTTGTGTGGAATCCCTGGATGGCCAAACGTTGGAAAACGATTTCTCAGATCCAATTTTGCAATTTCTTTGTTTTGGGACAGCAATTTTGGAATTTGAAACCAGCTAACTTTTAAGAATTTCTTAACGGGTATACCTTTCATGTACCATTCTCGACGAATCTATGCATGGCTCCGAGAAAAACTTTTTCCTTGGTCATTCCCCAGCGCTTGTGAACCCTCAGAAACTCAAAGTAGCATTTGTAAATTTTTTCGTATGTTAATGAGTTGGGGAACTGAAAAATGTTTGACCAAATGCCACGGTGCGAAGAACAACGGTTAAATAGTATTCATTAAGGGGCAGAAAATGAGCTGATCATCATTGCTAGCGTCGTTGGTGTATATAAATGAATAAAAATGAAGTAATTATTTAATTTGATTCACTTAAAGATGTAAATTAAATTAATTTATTTTATTATATTTTTAAATATAAATAAAAAATTAATCAGTTTAGTTGAAATAAAAATATACATCAAGTAAATTCAGTTAATATAAAAAAAATTATATTTATAAATAATATAAAAAATAATAAACACCATGAAAACATAAAACAGTATATTACAGTGCAGTCCAAAGCCCCATCATACCCGCAAAGGCCACAAATTGAACCTTAACCCTCGTGATTCAGCTGCTATCTTCCTCTGGCAATTTTTTTGCCAAAAAAAATTCAAGTTTTATTTTCATAAGATGACAAAACACCTACGATATATATATATTCAAATTTTATTTTTTTATTGTAATTCGTTTTAAGATATAAAATAAATATTTATATTAAATATGTAATATTGAATATCATATTTATTAATATTAAATAAAGACGCAAAAAGGGAGATGCACCTCGCCAGTTTCCTCTCTTGCTTCCGACTCCAATCCAACGTAAGCATGAACCGATAAAAAAGTAAGCAACTCTAGATTGTGACGTATCAAAGAACAGAAACAACGTTATATATTATAACCTCTGCTTCCAATATATAATTAAATTCAATAGTTCCACCATAAATTTCTACAAATAAGAAGGCCTTAGAAAATGAGTCTGTGTGTTCCCAATTGGGATCTTGACGACATTTCCGCTCCACCTAACGTCTCCCTTCGCTCTGATTCCAATTCGCCCATGTACTCTCTCTCTCTGTCTCTCTCTCTCACACACACACACACACAGGCACACACATACGCACACCCACACCTCCGTTGCTTGTTTTGTAAGTATTGATCAACGGTTTCAACTTACAACTAACCGACATATTTGCTTGTGTTGATGCAGGTTGGGGTGCGAAGTAGCAGAGCTGACATGGGAAAATGGGCAACTAACCATGCACGGCCTACGTCCGCCGCGCGGGCCTGCCAGACCCACCTCTCCCTCCAAGTACACCTGGGACAAGTCACGCGGCCCCAGTGGCACCCTCGAGTCCATAGTTAGTCAAGCCACTCGCTTGCCGGGAAACAAGCCAAATTTTGACAACGCTGGATTAGATGAGCTGGTTCCGTGGTTGGACAACCACAATCACCGCCATAGCCTCCTCCCCCCGGCCGCCTCTTCCGCTTCCGCCACCATGACCATGGACGCTTTGGTTCCATGCTCCAATCGGACGGAGAACATGTCCCACGCAGCGACAGACCCCCTGCCAGATTGCGGGTTGGACACTCGCTTGGCGGGATGCTCCGCTCCCGTGGGTTCCTGCAACGGTCCCGTCGCCACCTCCACCGGGGAAGAAACCGATTATCTCCCTATTGAAAAACGCGCGAGGGTGGCGCGTGTTGCAGTTGCGCCCAGCAGGGACCATAGCGTGAGTGGCAGCGCAAATACATTTGGAAGGGATAGCCAGCAGATGACTTTGGACACGTGCGAGAAGGATTTTGGGTTCAGTTCCCCTTCGCCTGTATCTCATCAAGAAGACGACAGCACCGGCAAACCCAAGACAGCCACCGGCGACAACGAGAATGACTCAGCTTGTCACAGCAGACCACAGGCAAAATTTGATTTAATTTCTCTTTTTTCTTTTAACGAGCGTTTTTAATTATTTTAAAAATTGCTTAAATTATATGTTGATTTTATTTCTTGTGTTGCGTTAATTAATTAATTAAAGAGAGAGGCAGGTGACGAGAAGTACGAGATGAAAGGAATAGGAAAATCATCTGCTTCCACAAAAACAAGTAGGGCCGCTGCTATTCATAACCAATCCGAACGTGTATGTTTCTATCCTCTCTCTCTCTCTCTCTCTCTCTCTCTCTCTCTCAAATATTGCTTACCAGTTCCCAGAGGATAGGAAAACAGTTTGTACTTTTAATTGGCTGCATAGATTCGTTGTAATCCCTGCGGATTGCGGAGTGGATATGATCAATCGTATAATTTCCTCAAAATAGTAATAGCCGTTGATGCGCAGATGATTGGACTGGGACCTGCTAGGTTAATATGGCGAAGGTTGGGTCTTCTTCGGGTCATTAATTTGTAGTAATTGTTTTGGGTTGAACTTGAAGACCATCAAATGTGTAAAAAGCGGCCCTGAAAGTAGTTGGATAATAATAATAATAATAATAATAATAATAATAATAATAATAATAATTCATTATTATTATTATTATTATTTTCAATCAAATTACATCAGTGGTTGTTGGGAGTTTCAGGCTTACCACCGTACGCAAAAATATTTTTCATTGGTTAAGTTCCTTCTCATCATCTATGGTGTAAATAACTTCCGCAAGTTCCATTGCAGAAAAGAAGAGATAAGATAAACCAGAGAATGAAGACTCTTCAGAAAATGGTTCCCAATTCCAGCAAGGTACGGAACTTCTGCAAATTTATAACATTTAGATATATCCCTTTCACATGTATTGAACATAGCTCTTAATAGGCATAAATTCAGCCATTAAACTCCATTCTTTATTAATCTTCTCTTTTACGAGGTGGATTCTACAAACTTAAGGATAATGCTTTCCCAGTTATATTTTCCTTTTTTTTTTTTCTTTTTTATCTTGTGGTTTAGGTGAAGGGAAATGAGAGGCGACAAATTAAAATCACTTGAACAGATATACACCGATCAATCATTTATTCACCGCCGGGCAAATGGACGTGCATTTAATTCTCTGGTTCGGTATCTTTGCTTGGTACCCACCTGTCGATATCCTCCGTACGTAGCCCACCTTTTTTTTTCATTGACTTTAAGCCGGAAAATATCACCCTCATTTTCGTGAATCTTATGAACTGTACATGAAATGGGATAGATTGTGACGTCACATCCCACTTGATAGAGTATCTGCCTCGTCCGAGCTTGAAGTTGCTCTTTATTCTCTCACCAACGCTCATGTTCTACTACGGCAAAGTCTATTGGAATTTTTCAGTACTCATTTCCTTCCACTTTCTGACAACAATACGATTAAAATCTAAATTGAAATGCATTTTGTTATTGGTCATACTCCAAGTTTGCCGAAACAATTTCTTCACATAGAGAGGCATAAATGTAGCAGGTATTACCAATTTATCATGACATTGGTAGAATGTCCAGTGGACATTGCCGGGTAGATGATACCATAAATGTGGTCAAAAAACTCTTTCCTGTTGAACGGGCTATTATTAGTATGGTGGGGCTGATTCAGTAATCGTGGCCCACATGCCCAATTTACAATGGGGTCGACTTGGCTGGAGGTTGTTTGCTTTCTGGACAACCCGTTGCTACCACATAAAATTCGTAAAACATGTGGGGGCCCGATGCTCCTGTTCATGGTATGAGCTATATTTATAATTTTTATAATTATTATTTACAGTTCAGCATAGAAAATTTTCTCCTCCCTTGTATTTGGTGTTGAGTTAAACTCCATTCTCTTCAAACAAGAATCAAATTCGACGACGACAACTTTTTAGACGAGTTACATAATAATACGATTAATGACAAAGGTTGGGACACAACTCTAGACTTGAGGTCAGTGATTATTTACTTATCGTTTAATTGATTCATGGATTTTGTTACAGACGGACAAGGCTTCAATGCTCGACGAGGTGATCGACTACTTGAAACAACTGCAAGCTCAAGTCCAAGTGATGGGCAGAATGAACATGCAACCCATGATGTTGCCAATGGCCATGCAGCAGCAACTGCAAATGCCAATGATGACTCCGATGAGCTTTGGGATGGGTATGGGCGTCATGGACATGAGCTCGATTGTCCGTCCAAATGTAGCTAACGTCCCTTTGGTTCTTCACCCGACAGCTTTCATGCCTATGATTTCCTGGGAGCTCCGCTGGCGATCCTCGGCTACAAGCCACCTCTACCACACAAATGCCCGACCCATTATCCGCATTCCTTGCTTCTCAGTCACAGGTACCATCAAATACACTTAGTATTTGAAAACCCGTCGAGCTAAAGACACAAGCCACTTCCCCCATGATGGCATAAGATATTGCCCATTTTAGTGAAGACATTGCTTTTTTTTTTTTTTTTTTTTTAATTTTCGCAGCCAATGACTATGGATGCTCACAGCAGAATGGCTACAATGTACCAACAGCAACAACAGCAGCAGCAGCAGCAACCTACACCCAATTTCAAGAGTTAATTAAGCATGCCCCATGCCCTCTGCGATCATGTTCTTCACTTTTCTACAACAAATTCTCTTTGCTTGCTCAAAGGGTAAGCGCGTGGTTTAATCTCGGAAACTAAGAGAGGGAATTTGACCATGTGGATATTCCTTCTCGTTGAGATGAAAAAAACGAAAAGAAAAAAAAAAGTCCCCTTTAATGTATTCTGTTAAATGTGAGATGGGCAATGGGGTTGTTTCCCTTTTCTAGGCATTGTTCCCACCTTGAAGTTTTCCACTACCATTTTTCTTTTCTGTTTAGTTCAATGCTCCTTGCAATATCTCACCTGCTATTTTTAGCTTATTTCCATGGTAATAAATTACTACTTCTGCAATCTGTGTATTCAATATAGATGACATTTTGGAGCATTACTTTTGCGTTAGTCCCAGCTGTTCCAAGGTCAAAATATAAACTTTGTATATTATACCTTGCCCACTCATATTCTTACCCTACTTATAATACTGGGTTAGAGTAAGGTGCAAGGTGACCTTATCCCTTCCTTCTCTCTTCTTTCAAATGGCTTTCTTTTTTTTTTTTTTTTTTTTTGGCAATAAAAAGAAGTATATTTGAGGGGGGAAAAGGTCTAAGAACTACTGGTAAATCATATCTTTATCCTAGATAACCGAGGTTATCAGCCACCTAAAATAAAATATAACTTAAGAAACGAAAAGTTGAAATTAAACAAAAATTAAAAGAAAATTGACTAGGCATTGGAGACACCTAATAATTGCTTGGATTCGGAGCTATTAGTAAACATAGAAAATCCAACGAAACTAATCATGTGTCATACCGATCGTCCACACCCCTAATTTGATGATCACCATCAATCGGCAAATCATTTCGATAGTGTCAACAGGCATGTCACCGGGGACATCTAACATGCTAATGCCCTCCAAGGGATGCATGTAGAAATGATTGGAGGCGGAACCGTCAACTTGGGCTAAGGAGTCACCACTCGGTTGTCCATCCGACATCATTTATCGTACACATCACATACATTTCAATATCTGAGAACCTTTGTGCCTATCAGCCTCTCTCTCTTTCTCTTTCCATTTTTCTGATTCTTCATTAATACGAGTCAGAATATTTGAACCCTACCCAATAATATAGATCAACTCGGTACTGAATATGTCAAATTATGTTCATGAGTTAAATATCAGAACTGAACGTGTAGCGTTACTTTTCAAGGACTACCCAATTTGTGCCTTTGTTAATGTTGGGATATTGAGTGATATCAGAAAGTAATTTGAGCTTGTAATTTCTAGATTTTCTATGCTACTATTTGGGAAAATAGTAGACCTTCATTTTGATTTTAGTTTGATTTAGTTTGTACACATGTTTTTAGGAAAAGCATTGTTTTCCGTTTGATTGATGTCTGGGATCTAGCATTATTTATGACTAGCCGTAGCATCTATCAATAGTTTTGGACGCCACCTGCTTTGCTCAACTTGTGTACAAGAAAATCTAGGAAAAAATTAGATGATTATGCAAGGAACACTTGGACCATGAGAACACCACTCAAAATCTAGGCTCTTTTATTTCTGAAGAAATTGTGTCCTTTTGTGGCCAAATTCATGCCCAATAAGTTAGTCGCTATAAGTATTTGATTTTGTCAAAGTCAATTAGTATAAAATATGTTGGTGTCTCATTCATATGATACATGCTTACTCTCTCTCTCTCTCTCTCTCTCTCTGAGCCTCATTCTTGCACCTGATCGTTTACTCTCACCCCCCTCTATTCCTTTTTTATCTCCTCTCTCCCTCCCATCACCAGCAACACCTCCCTTCTCCTCCTTTGCAATCTCCATCTCTAAGCTCTATCATCACCACAATCATCGCCGACCTCTTGCACACTCTCATCCCTGGCTGACATCTAAAATGTTCGGGGACATTTGCTTGGGATAGGCCTTATAAGCGAAGAACAGATTGGCATTACCGAGAGAGGGAGAGAAACTAATGATCGTTCCTCACACTGATACTTCTAAATTAAATGACGAGTAATTCATTGGTGCACTTATCAATCTCATAGAAAAGTCAGGATAAAATTTGAGGAGACAAACTTTTGGGAATCTCATGTTGATATTTTTAGAAATGTTATTTAACTTAATTGGACAAATTGAAAGTCATTGACTTAATTACCAAAACCAAATAGTTAGCGAACCCGGGTCAATTTATTCCACTTTATGCCATCATAATCCAACTTTTGAGAGTGCCATTTCCATTTTCCTCTTGACAGTTATTTTCCCAAGAATTTTTTTTTTATTTTGTGGGAAAAATAACCATCAAACTAGATTTTATATTAAGTTTAATGTCTTAATTTCATTTTCAATTTGTTCAAGTTAAAAGATAATAATTTTTTTAAGTATAACCAAAAAAAAAAAAAAAAAAAAAAAAAGCGAGAAGATGGGGTGAGAGTAGAAGAACTACATGAAAGACGAAGAGTTTCAAGGAGTGTCCTTAAAATCGACTGAAACAAAGTGTTGTTAAAATCAAGTGAAAGACAAGAAGTGTTTATGCAATTTAGGCCTAATTTTGGCCCAACTATGCCTAATTAAAAGTTTATCTCCAGAAGAATCTCGGCCCAGATTGGCACCTTACTTATGAATTATCTTACTGTATGTCGAACCCAGGTTGGTCCAGGTAAGCATTGAGCCTGCCATTTGGGCCTCTTTAAATGTTATTGCAGGCCGCCGGCATGGCTGTCTAGGCTCAAGTCTTCATATATTGAGAAGCCACCTTTTTCAGCCTTTGACGAGACGTCTGGAAGCTGTTTTTCGAGTTGCGCGTAATCTCTTTTCGCAGAATTATAAGATTACCATCTTTTCCTTTTTCTTTTTCTTTTTTAATTATGAGCCAAACACGAAGATATCTTTTTGGTGGCCATCTGGCTTATGCGCCTTTTGGTTTTTCATGGTCCCATTTTTTTCTCGGCCGGTCTAACGACAGCCAGAATTTTCCCATCATTCTCTCCTTTTTTTTTTTTTTGGATGGGAAAATTTTCCCCTCCTTACAATTTCCTTTGGGGACATTGGAGGGATTTCGGTGGATGCCAGCTTAATGTCATGATAGAACTGCTGCGGCTAGAGCCCATTGGCCACCCAAGCAAAAGCTTAAGGGAGAGTTTGATGTCTGAATCCCAGTCTATCCACTAAAAACTCTTTTTTCCTTCAAATCAACGAAGAAAAGAAAATTTGTCATTTAAAAATATTTTAGTAATTACAATTTTAAAATTTTATTCTGAGTTAAAAAAAATAAAATTTATAAAAATCAGAATATAATACATAGCATAATGCGTTTCCTAACCAAAAAAAAAAAAAAAAAATCTAAACTGAAATCGTAACGCACGGTTCCCATCTTTCACATTGATCAGCTGCCTTTGTTTTTGGAGTCAGCTAGCGACTCTCTTCTTGGGCAACAATCTTGCCCCCAACGGTGACCACTTCAATTTACGGGTGGTTTTTTTTTTTTTCCCCACTTTTGATGATTTTATGGGGACACCGTTCAGGACTTGCATTACGATTTGTTGTAAGAGAAGAGATTTATTGATTTATTGTCTCTTTTAATAAATTATATATATAAAAAAACTTTGATTAAAGACCTCGCCTTTGAGATATAGGGACGAATATGAAGGGAATTATCGGGTCAGGTTACTCGTATAATAATAAGTAGCTTATAGTCTAACGAATTTTTTTAAGACATTAAAAAAGAAAAAAGAAAGAAAGAAAGAAAGAAAAAAAAAAAAAAAAATATATATATATATATATATATATATATATATATATATATATATATTGTATTTGAATTACAGAAACGAATAAGAATCTTGATAGGACTGACTGGATGCAAATTAAATACCCAAAATAACTGCACTGCTATTCGTGGCCCTTGTCTCTGCCCATGGAGATTCGGCAGGAAGGTCCTGCAAGCGGCAAAGCCAAGGAAGACTTGGTGGCTTGGGTGGAGTCAAGCCAGCACACGTGTGACCACCATTCGGCAAACACGCAACTACCTTTTGGGCTTTGGCCGCCTCACAAGCGCCAATCTCAATCCCGTCTAATTTTTGTGGGTCCAAGGGAACCGACCAGCCAGCAATGCTCTCTCTCTATCACCCTCCAAGGTCGGGATCTTTAATCCTTCAATGCCCGCTGTCGGTGAGCCAACAGGGATATTTAAATAACAATTAATCGAATTCAGCGAAGCTGAGCTGGTGTGCTTGTACTTGTGTTTGCAAAGAGAAGCCAGGAGATTCGAACCTTTTGATCCGATATTAGTAACTTTGCTTCCACCCACTTTCCGAATGCCCCGAACCATTGTCGTTTTCTGCATTTCTTTATCCTTCTTCGCGGGCACCGATTCTTTATTCATTGTAGCACACAACTAGAGTACCACAAAAACTAGATCCTTCACGTCCGCCTCTCAAGGACAAGAAAGTAAACGGCACAACGTAAAAAAAAAAAAAAAGAAATATATATATATATAGAGAGAGAGAGAGAGAGAGAGACATTGGAGATTTGGTTGTCGCCATTCGAATCCCCCAAATGTAAATTTCGCATAAAACCCCATCATTCCTATCAAATAACAAATACCCCGTAAGACTTTTTCTGGCTTTCTCTCGTACTGTTTTTTTTTTTTTTTTCTCTAGCATGTGTTGAGCTGTATCATAGTTGAAACGTTTGGGCTTGCTATAAATCGGTTTTCAAAGAACTTCATTTATCCGCAACAAAAAGTTCCAATCTTTCTGTCAGTCTTCTTAAGAAAATGGCTGCATCTTCTTCTCTCGCAATTTCTCCAAGAAAGCTACGATCAGATCTGTACTCGTATTCCTACCAGAATGACTCAAAGACCCCTCTTGTCATATCCGTTCTGGCTTCTCTCATCGAGAGAACCATGGCAAGAAATGGAAGAATCGCCAAGAATTGTTCGTGGGCATTATCAAAAGATGTCAGGACTCGGGTCTTTGATTGCCATGAAGCACCAGACATGACAATTCAATCCTATCTTGAAAGAATTTTTCGATACACTCGGGCTGGACCGTCGGTTTATGTTGTTGCATATGTTTACATTGATCGATTCTGCCAGTACAATCCAGGGTTTAGAATCAATGCAAGAAATGTACATCGGCTTCTCATCACAACTATCATGGTGGCTTCTAAGTATGTGGAGGATATGTATGTTCTCTATCTGTTTTTTTTTCCCCTTCTCTCTTTTAAATCTTTCTCTAATTGTGGGGTCTTCAATGAATGGAAGATTGCTTCAAATTCAATGCCCCTAATGATTGCTTCCCTTTCTTTGAACAGAAATTACAGGAATTCTCATTTTGCTCGAGTTGGGGGTTTAACTACAATTGAATTGAACAAGCTGGAGCTTGAGTTTCTGTTCTTGATGGGTTTCAAATTGCATGTCAATGTGAGTGTTTTTGAGGGCTATTGCTGTCATTTAGAGAGGGAAGTCAGCATTGGAGGAGGGTACCAGATAGAGAAGGCTCTAAGATGTGCAGAAGAGATCAAATCAAAGCAACATGAAGAAAAAAGATACAGTCAGATTGCTCGAATCATGTTGTAGATTCATTGAAGGGGAGCAATTTTGTTCTGGCAATTCTGCAGGGTTAATTCGAGGGGCTTTGTTTTTTTTTGTTTTTTTTTTTTTTCAGAAGAGAGATCGAAAAGCCAAAATAAATAAATAAAATTACAAACGCAGAATCAAGAAGTTCCAGCCAAGTGCGGTAGCTCTAAGGGGTAATTCTTGTGGTACAGATTTTGTATTTCTCGGGGCTTTGGCTTTTACTCGAGCAGTGAAGCCATGTACAGAGTTTATGCATTGATTTACTATTTGGCACGGGAAAATATTCCAAGCAGTAATGTAGTATCTTCAGCATTGAAGATCATGTCCATTTGTACAGAATGAGAGGGAAAATTTTTAAAAATAAAAACTGGGTTTTCAGGGTCTAGTCTAAACGCCTAAATTGTAAATTTATAATTTCATTTTGTTATATATATATATATTTTTAAAATACAACATACAAATTATAAATATGAAAGCATATTGTATAACAAAAATTTAAAAATGCATTGATAATTATCTATGCATATAAATTGCTTATTTATGTCTATTATACTGATTTAGTATGATAAATTTTATTTTATTTTATTTTATTAAAATATCGATAAATTAATTACATTTTTAGGTTAAAAAATAAAAAATAATTATTAATTTTATTAGTAATCTCATGAAATATTTATTAGTTTTATTAATAATCTTGTAAAGTATTGACTATTCATCCATGCAACTACAAAATATTAGGTGATTAACAGCTTGCCTAGACTCATTTTGTTATATTGGTAGACTAAATGTATATAACATATGAAAGGGTGACTTTTTGTTGGTTGTAATTCAAACTCAAATAATAAAAGGAAACCTAATAGAAATATTCAAATTCTAATGCGGTTTTGTTGTCAATTTTGTTGATTTAGGCGGGTCAAAATAATTTGAGCTGCTTGATCAACACACTTAATACCTCTTGAAACCACTGGCTCACTCTGGAAACCAAAAATAAATACTAAGTCTCGTTCTTATGCACTCTCATTTCATGGCTAAATAGCCACATTTGTGACCAAATCGTGGATTTGGTGTAGACACCATTATTTTTTTCCTTCTTTCAGGATTCTCCGTATGACAAAAGGTTGTGTAGAGATGTGTACATACAAATGATCGCACGAGTCCTTCGATCATGCTTCAATGACCCACCGTTCGTCCGAACATATATACACATTCTCACAAAAATCCAAACCAGAAAACATATCGCATGTCTACTGTGGGCGATCAATGCACAGGCTTCTCAAGCAGGTTGCCCTTCAAACCCTGAACCCACGTCAGAGATGTCTAGAAATCGTTTAATTTAAAATTTTAAATTATTAGTGAAATTTAAGATATAAAAAAGTTATTAAATTTTAATAAGTTCTTTCATGTGAAAAGCATCAATAAAAAAAAAGATTCACTTTATTTGTAAAAGTTTTTAATTAAATGCGAGAGGAATTTATTTGAATTAAAATTCTATCAATTACAAAATTTTAATATCACATTAAAAAATAATATAATTTATAAATTTAAATTATTAAATAAAATTATAAATTTTAAGTCATAAATTAAACTCTAACAAGAGAGTTGATTCCTAAAACACAAAGTGAATGTGGGAAGCGCTCCCATCATCGGTATCCCAAAAAAAAAAAAAAAAAAAAAACTCAATTGATTGGCTTTACAGAAAAATTAATTGAACGCAAAGAACCTTTATTTTCGAATATAGGCCCGGAAGAACTAATAGTATTCCTCATGCCTTGGCTAAAAATGGAACTTACACATCAACGAGCCTAGTAATTTGGTTGCAAATGGTACAATTTGGCAAGATAACTTGCACCTAAACTCATGCACCTAAAGTCCAAGTCCATTGATTTTTTGTAAAGAGGTCAAGCAAAGACCTTTGAATTTGCTCCCTTTGGAGTTTTTTTTTTTTTTTTCAAATATGGCTCGAAGGTGAATAATATTTTTTCCGTTCCAAGAGAAAAAGAAATAACGCTTGTGTTTTGCCTGGAAACTTATCCTCCTATGCAAGGCATAAATAATAATATTGTGATTTATGTGCATCATGGAGACCAGTTTCAAATTATATAATTCCAACTCCGGTTTGATTTGGTTGTTTAAGCACATAACAAGGACGAATTTTGGGAATGCATTACAATTAGCCATAGTTGGACTAAAACTAAATCATCATAACATAATGCCAATAATGCATTTCCAACAGAAGACATGTCTAACGAGCGAAACAGGAAGGAAACAGGGAGTTGAAGTAACAAAAGGCAACAGTTGATCAGAGAGGCATTTAGCCTTTTTTATAATTGGAAGCAATCCAATAATTCACATGATAAATAAATAGTTTATGCTAACCGTGGACAAACATGTATTTTAGCTTAGTCTTCCCTTTGCTTCGCTTCTAGTTCTGTTTTGTTAAGACAAATAACCACCGACCCACTGCCTGGCTAGTTTCGTGCAATGGGATTTGGGTTTTGTAACAGTGTACGTAACCTCTACGTGTATGACATTTCTATGATTGGTTTGTTGCACTTACTAGCTTGCATACAATATCGTCCCTCGTCCTTGTCCCCTCCCATTTCATTGAATTAACATAATCATCGTGACTTGACAATAATGCTCTTTCCTAGTCACTGGAATTGGCTCACATCTGCCGATTCCTTGCATCTTTGCACACGGAACCAACACAAGATCGGTTTTATCAAATTCAAAGGTTAAGTTGTTCAGCGAGATAATCACATGTTAAAATTTAACCTGTTGACTCACAAACAAACTCGTTGAATTAAAAACTAAACAAAACTTTTACAGAAGAGGGGGGGGGGAAAAGAGAATAAAGCACAGTCTCGTGGATATTAGGTTGAGAAAATAAAAAATTTACAATTAAACATGAAAATACTATGATTTGAATGCTATGTGAAAAAATAAAAATTATTTAATTTAAAACTTTAAATTATTGTGCAAAATACGAGAATGATCCACACACTGAACTGTAACAAATCTAATCAACACTTACCTTTTTCTGGTTAACAAAGAAGGCTTTGTGTATTTTCTTCGAGATAGAAATTAGAAGGATCCAACTCAAGATCCTGCACAAGGTTGGTGAAAAGAAGGAATTCTCTGTCCAACTTTAGTTTGTTGCTCATGAAGTACAGATTACCCAAATGTTCATATGAAGAAAGTGATTATTGATGGTAGACACCTTGGCTAGGGGGGGGGGCATCCATCAATTTGGAAAGAATCTAAATGGAATAATGACAGCCATCCAAATGGTCCCTCTTTCACAACCTTAAATCCCAATGAAAGCACATTTTTAGTCAATCCTCGCAACACTAAGCATAGAGTTTGAATATGGGATCTTGGAGTCAAATTCCAAACTTTTGTTTCTTTCAATTCAATTAGATAAAAAAAAAAAGGTCAATCCTAAAAAATCGTAACTAGTTAAATAATCCAATGCCCATGGCCTCGGTGTCCTTAATACCATAAATAAAATACTCTATTCTCACAACAAATTAGATAAATTAAAATTAATAAAAAATTGACATTGTACCATATATATATATATATATATATATATATATATATATATAATTTTAAACTCTATTAAGAGATCGATTAAATCACGAGTTAATTTTTTTAAAATTCTTATAAATCTTATACCCATTAAATTCGAAATTTTCAAAAAGAGTGATTAAAACTTTTAATTTTTAAAGTATCGCCTAAGGGAACCATATGTCTTTATTGTACCTCTAACTAAAGTTTGCAGCTGGCTCAGGACTTTTGGGCGTGGTCATTGTCTGAGACCCTTTCATATGTAAACAATTTCAAATTCCAACATCTTATTTTCTAATCAAAACACAACTAAGAATGTCGCCTATCAACCCCGCGCTTAGATTCTTTGTTCAGAATCTCTTAGTTCCTTGTTAACAATGACAGGGCAGCCATTAGCGAGAAAGTCTTAACTTTTGTGGTGGCTCCAAATAAATGGTTGTGTGTATCTCATCCAGAGTGGTTACTGGTTAGCTTCCCAATGATGTGCCTTTCTTCTATCACCCCGTCTTTCGTAAACCACACATTGTTTATTTTTATTGACAAAATCCTTTCATTAATTCTATATGACAAACGAAAGAGCGTTAGCAGCCATTAATGGGACCTTATCTCAATATGCATGTCAACTTTGTGGGTTATAGATAACGTTATCCTTGGGAATAGATTTTACAAACGAGTTGTCACACACTGAATAATATAACACATAAAATTTATTAGTTTTTTTCAATATTTACAATAAGTATTTTTCTCAAGTTATAAACTGTTCTTAAACATATAATATCAAAAACCTTTTTTGATCAAATCTTCAAAGTTCATGCCTCAGAAAACTCATTTTTAGCTCACTGAATTTGAACGGGAGGGCACGTATAGAATTATAACCTCTGATTTTGGTGGCTTACAGAAAGCAATGTGTTATTTTTGGTCATATAACAACGTTCTATGCTTTCTCTGGCAACTTTTTCGATTATACTTCATTTGACTCTTAAGACGATATCCCATTAAATATCTTTAGAAAAGGTCAATAAGAATAAGATACCTGTGTCTCCTATATATGTATATATATATATATATACACACATTACTGTTGAGCCCGTGAGTTGTGCAGGCAATGAATGATGATGAGAAGTGTTAACATAAGCTTAATGTAGTACATGCTCAAATGGAATCTTATTGACGTGTAGGTAAAAATAACATAAAACTACAGAGACAAAGACAATGACTGACAAGTCAGTTACTGAGATAATCAATCAACAAACCAGCAGAGAAAGTATTATATGTAATCACTCAAAGAGAGATGGGCATATAACTGAAATTACAATTATAAAAACTGGAAAGAGTGCACAGAAAGAAAGAGCTGAGAAGGTGCCCGGAGGATTGGCGTCCTGCGGTTCAAGCTAGTGCACATGCGATTTAACCAAATCACGTTCCTTCTTCATCTTTAACACGTTGAGCAGACCCAACAAAGTTAGGTTGATTTGGATTAGACTTGGAGAGAATATTGATTTATCATTAACTCTCTTATTATTATCATAAACGAAATAGATTTGGATTAAACTTGAAGAGGGTGGTGACTTATCAATAACGAAATAGATAATCCATGTTATATATATACACGCAAAATTTTGTTGGACAAAAAACATATGAAATTCTTTCTTTGAAGTAGCCACGTTAATGGGCATACTCATCCTAGCTTTTTTTTTTTTTAAAGTTAATTAGTTCTAACTAGATTTTAAACTTGAGACTCTCAATTTTAGAGATAATTTTATTACCAGCAAGTTAGAACTTAATAATTCATCCTAGTTATTGTTTGACTTGAATCAAAGTATTATTTGTTTGAAACGTTCTTTTGCTCTTCCATTGTTTGACACGTTCCTAATGGGCCGAAGTGTCATTCCGGACTTGGCTATGCCCTCCTACGAAGTAACGACTAGTTCCGGCTGGAACTTGGGCCACAGTTCCATTTGCTACTCAGAGGCCATTTGAGCTGGGAAATGTTGGAAGAAAATCCGCCTAACCCCCCGGCAGTAGCGTAAAGGTTAAAAGCCGTACTATGGCAGCACGATTATGGAACAAATAAAATGGTAGACTTCGTTGTTTGACAAAGTTGCATTTACTTTTTTTTTAATCGAATTTACATTTTTTTTTGTTGTTGTTGTTGAAGAAGATGGAGTGAGTGATATCAAACTAAATCAAATAAGAAAATAAATTTATTAAAATACATTTATTTTGTCAAGAGATAAAGTAGCTGCAGAATTATCCATTTTTTTATACAAATGAAGAAAACTTGATACAGGATAAAAAAGACCTTTCATTTTTTTATTTTATCTATTTTTGTTTGGATTTCCTCCTCTTTAAAAAATAAAAGAAAATACTGTTTTAATGGGTACCAAAGAATTTCTTGCACGAATTGCAGCTAATTTAATTGGTTCAAACTTCCCCAAATTCCTCTGCCTTCAATAAGCAAAATATATAATGCATGAATGCATGGAGGGAAAATGAAAATGGCTTATAAAATTGCAAGAAACGCTGGCTAATTCACACATTTGGTGAAGTGGTAGGTGGTGATCATCAATTAATCATGTTTATGTACCTTGTTTAGTAAATGGTCTTAATCATCTGGCCCGATTATTACAGCTCAGATACAGGATAAGTTCTGGATTACTTCAAGGCCTTTTAGTAAACAAGCGAAGTGAGTTCTTTGATCATCAATCATCACTATCACTACTTGACTAGTTGGCTTTGTGAATGCTTTACATCGAAGCAAAATAATGATAAATTGATCGGTTACGGACTAAGCACCATTGCAATCATAGAAGCATTGGCTTTGCTTATCCAAGAGTTAACTGACTAATGGAAATATAGTCAGTCCAACTTCAACGCCCTACAGTCTCCCCAAGGAAAGAATTGAAGAAATTTTCTGAAGTATAACCGTAAGCGCCAATTTCTGTTTGATTGATTGCAATTTTGCATATACAATTTTAGAAGATGATTAACGTTCATTCTCATTTGGGAAAACAACAAATGTATACATGAAGTCCAGCGAAGTAAGCTTGACATTTATAATGCAATTTCGTTGAGTTGCTCTTATGATATAAGTAAGGTGATCAATATTGTGAGGTAGGTCTAATGGAAGAAAAGAGTTGACAGGCGAACTGGTCGATGATACTCCTGGTGGGGTTTCCACAAAATCCACGAATGCCAGTGATTTGATGTGTAAACATTGCGGTTAGTACCAAACATTAATTGGATTGGTTACATTTTTGTTTCTCATTCCTGCGTCTATTGTCTGCAAAAGCAAGTTGGAATTCATAGGCCGATTGATCATTCTTTCCATTTTTCTTGATTGTATTGAGAAAGAGAAGAAAACAGAAGACCCTAAGCCAAGAAGTGGGTATCTTATACACCCACTATAGATATTAAAACAGAAGTTAGATTCTCACTCGCACTTTGGACTGAGATCAGATAGACCCTAAACTAAGCCTATTAGCATTGATCCCCCAATTTGAAATCGTAAAAAGGTGGAAGCACATGATTAATTCGCTCATTAGGTGAATCAATCTAGAGGGAGAAAATTAGACGAGAATGATTAATGACAATTATGACTAATTTTATGCATAATATATGGGTGGAAAAGCAGCTTGAGCCAACCGACAAACAAGGAGCAGCATGAGTTAGTTTTCTTGGCTTGGAATTGAAGGGACATGAATAGACATGGAACTTAGAACCACTCTCTTCTCTTTCACTCGTTCACTCTCTCTCTCTCTCTCTCCCTCTCTCTCTCTCTTACTTACACACCCACAGAACACTAATTAATACACCGGACGTACGGACCTCCGTAAGTTGGTTTGACCGGCGGCGCCACCACCGCAAAGTCGTAGAAAAAGTCTCAACCCTCTTGCCCTATCGCCACTTGTCACCACACTCCCCCGACTCCTATTTCACTCTTGCCTCTCTCCTCCCTTGCTCCACAAAAATTAACCAATACTGTATCTAAAAACTAGGATTATTAGTCTCCTATTTACCATACAAAGCCTACAACAGCTTTCACCACAAGATCAAACTTCACCCCTTGTTGTCTTCCATTCCCACATATGTGTTAATTTACCACCCTACTTCGATTCATTTCATAACTTTCTTTCTTCCTGGTTCGCTCTTTCTTCTTCTTCTTCTTCTTCTTTTTCTTTCTTTCTTTCTTTCTTTTTTTTTTTTCGTTTTTTATTTTTTTCCCCCATTGTATGGCTTTCATTGTGGATCAACAGCCAGATTACAAGCATTTTTGTAAAATTTGCAAGAAAGGATTTGGGTGTGGGAGAGCTCTGGGAGGGCACATGAGGGCGCATGGAATAGGAGATGAGAGTGGTCACCTTGAGGATGAAGACCCCGCAAGTGACTGGGAAGATAAGTTAGGAGCCGACGTCTCACCTAGCAACAAGCGCATGTATGCATTGAGAACGAACCCGAATCGATTCAAGAGTTGTAGGGTTTGTGAAAACTGTGGTAAAGAATTCCTGTCTTGGAAGTCCTTTCTTGAACATGGGAAATGCAGCTCCGAGGATTCCGAGTCGCTCGTTTCCTCCCCCGGATCCGACGCCGAGGATGGTGCGACAAGGAGAGGCTGCAGTTGGTCCAAAAGAAAAAGATCACTTAGAGCCAACATTGGCAATTTTAACTCGAATTGCCCGTCTAGCGAAGAAGAAGATCTCGCAAATTGCTTGATGATGCTTTCCAATGCAACCGTTGATCCTTTGGTGGCCGAGCCGGAGGAGTCATGTGCCTCAGCTAGTAAGGAAGAAGAGAGAAAAAATCCAATGAATTTCATGGCCCCTCTGACTTGTGGGGCGCCACCAATGGACAACAAGGCCAAAGGGGTTGCTAATAAAGGAATGTTCGAGTGTAAAGCATGCAAGAAAGTGTTCAATTCTCATCAAGCATTGGGCGGGCATAGAGCTAGTCACAAGAAGGTTAAAGGGTGTTTCGCGGCTCGCCTCGATCAAGGCCTGGATGATAGTGTAGCTGATGAAGATGTTACCACACATGAAGAGTTCTTTCCGACTAAATCGACAATACAATTCGACCATGGCTCGAATGCTCCATTGGGCTCTGCTTCGAAAAGGAAATCAAAGGTGCACGAATGCTCAATATGCCACCGTGTGTTCTCCTCGGGACAAGCTTTAGGTGGCCATAAGAGGTGTCATTGGATCACTTCCAATACGCCTGACGCTTCATCTTGGGACAAACTCCATCAGTTTCAAGATCACATGCAGCAAATTCAACAAAGAACAAAGTGTATCAACAATCCTGAGACACTTGATCTTACGCTTGACCTCAACCTTCCTGCTCCGGATGACGATCCTACCGGATTAAGGCAGGACAACCCCGCAAACCCAACAAGCTTGGATATTTCTACTGGGATTTACTTACAGTCTTGGACAAGAGTTGATGCAAAGGAAACGGATGACAATCATCGGCACCACCATTACCAAGACCGCCAGAACGATGAAGACAATGACAAAAGCAATGAGAACAACTACCACGACGACGACGTCAATAACAACGGCTGCAATAGTTCGATGGACAAAGTAGATGATGAAGCGGACAGTAAGGTGAAGTTAACAAAGCTTAGTGAACTAAAGGACACGAACATGAATGGAAATTCATCTCCATGGTTGCAGGTTGGGATTGGTTCAACCGCTGGTGTGGCTGCTGACCCTTAAGTAAATTAATTTTTGTGAATACCATGGGTCTCCTCTACTTTCTTTTTCTTTCTTTTTTTTCCCTGATTTGTGCATTTCGAAAGTGTAATTATAGATTCACAGGTTTATATTTATAATTTCGCAACTTTTACTGTAATTTGTTGTGGAGGTCATGAAAACTCCAATCAATTTTAAATGAAAAAATTAGTTAACAGATACTCGATCACTAACAATCATAGCCTTCAATCTTTCATTGTTGTACTTTGTTTGTATCCATTCTCTCTCTTCCTCTGCCCCCTTTTTCCGAATGCTGGCCGTTTGACGATTCCATCCAAAGCCTAGTACACTGACTAGTCATCACTCGTGACCGCAAGTTCCGTGGTGAGTTGTCTCAGAAAGACTCCAAAGCTAAAGATCTAGTACATGCATAGCTAAGTCTCCAAGAAAAAGAGAGAAATTTTCTAGTTTTTAAGACTAATTTATAGTCGACGGAAATGTAGCAAAGGTTGCTATTCGTTGTTCCAGAAGTTCAACACACGCACACACACATACATATATATATATATATAGTCTGTAAATTTCTAATTTAGAAACACAAAGAAATGTGAAATAAGTTTACTTTCCTTTTCAATATTTTGTTATTAAGAAGTAAAAAGATTTGGAAGAGTATGGTTTCGCGTTAGTACTTTGTTTTAGCCATAAAAAAAAAAAAAAGTTGGGGTATTGTAGGATATTAGTTGTGAGTTCCAACCTTAACCTGATTGATTTACGGCTAATTTATCTGGCCAAAAACTTTTTTGGAAGAAGAGAATCAACCATTTTTCCAAGATTTTTAATGGGTCTCCCGACAATGGAACAGCTCCAAGCTCCTTATGCTTGCCCCACTTGTCGAGGTGTGTTACTAGACTGCAGAAAGCAAATTAACCTACGAGCCGTTGAGGGTAATAAATTATTGGGTAAAAGGATGAGCCTAGTCCATCTCCATAGGTCCATTAAAAGGGAAACTGGGCTGATTGGGGGAAACGACATGGCCTTTCAGCCGAAGCAAACGGTTGTGCTTGCACCGTATAAAAAACAATGGAACCTGCCGAAGCCGAAGAGATGGAATCATGTTTGAAGAGATAAAAGATCATTCCACCACTCGGCAAGGATCAATGTCACGATCCACATTATATTTTAGTCGAATCTAAGAACTAAAATTAGAAAACGGTAAACAAAAGTTGGACTACAGGTTAAAAGATGCGGGTATATACATACATATATAATTTTTGAAATATTATTGTAATTAATTATAAATAATTAGTTGTTATAATATGATATTATGACGTAGAGTTGTATTGGTCTCGTATCTATTTATTCGTAATAGCATTATAATTTTTATAATTTTTTTTTGGACAAAATACTGAAATTGATTTCTGAGTGTATAATTACAATGATGAATTAGTTACTTGTTGACGCTATAGAGACCAAAGTGAGGCAACCTCTTCTTACCTCCTCCATTGTTGACAGACCAATTTCAATTATACAGACTTGAGGCGTGCCGGATATGATGTATAGATTTCTGTCTTAAATCGGTCCATATTTATTATTCATGCCACGTGTGCGTAACAAAGAATTTAAAAATAAATATGGCAAAAAATCATGAAACTACAAATTCTAACATCCAACACTCTTTTTTTTTTTTTAAATTGTTCGACAATTTGAGCGGTTCGACGGACACAATAACTTTTGGATCGATAATTCGGACCTGACTTCGATACACCACACAAGAAGGCATGTCAATATCATATTGTCATATGCTTGTATAATGTACCCAATGTAACACAGAGCAAATTTCTGAAATTAAATACACAGATGGTTGTACCCAAAAAAAAAAAAAAAAACAGAGACAGTTGAACTGCTGCCGGCGTATCCGAGGTGCTTTTAATTGTTTTAATGAAAATTTTGTCATTTAAACAAAGAAAATAATTATTCTAAAAAATAGTAATAATGTAATTGAACAAAGAAAATTGGCATAGCAATAAAAAGAGAAATCTTATATTTTAATATTGAGAATCTGTCATGTCCTCTAATTTTTATGTTTATATTCCTGTATTAGTAACATTAACATGAGCGTGAAAATAAAAAGAGACAATGTCATAAAAAAATGGAGACTATGTATATGTCATAAGACATTACTTTCTTCTAAAAAAAAAATTAATGTTTAGTGTCAGTTTTATAAGGTCCAAGGACCCTCTACAGAATTCGATCACATTTTTTTCTATCGAATTTATCAATGTCCTCATCGTGAACGAAACTCCCTACTTACTTTCAGGTTTAGAGGGTTTGGCGGTAGATATCGAATTCGAGTTGGGTTATTTCTGATACCACTTGTTAATTTCTTTTAAAAGACTAATTTATTGGGTATACTAATACTTATATTTATAAAATTTAAAGATTACTATGCCTTTTCACCCTAGTATTCCGTCACATATAACTTGCCAATGATTTCTTGGAGATGTCATATATAAAATAAAAGAGAATAAACGTGAAACTGTTAAAGAATCCATAAATGAGAAAAATAAACAAATGGAAAAGCAAAAATCCAATTCAATATCTGAACATGTTAAAAGCGCCAAGAAGAAAAGGAAAAAAAGGGGAAGAGAAGAGCAGAAAAGGAAGTAATTTTAAGATTTATCTGTTTAAAGAAAGAGCATGGAAAGGAAAGGATATCACTTTTTTTTTTTTTACCAAATACCCATTTACCCGTTCATATTAGAGAGATGTTCTTTAATTAGTAATTCCTACGAAAACATACGAGCTTTCGTAAATCCATTTCATAATTGAAAAATACTTGTATCAAATAAAGAAATTTAATGTATTTTTTTTGTAACAAAATTTGGAATTTGTACTAAACAAGAGAGCATTTTTAAATATTAATTCTAAAGTCAATTGAAACAAATTGTCTTTAGAACCAATTGAGTTCTATTATACGGTCAATACTAAACACAAGCCCAAAAAAGACAAAAGTGTTTCCTTGGAAAGTGGCATTGAAGCATTTGAAGGGGCACACCTTGATGATCCCATATCTCTTGTAAGTTTCAAAAAAATAGATTATTATAACAAATGCCTAGATTCCCATCATCAGCAGTCTCTAATTGGTCAATTTGTGGAAATTTCTCCACCTTGCACCCTCTTAACTAATGAGCACAACAGAAAGTTAACCTAAGGACAAGAAAGACGGTTAAGACTTGCTTATCAATTACCTTTTTTTTTATTCATTTATCCAATTTGGCCCCAAAATTCAAACTATAGACTTCTAATTTTAAAGATGACTGTAGTATTATTAAATTAAAATTGATCGTATTCTTTTAGTGAGCACAATTCTTGAGCCAGCATATTCTGAGGTGCGAAGACTGTTAAAGCACGATCTTACCCAAAGTACTTTCCATACTCTCCCTTTTTTTCAACCGTAAAAAATAAAGTTCATTGCTTTACTTATCACTAATTTGAACATTCAAGCATTTCTCTAACAAGAACGTGTAAATGGGTGTCATCCACATGGACCACGCTTTTCAGAATCAGAATCAAATGGGTGGCACTAGGACCAGGACTAGGTCTATTGACCCCTAACTAAACGGAACTTGCTACTTCCCCATAGAAAACTCCTTTCTCAAAGGCGAGGTTGGCTAGTTTCCTACTCAATTTCCCACCCTTCGTTTTGCCCTCAGACATTTCAACAAGAGATCCAAATAAAGGAAAGCTATCCCCAAAATTGGTTAGAAACTAATGAGATTAATGGGTTTTAGTGATTAATTTATCTGCTTAAAACAAAAGAAAAAAAAAAGAATAATTGACGGTAAAAAGGCCAAGTAGCCGGTCCGGCCGGCTTGCTAGAGACGCCAACACTGATATGACCGCCAAAAACATTGACGGAATCTGCATGTTAGGTTTCGTCGAAGTTAGAATTGGCACGGATAGTTTGGGAGTACTGTTTAAGACTCATGTAGTTCTGACATGTGTACCACCTTGGTGACGTGTACTGATTTGATTGGATTACTCTAATGACCGTCACGTCTTTTATTTCACAACACGGGACATCTAAATCAGTTGGGTCCTTGGCTAAATAGTGGGCAACCTTGGTGGGTCGACATTGGATTGCGCTTCGTCGTTACAACAAACCTAGCAGTTTTCTTGTCTCGTACAAGTAAAGCCGCCGCCGGTCTATTCTCGCAACCTCACCGCCATCGCTAAAATGCCCCCACCCACCCCCGAAATTACGGTTTTTGTATGCTTACGGAAATGGGAAATTCACATTTGAAAGGAACACTATAAAACTTTATCCTTTTTATTATTATTATTATTATTATTTTGTTGAAGAAGAATATAACAAAACATTTTCTTATTTTAGAACATTTGGCGGAAACCAGATGAGGTTAGTATGGGAAATTTTGAGGATTGGTGAAAATAAAACTATTGCTGTTGGGGGAGAATAAATTCAGAAACGGGGGCTAGCCTCGCATGTTACATGTCGCTCTCTCTCCTCCCTCCATGCATCTGCTTTAATAAGGTTTAATTAATTGTTTCCCATGACGTTTTAAAGAAAATCAATTACAGCCCAAATCAAAAGACGATTTTCTTTTTGCAATTTTTAACTCTTAAAATTCCTTTTTTTTCTTTTTTTGGTATTTTTGGGTATCTCGGTATATATTTCGTGGTGGGAGAATGTTTGTTACCCACTCTCCTTTTTTTTAGTTTCCACTCTCAACTTCTTTGAAACAATTTTGTGTTTCTTCGCAGAACAGAGAAATCCAAAAGCTTCTAGGCCTTTCATTTATTCTTTGCGTTAATGGAGAGGCATAAGTGTAAGCTGTGCTCGAAGAGTTTCTCAAATGGAAGGGCTTTGGGAGGTCACATGAGGTCTCATTTGTTGAGTCTTCCAACTCCTTCAAAGCAGGAACAAGAGCTTCCCATTCAACATGGAGAAGAAACAGAGTCAGCTTCGTTATCTTCATCTTCATCTTCAGAGGAAGAAGCTGAAGCAGAAGAAGGGGGAGGAGGAGGTGAAGAGGAAGAGAAGGGTGGTTTTTATTATGGGTTGAGAGAGAACCCAAAGAGAAGCATTCGTTTGGTAGATCCCGAGTTTCTTTTGCTGTTGATGCTGCGTACGTTGTTCTTCAAGACAGAGAAAGCGAGACCGAGTCATCGAAGAACCCAACTGGGAGAAGATCTAAACGGGCCCGAAAATTGATAGAGAAAAATCATCAACATCACCAGAAACAAAGACAAGAGGTAGAAAACAGCATAAATAAGCTCAACTGTCACAAACTCAGTAACAAGACCGAGTCTTCATGGGCTGAGCCTGAGCCGGTGAGTTCAATTTCCGACACAACCTCTGAGGAAGATGTTGCTTTTTGTCTCATGATGCTGTCGAGGGACAAATGGAAGAGAAAAGAACAACATAACAATCAACAAGAACGAGAACGAGAAGAGGAGGAAGCAGAAGCTGACAAGTCCGAGGAGGAAACGGATGAATCAGACGAGTTCAAAGCTTGCAGGACTCGAATTCGAGGAAAATATAAGTGTGAAACGTGCAACAAAGTGTTTAAATCCTATCAAGCTTTGGTGGACACAGAGCAAGTCACAAGAAACTTAAAGTCATTACGCCACCTAAAGAACCAAACTTGGAGCCAGAAAATGCAGCTACTTCTACTTCTGCACTGGCCAAAAAGAGAATCCATGAATGCCCGTATTGTTTTAGAGTCTTCTCGTCTGGGCAAGCTCTGGGTGGACACAAGAGATCTCATCTAACTGGTGGAGCAGCATCGTCAGCTGCCAGGAGTTCCGCGAAGCTCGGGGATGACTTGAATTTGATAGATCTTAATCTTCCTGCTCCAGTCGAGGATGATGATGTTAGCCAAATCGAGCTCTCCGCGGTTTCGGATGCAGAATTTGTGATGTACAGCAAGAGGTGAGTGCTGCTAATTAATGATCCAAAAGGCCAAACTTTTTGGCGACCATGGTGTTTTTGCGATCTATAATCATGCAATTCTGTTATCTTCTATTGAGCTGTGCGGTTCCTATTCATTGACAGACTATTTCTTCGTTTGAATTCTAACTGTAATTCCTCAATATTGATCAATTGTCCTGTTTCTGTAACGAAAACTGAGCTGGGACTACCATGGATGATGGAGAAACGGATGAACATATACTTTTAAGTGAGAGTTTAATTTTCAATAGAACTTCGACAGTTACATGTTTTGATTTTTTATATAGAATTGAAGTTGGTAATTTTCTCTCTCTCTCTCTTTTTTTTTTCTATGATTCTTTCAAAACTTTTCTGGATGTTCAATTGTTAAGTATTCTTGTTCTTGTTAATGTGATCTAAATTCAAGGCTCCAGCTGTTATTTCTTGCTTCTTCTTTTTTTTTTTTTCATTACCGGCCCTTTTTTTAATATTTAAAAATGTACATTCTCAAGAGGGTGGATCGAGAAAACTAAATAGAGAAGTAGCTTCCACCTCCGGCCTGTCATTACTGGCATTTTCCAGTTGATGACGGAGAAGCCAATTCATCCCCTCGTTTGCAACTGTTCCATTTCTTATCTCGACTCTTTTTTTTTTTTTTCTTTTCTCTCTCTATCTCTCTTAGCCTTTTTTTTTTTTTTTTTGGTTGCTTCCCTGACTGTCAAGCTTCACCTACAGATCCTACTAAACCACAGAGGTCGGTGACAGAAAAAGAGAAACAACATTTATTGACTTGAATAAATGTGCAATCTGATTTTACATTAGAAACTGAATTGCCAGAAAAAAGGCAAAATCTCTTACTTTTGGTCTGAGAATAAGGCGTCTGGTTTGGCGTGACCAAATGTGCCTGCTCAGTCATGGTCAGTGGACATACAAAGGAATTTCAGCCGTTCATCAACTTTGCAATAAATGAGAATGGGAGGTGTCTTTACACTTCCCTTTTGTGTTTTTGGCCAGTTAGTAGCTTTATTTAGTTGGACAAAGTTGGCTCGGTTGACAAAATTGAAGTGCTCCGTGACTCAATTCCCGTCTCAAGTCCTGATGCCGAGCTGCAAAGAAGTAATTTCTCGTAAGTTTGTGTATTTAAGTATATTCGGACGGATACAAGAACTAGACCCACTCAAGTACACTTGCATTAAAAAAAATTTGTTAAAAAGAATATAAAACTAATATTTGAAGTGTGGTGGGAATATTACAATAATATGTCCCTTTTTGTTTTTGTTTTTTTTTTTCTCTAGTTGGATTGAAGAAGAAAAACTTAACTACAAATAAAATATGAAATTCAAACCCTATACTCGGGTGGTTACAATATATTTCTGCTGGCGATTATCCTTAGAAACTCGCTTAAATGGCCGTGTGACTTAGCGGCTGTTGAATGGGTGAGTCTCCATGAAGCAGGGCCAACATGACCCGGTGGTTGCATCTCGACAGATGGCAACAAAATCATGGTCCCCTATCAAAGTCAAAAGCCTCCTCCTATCACTATGCAGAGGAAATATCGTAATTCATGGTGGATCGCTAGAAGTGCTCATGTCTTTGGGGGAACTTTTTATTATTGGCAAATTTACGGTATGTTTACACAGACACAGTCAATTTGATGAGTCATTTCATTGCTTTTAATTTATTGGGGGCAAAATTAGAGTGAACTTGCAACATTTGCAAGTCACAAACATAAGGTTGTTGTCTCAAATTGCTCAAAATGCTTAAAACCAAACTGTTTAAATTCGCCATTGCTAAAATCGTAGGGGCTTGATCTAGTTTTGGATGTCAAGAATTATTTACATAAAAAAAAGAAAAAAAAATACTTACAGTGTGATTAGAGATTGAAATTAGAAACTACTCGAATCCAAACGTACCCCCTCTATTTGATATCAGTTTTCATTACTTTTATGAGTGCAGAGTACGAGACAAAGGGCAGTACCTTTGCGGACGGTACTGGGCTGAGTCTTTACATCCACCCACAACAGGGCATTGGGAATGCCAATGTATTTGCGATAAATTAAAATCACTCGTAAATTTTTATTAATTTTTTAATATAATAATAACATATATATATATATATATAGTCATTTGAATCGTATGTTGATATATTTTATTTTATTTAAATTCATTCTTTCACAAAATTTAGTCAATATGTTGAAAAAAGTGTTTGTTTGACGGAATATACTACATAAAAATAAAAAAAAATCTATCTAAAAATGGACTTAAATAAAACAAAATATATACAATACAATAAAATAAGAAACCAAGAAACAGTAGAACTATATTTTTTAAAGAAATCATAATAATTTATGCATCATTGTATACACAATGCTGCACATTGTATATACAATGCTATAGCATATCCCCAGAGGCACGTCATATTCGACATGCTCAATTTAGCCATAAGACTGGGTTTAAAATGATCATACTAGTATCCTCAGTAGTCCCCACTTACAATATTCCCATGTGCTAGTCCTTTTAATATTTCTGAATTCTAGTAATTCACCTTTATTAGCTAACATCAATCTCTCCATATGTCTCAAAACCACACCCCAAAAAAAAAAAAAAAAAAAAAAAAAAAAAAAACAAAGGAAAAGGAATTGAAATTGGGAAGTTAAATTAGTGGTGAAGCTAAGTAATGGCTCTCTGCTGCACATTTCTTTGATTCGTTTATAGCCATCAATATAAAAGGTACTCCTGATATAGGTCAAGTGGATTTTAGCTTGCAGTGAAGATGAAGATGTACTCTTGATTCCTTGCCCATTTTAAAAGGATTTGTCCACTTACAAGAGGAACTTTCCACTGGGACTTTCAAGCCCATCTTTGGAAACAGAAACGTGTTTCCCTTATGCACATCTTTTGTTCGTTTACTATTTCACGATGCTTCTCATTATTGCCTTCAATGCCGACCTAATCAGCAAACACATCACACTAACTGCAGGAACAGCCATGGCCAGTACAGCTTAATTTGATTGGTTGGGCTGGCGTATTTAGTCGAGAAATTTGATTGAGCCATACGGTTGGTCGTCCCTTGTTTTTATTCGGATCAAAAAGGACTAGCCTGAAAAGAAAGCCGAGCACATAGAGGAGAGGAGAAGAAGTAAGTAAGCCGAAAGGGAGAGGTAAGGCTTATAAGAGTGAGTGCCAGTTCAGAATCTATCTCAAACTCGAAGTGGTGGGGATTGTGTAATGTTTGACTGATAAAAAAGAGAGAAAACAACAAACAAGATCCCACCATTATTTTCCGGCTTTTGAACTCCAAAAGCCTACCGAAAACCCAAAAAGAAATTGAGTCAACTATGTGATCTTTTACACTCCTCTATTTTTTATTTTTTCAAAGAAGAAGATGGAAGTTTTATTTATTCAGAAAGGCTCCTTGCATCTAGCTGAATGAGAGAATGAACATAACAGGGTCAAGCTTCATGTTCCATAATTTTTGTCCCCTGATGATAGAGCTAACTTCGCTAAACTCTGTGCGACGAAGGACCTTGGTTTGCCTACTAACACGTTGAACATCATGACTCCTCACGAATTAGATAATATTTCATTCACATCCTCCCCTTACTGACCATTTACGGTGAATTTTGAAAGTCTATCAATTTGGTGTGCGTTGAAACTATTAATGCTATATTTAATTAGTCAGTCCGTGAGAATGAAATGTCTACAATGGTTTAGAATATGTCTCTGATAAATAGAGGAGCAATCATGCCTTTCATTCTTGGCCACTAGCAAGATTGGCCACAAAGCAGAAGAAAGTCAAACATGATCACTTGCATGTGCACTGGTTGTATGTATCCTCAATTTTGAAGTGTTACCTAAATGCCACTTAAAAGATATATTGAATTCTATTTGAAGGAAGTTTTTTTTTATTATCATTTTTTCATTTTTTACCTAATACTTGATCATCAAGTCTCAAACTGCAAAGCCCAACTATAAACACACACACACACACACTCTTATATGTGCATAAGTTTGATGTCTTGGCTATGTGGTAAAGAGACTGAACTTGGATGAGCAAGGACAAGTCTCCAATATGAATTCTATTAATATCCGTGACCTGTCACCATGATAATTAAAGTCTTCATTTTTTATTTTTTTTTGTCTGATGTGAAGACAGCAGACAGTTTGAGCGAAAAGAAAAGGTCAAGTTGGTGATGCTTTTTCGAAATGAAGTTTAAGGTCCAATGCGCGTTTCGACTCTCTCTTCACTTTGCCATTACTTTACAGGGGCATGCTGTGAAGGAAGGAGCGATGAAATAGAATAACTCACCATAAAAGACTACATTTATTTTTTATTCGTATCGGGAATGAACTGGGGCCGAGTGGGTAGTAGAAATGATTTCAAATTACCTATCATTAATTTTTTTTTTAAGTTGTCGCAGATTGAATTGAGGTGGTTTTTGAATAATTTAAGTCGATTATTTGAGTCGGATCAATTTTTGCTAACTTTAATTATCAAGCCCGTATGCCACTGGTGCACACAGGCCGAAACCAAGACCAATGCCACACTAGTCATGGGCTCCATATGTTTTGCTGCTTTTGCTGATTCTTATCCATGTCAATCGGCCGACAAAACAACAGAAGTTTGGGGACTGGTAGGCCCAATATTCCCACAAAAACTGATCTGGGGGACAACAGGTCCAAATTAACTCGACTATTGATGCGTGGCCGTGACTTTATTTAGCGGCATTTCACCTATCGTGTTCGAGTTATCATCCCAAAACAGTTTTCGCGTCACGATTGAGGAGAGCGATAATTCAATGCCTATAGCCCTGAGCCTGTGTCACCAAACTTTCATCTTCCATAATCTTATTATGCTGGCCATTTCTCAGTGTAGAGATTCAATGGATCATTAGCTTCAAATTATATGCTCCAAATGGTTTTAATTAGTTCACTCAAAGCCCTTAGATCAAGGAATGCAACAAACTTTTGTGGCCCATGCTTTTCAACTTCCACAGCATTGCCTTACGATTAAAGGTCGTTAGCTCTAACATCATGGTTAAAAATTATACGTATATTTATAATTCTATTAATTCAAAACACTTCACATAATAATATAAAAATATCGAAATATATAAATATTATGTTTTTTAAATAATAATAATTATTTATTTATATTCAATCAGTAAAATTATATTTAATTTAATTTAATTTTTATTTAAATATTAACTGGCTTAACCTTGATTAACTTCAATGCTTAACTCTCGATATGTGACGTGCAAAGTATGCATGTCAAGGTTTCACACTCGAAGATGTGAAATGTACTACTGGTGAGATTCTTTTTTTCGACATAAAATTTTAATAATAAAAAAATAATAAAAGAAACCAGTGAGATTTGTATTTTGTTTGTATTTATCAACTAACTAGTCAAATGTTGAATGCAGAATTGCAAGTTATATCAACTTCACCATGATCCACTGACCGGCAATAATAGACTTCACTCATGATGCATGACATTATGTGAGAGATTAAACAAAAATGCAGGTAAATGTTAATATATACTCAAATGCTTGGATTACATGACTTATGGTTCTCTTGTTTCAGTTTGACCCACCACCCACCTTTTAATCATCATCGTTGTCGATGGTCATCGTACTCTTTTTCAGTGGCATCATCATCATACAATCTAATTCGCGGAAATGCAGTGAGCCCTTCCATGCCATCATCTTTCCCTGGTGATGCTAGTCCATATTTTGCGTCTCGGTGTTTGACCAGAAGCCACAGCAGCAGGCCATCTTCCTTGCTCAAGTAATGCAGCTCCTTGTTGATGTTGTGGTTGCTCGTCATTGTCATCTGCATCAATTGACCCTAACTAGAAAAACCAGAAAACAGAGTGTTTTATAATCGATTTGTGAGAAATTTTCAATGAAACATATTGCAAACTTAAGCTTTGTTATGATATTCAAATATTGCAGCAGAAGTATGTCACCTGACAATATCTTCCATCAAGCCCGAGCTGTAAATTTCCGAAAGATTTTAAATCAGTAAGAACGCCATTACTACTCTAAACATATTTTCCCGCTTGAGCTACCGAGTCCATCAGTGCTTCCTTCTTTACATAAGGTTTCAATAGTAGTGTACAATTATAAAAACACGTACTTCATCTTCTGCTTTTGTTACCTGTAACCGGTTCACCAAATCGCTTAACCATCATTACTTCAATTTGAACGGAATAACAAACAGTAGAGGCCAAATCCACACTCAAATTGTTCTCTCAAAAGTGAACGCTGAAAGAAACTCAAGAAAAAAAATTGGGGGGGGGGGGGGGGGGGGGGAGGGGGATACAGGCCAAAAGGGATCAAATTTGATGCCAAAATGAAAGCAAGGGTAACTAAAAACAATGTCTAGAGTAAGACATACCAACAAGCTGATGCAAATCCAACTATATTGGTTTGCACATAAGCCTAGAGGCCAATTATGATTAGACAACACAGTTGTCAACTAGTGATGAATAAAATGAAAGTGAAAGTTAAGGAAAACTAAACAACAGCACAAAAAGACAGCAGTGTGAAATTTTGGAATGCGAGTTGGCAACTGTCGGTTCGATGAAGTGTGCAGACATTTTGATCCCATTCTGTTTCATTCTGCTTTATTTTTTCCGCGAGACCAGAAGGCTAAAAACAGAAAATTCCCTTTTCTTTTCTTTAATTTTTGTCAGCTTCTTCAGGTTCTTCCGGCATCTAGTCAACAAGACAAACAAATAACATAATGCTAAGAATTCAGAATCTGGGAAATTAGGTCTGGTCAAAATCCAAGTAAAATACAGAATTTGAAATTAACCCGTCAAATGTTATTTCTCTAGCTAACTAGTAACTACTAATTATTAACTAGAGTACCAAAAAAAAATGATCAATTCTAATTAACTATCTGTATTGATGGAGATTGACCACCGTCGATTCCTAGACTACTAATTATTCTTCCTGCCAGGTGTTTTGCAACTTTGGTACCCTGATCCTACGCATATTCGGAATTCATATTCTTTTTCCTTTGCTTTCAATTCTTTAATCCATGTTGTTAGAAAGTTCAATACGATGCTCCTGGAACCAAAGAATATGAATATGTCCCGTGAAAATCAATGTATTCTATACATAATATTTCGGTATATATCTGTTTGATTCGATGTTCATACTCTTCAGTCACCGGTTGCAAACAGATCGCAGCATTGTCTTTTTAAGTAGAGTGAACTTTCTCCATCTCAACACGAGGGGATGACAATCATGGCACATATTGGTCCGTTAGTTCTGAAATGATTCTGTATAATCATTTACTTTTTTTTTTTTTTTTTGGCTAACATGAAGGTTGGATTGTATTTGTCAAAGTATCTATATTATTAAGCGAAACAAAGTTACAACTTGTAAATGACCAATTGAACCACCTTGTGCTTGGCCCAAGTATAGCCACAGCGACTATGTACAGTTGCTTGGAAGTACGACTCTCCCCAGTTGTAGAAATGCCCAGTATTTGTTAGGTTACATGCTGTGCTGCCAAATGGTTAAAATGGACTCGCACTGGTTATCTTTTCTTGTTAACCTCTAATTATTAAAAAAAAAAAGAAGAAGATAAATTGACCCTAATTAGCAATTAGTGTTGATTGAGATGGTGATCGCCGGACAACCGAAAAAGGGACTGACCAGAGTATCGCAACTTTGGATTTCCTAATGCTGCCCACATTCGGAATTCATTTTCCTTTTTCTTTACTTTCAATTCTTTAATCCAAAATTGCCAGGAAGTTGTATTGGGAACAAATGCTTGTTATTATACTAAAAGTTTTAGCTATTGATAGAAGTATAATTTTATTTTTTAAAATTTTTTCAAAAATACATCTATAGAATTTTAAAGGAAAATTGATAATATTAATCAATAATCGATCTTTTTTTTATATTAATCGTTAAGATTAAGTTTGCACTAAAAATATGAATTGCTGATTGAAATGTAATTTTACTTCTTTAAATTTTATGTTCGAACCACATCTAGTATTAGGAGATTACATTCATTAAAAGGCGTTTATGAATTAAAACGTTAGTTTTAGAGTTCAAAAGAATATTAACCAATAAGTTCAATGTGATGCTGCTGGCATAGAATCCGAAAAAGGATAATTAACTTCTCTTGCCATATTTCGTACATGAAACCAAAGATTGCTGGTATGAATTCTAAATATATTATTTCGGTGCATATCTGTTTAATTTGACTTTCGTACTCTTCTTCAGTCAAGGGTACAAACAAGTCGCGGCATTTTCTTATTATGCCGAGAAAAAAATTTATTTAGCATGATGCACCATGGAATGCGTAGCATGAATCGAAGCGATTTTTTTTCATTTTTTATTTTTGATTTTTTCTAGAGTGGCAGGACGTGACATTCTACATAAGGGCCGGCCTCAAAACTTAGTTCCCATCTCATTTTAAGGGCCTGCATGGAGCAAAGGGGCCACCTGCTGCCGACAACTGGTTTTATATATTCCGAACAACATTTTTCCAAAAAGTGAGTAAAATCATTTATTTATTATAGTGAACAATTCTTTCAAAAGTTAATAAGTTAGGTACTTATATTTATAACATATAAAATCTTCTTTTTTTTTTTAATGTAATATTTCATCGTATTCTTTTTCACTGAATTAATTGACATTCTCGTGTTATAAATTGAAGTCTTTTTATCTAATATTAAGTTTAAAGTATTTGACAACAAATATCAAATTTAAATTAAATTAATTCTAATATAACTTGTAATGAGATTATTATTTTCTTCTAAAAAAATTAATTTGTTAGGATGTGCAACGCCCGTAAATATTTACGAGGTCACAAATCTCTCTCTTCTCTGTAAAATAGATTATGAGAATATAATTTCGAGTAAACTTTTTTTCTAACAAAATATATTATTTTTATTAAAATAAATAATTTTTAAAAGATATTTTATTTAACAATAAAAAATTATTTATTTCTATAAAATGATATATTAATAATGAATACTTTTTATTGTGATTTTAACATTATTCTTTATTCCCCAAGTAAAACACTCCCGTGACATGCCTTCCCCTCACCTGCCCCACTTTGCACACCAGTAAGTTAAGAGTGGGTTCCACTTCATAAAACCAATAAAAATCAAGAATTAGCCAACAGTCACGGTGGTTCGGGCCCTAAAAGCCGGCTTAGTGGCCCCATTTTGCTAGTAATTTAGTACACAGTTGCCGATCCGCTGGAGATTTCATTGGTCCAAAACATGCGTGTGTCCCAGTATAACAATAGTAACCGAATATGCTTTGGGATTTCACTTACTTCAACGACTCTTTTTGTATACTTTCCTACCGGTCTCTTTGTCACGGCAAGCATATGCTTCCTAATATTCTGGCAATCTTTCGATGATAAAAACCCCTTCACTTGTTATTCCCAGTTCATTGCCCTCGCTATTACAATTCGCAACCCCCCCCTTTTTTTTGGGTCTGTTATTTTTTACTTTTTGTTTATTCGGGACATTAGAGTTTTTAAATTATAGTGTGATGAAGTTTGGTAAGAGGCTGAAGCAGCAAATTCAGGCAACGTTGCCCGAATGGCGCGACAAGTTTTTGTCTTACAAGGAACTGAAGAAGCTTGTTAGGTTGATTTCATCGGCGCCACCTTTGTTGAGTGGGGCGATCGAGTACGGGAAGGCGGAGGCTGAGTTTGTGTACCTGTTGAACAATGAGATCGAGAAGTTCAATGCTTTCTTCATGGAGCAAGAAGAAGATTTCATAATCCGGCATAAGGTACATAATAAAGCATCTTACAAGTTCATTTATTTGTGTTTATTTTCTCTTTTTGAAAATGATCTCCTTCGTTTCGTGGCATTACTATTAACACGATGAAGGGGCTTGGGCTCGTTTTCTGGGTTATGGTTTTTTGAAGATCAAATTAGTGGTAACATTGCGAAAGAGGGAAAATTTTGAGGGAAATGCTCGAGTCAACTTAGTTGACTCGAGTGCTAACTCGGTCATACCAATGGAAACGCACTAAATGAGCCTGGTGCTGGTTTTGGAAATAAAATATATGTGGGTCCCACACTATTAGACTAACAATTATTTTCAGCAAACGACTATTCACTTGTGAAATTAAACAGATATGGACTTTATATCGATAATACCAGTTGGCAAAAACATTACTTCATAGAAGCGAAAGAGAAATAAATCCTGTTAATTGTGGTTGAAAATAAAAATCTCAGTCCAAGATGAACTGGTGTCGAATTTGCAAGGGTCCAGGTCTTATGCTAGTGACGAATATATATATATATATAATATTTTTTTATTCCATAATTTGTACGTCCAAATATGCTGGATGGAATATTAATTTCCACTTTACGTGAACTCATTATGCTATTATTTCCATTATGTTTAAGTTATTAGAATACTAATATCGGGGCCAAACTTGTTGCCTTTTCCCTTCTCGGTAAATGTTTTTCAGCTTGTACTTTTCCCAAACTTTGAACCAAAATACAAAGCATTGGCACGACCCCGATTTTGCTTTTATCCAAGTAGACAATTACTGCAATTGGAGTATCTTTGATTGCAGGAATTGCAGCGGAGGATTCAAAGAGTAATTGAGACTTGGGGCCCAAGTGGAAGTCAACCTTCTGAGACTCAATATAAAGAAGAGATGGGCAAGATTAGAAAAGATATTGTAAATTTCCACGGCGAAATGGTGCTCCTCGAGAACTATAGCAATGTTAATTACACAGGTATTCAAATGAGACTAGTTGGACGAGGGTCTTTCTTGCTTGGAGTGGGCTACATAGGTTGATGACCAATGGTTGAAATTCAGAAAACCAACTTCTTATTTTCTTTTCCGGTCTTCAAGGAGAGGAAATGATTCCGGCCTTCCCTTTTTTTTTGTTTTTTTGTTTTTTTAGGGTTTTGCAAGTGACAAGATTTTAGTCAAAGTCTTGCGTGAATTCTCTGCTGGGTAGATTAATTAAAAAAAAAAAACAACCTATCTCATTATAAATGGTGTTAAAGTGTTGAAACTTCGAGCCTGTTAAATGACAGGTCCCATGAAAATTTTGGCATAATTTTCTGTTTAAAGGCCACAGATTTTTATTAAGAAATTAAATTCCGCCATTGGAAGCCAAAGTGTTGTTGTGACCTATTTTGTAGGATTGGCAAAGATATTGAAGAAGTATGACAAGAGAACCGGTGGGCTTTTGCGCTTGCCATACATACAGAAGGTGTTGCAGCAACCATTCTTCACCACCGATCTCGTCTCAAAGCTCGTCAAGGAATGCGAAAGCACGATAGATGCCGTGTTCCCAGTAGAGGAAGAAGAAAGGAGTGAAGAAGGAATGGAAGCAATGGAAGCAGCAGGAGAAGGGATATTCAGGAACACAGTGGCTGCTCTGTTGACCATGCAAGAAATTAGGAGAGGCAGCTCTACCTACAGTCACTTCTCTCTGCCTCCCGTCAATCTGCCTGACCCTGATCTCATTCAGTCATTGCAAACCATTTCCCCTATACCCATCCCCTAATGGGACCTGAATTTATAAAATCATATTTCCACGTGGTAGTTTTTCATTAATACTTCATCTTTTTCCATGGTTTTGGGGATACATACTGTAGTCAAATTATCAATATTGCTAGTCAACGAATAGATACTTTGCGAAATGATTTATATGTTAAGCTAACAAAATTGATTGGGTTCCCACTATCGGATTGGAAGTGACTGAATCAAAGAATTACTTAAAACATTAAGTAACATATATATTATTAGTAATAATTACAAGAAAATGTTCTTGATGTTTTGTCAAATTAATTATTTGTCAAATTATGTGTATCTTATGCGTACACTTAATTTTATTAGATAACTTGATAAAAGGTCCAACCGATGATTATGAGATGAGGCCCCCCTTGGCTCACCCTCGGGTTCGATCAACGGTTTAGTTCTCACAATATATATATATATATATATATAAAGCAAAAGAGAATTGCATCTTCAACCGTTGTTACTTAACATTGTAGGCGTCGGGCACCAAACGCCGACATCTCTGTCCCACGTTGTTACTTTACTTTGCTGCTGTGTCTCTCTCTCTCTCACACATCCTTAAACATATGTCCATTCTCGAGATTGTTGCTGATCTCTCTTCTTTGTATTGACGGCGGTTTTCTAGCCGATCTCGTGGGAAATGAGCGCCGGCGAGCTTCTCGACATCGAGCCTCAAGAGCTCCGATTCCCACGTAAGCCTCCCGTTGCTATACTTGACCCAGCTGATTCACTTTCCGTTCGTAGATTCATTTTTATTTTTATTTTTTTTAGCTGTTCTTGTTTTCGATTTATGTAATTGTAATACACTTTGGTTTCAACGAGGAAAAAGTTGAATTGAGGAAGCAGATCTCGTGTTCTCTGCAATTGTTAAACAAGACCGACAATTATGTAGCTTTCAAGGTATTTTACATAATTTTTTTAATTCAAATTCTTTATTTAATAAATATATTTTTTTCTTTGTGGGAATTTGACACGAATCTTTTTACTTGTCGGTTCTCGAGGTTAAAACGACAAATCCAAAGAAGTATTGCGTTAGGCCCAACACTGGAGTCATCTTGCCGGGATCCACTTGTGATGTTATTGGTTAATCTCTACCTCCTTGCCGTTGATTTGTGTTCTGTTCATATTATTTGGTTGCTGGTTCTAGTGCTTATCAATCGATTCATGATGATTCTATTCTACGTTGTATAATAATCACTTGGCTAATTATTTCAAGCAGTTACAATGCAAGCACAAATGGAGGCTCCTGCTGACATGCAATGCAAGGACAAGTTCTTACTTCAGAGTGTGGCTGCAATTCCTGGAGCCACGGCAAAGGATATCTCCCCAGAGATGGTAATGTAATATTTATCAATATGCATTTCTGGGACTTGGGGTCCAGTCAACTAAGGTTATTGACAAGAGGGTGTTTTACCGTGTTGTGATTTCAGTTCAATAAGGAGGCAGGGCATCAAGTTGAAGAATGCAAATTGAGGGTTGTTTATGTTGCCCCACCTAGGCCGCCATCACCGGTTAGAGAAGAGTCCGAGGAAGGATCTTCACCAAGGGCTTCTGTTTTGGACAACAGCAATCTTCGTGCTTCTGAACATCCAGCTGTGAGTGTTAGTTGTCCTGAGTTTCAAATTGAATAGGTTTCCTTTGATCTTATAATCAGTTTTTTTTGTATACCAATTGTGCCAATAGGTTTCAAGATGTTATGTTGATACTCAGGAGCTTGAAGATGACTCATCTGAGGTAACTTCATCTTCATCATTGTCGTCGTCTCAGTCTTGCCATTGGTCTTCAATATTTTGGCCTAAAATTTCGAAATGCCAGTCAGTGGTGGATTGCTGTGGGGCTTTTATGTAATCCATGCATTCATTTGTTGTATGGTTTTAACAATAAGTTCATTGAAGTTTGCAATGGTTTTATGTCAATTCCTTGGTTGAAGGAATGGTCCCTGGTATAATGTTTTTCTAAAAAGAAAAAGATAAATGGTATGTTTGAGAATCATCCTCTTTGATGACATTCCCTGTCTTCCCTGGATCCCCATGTATGAATAACAAGTGGGGATTTTCTTTGACATGAAGAGTGGCCTCCCAGACTTTTCTTTTAATTTACGCACTTCTGTGGCTGGAGTTTCTCTGCATTTCACTGTAGTTCATAATATTTTTTGTGCATTCAATTTTCTTGCAATAGTCTATGACCTATTCCCTTTGATCTTAATCGACAATGGATTACCTTGCTGTCAGTTGTTCACTGACAGGCCATTTGTCCAAATCAACTTATTGGCTTATTGGATATCTTATTTATTAACATTTTTTAGCTGGGATCTGACCATTTACGTGGCCATCTTTGCGGACTTTTGATGTAGCATTTAAATGACATTAGCATGGTGTCAACCTATTAAAATTTCCACTTTGGGAGATACCTCTTGCGCTGTCATTCATCTTGTTCACTCCTCTCTCTCTCTCTCCCCCTGTGTCATGTGCTGCATATGTATCTAGATCATTTTCATAAAAAATAAAATTTATGGTACCTATTGAGTTTTGCTGTAATTTCAGGCCACGGCTCTTATTCCCAAGCTAACCGATGAGAAAAATTCAATTATTCAGCAAAACAAAAAGCTTCAGCAAGAACTGGTAAGGCACTTGGCACATCATTAATCATGGAAACTATAATGCATAACTGCTTTGATACCACACCAGAGTCAATGTATTTTAATCAAAAGTAACAATAATGCAGTTATTTGGATGGTTTGATTTTAATATTTGGTTGACCCTCACATTAGCCTCTGTTGGGGGGAAAACGTGAATGAAAGATAAACCCACCATACTTACAAAACTTTACAATTAAATGTGAGAGTAGTGTGATTTGAACATAAGACCACTTGGTTATGAAGATTTTGATACTATATCAAGAAACTACTCCACTTAAAAGCTTCTCCGCCTAACTTTTTGGGTGAGGTATAGGGTATAAATTATATATTATATTTTAACAATATAGATATACATGTTCATAAAATTAAAGGGCATCCTTTACTGTTAAATTATATTACAATGTGAATCTGTTCATTTTATATGTAAATGTGGGGCAATTTGAGCAGGAGATGCTGAGGCATCAATCTAACGGAAAGAGCAGTGGAATACCATTAATATACATTATTCTTGTTGGCTTGGTGGGCTTGATTTTGGGGTACCTCATAAAAAGGACTTGACCAACGAGGTAATGCCAGAAGCTTGACCTAACGTCGTCAGGAAAGCTTAAAACAGAGTGTTGCAGACGTCTATCGTTCCAAGGATAGGTGCAGATCTTTTTTGCTTTTTTTTTTTTTTATGTCACCGGCCAGTGGAGTCCCTGGGTGAGCACCTCAACTGTGACTTGTAATTGTAATCAACGAGAACTGTGAGGAGGATCCACCAATGAAGTCCCTAGATAAGCACCTCAACTGCGGCTTCTAATTGCTGATTGTATTAACAGTATAAGTATTAACGAGAACTGTAAGCTGGATCCACTTGGTGTTAATTGCACATATCAATGTTTTTATTGTGGAGTGAGTCTAGCTCTAGTTATTTCCTTTCAGTCAATGTCAGTGATGTGCGAGATTTGTCTTGATCAATGAAGATCTCGATCTTTGCTCAAAAAAAAAAAAAAAATCAGTGTTGCCAACTTCTCTCTCCCTTTCTCCCTCTCTCTTTCTCACACTCACACTCGCGCTCGCGCACACACACAAAACAAAATTTTCATAGGTGGTTTTGGTCAGATGAATTACCGAGAAATTAATTGATTGACTACCAGTATTTGTCTTGCACGTCAGCCTTAGCACCATGCAAAGGGGTGCCACGGGACCGGGATTAACAGTGGCATGGTGCGGAGACACGCCATACTTGCACCTCGTGGGAGATCCTTAGGCATGCGCAAGCATAGGGCTTGGCCCCTTGTATCAATCAGTTTTCTGCAGCTCCTCGAATCATTTTGCAGCCAACAACAATCTTTTGAAAGTCATCAGTACCCATTTTTAAAACAATGCAAATCATAAAAATAATGTGATAATTACATCCACCAAACTCATGTGAGCATCGAGGTGTACCAATTAGACATCAGTGAAGGCTGCTCTCACCAATCATCAATGGAATATTTGAAAGCTAATCAAGTCATGGTGAATGTGAGCAAAGCTAAACAGGACAGAGGGAGAAGGTAGGAGGGGGAAGCAAACTGGACATATATCTCTCAAATGAGAGTACTGAAGGGATGATCTCATATGGTGACATGTTAAAGGAGCACAAAGTAACGGCAATAGATCAACAGAGTTGGAGGTTGAATTCAGACTAAAGCAGTCAGGAAATCTTAGACAATTTGCATAAGTTCCTAATTTCTTTTACAATGCCAGACTATTCGCCGTTATAACTTCTGTAGTTGCCCAAAATGACTTCCTGTAAAAATTAAGCAAAACTGAAAAAAACTTGAAAAACGAAAGAGCTGACCTGCCTATCACTGTCAAAGTTATAGAGCATATCATCAGACTCCTTTTCTGTCCATGTGAAGTCACGAGAAGTTTCCATTATTCTTATGTATCTTAAATTTACAGTTCCTTGTGCTGCCCCTACAAGCCAGCATTAGCCAATTAATACTTCTAACAATCCATAACGACATGAAAGAACAAAAACATGCTCAAATTGCAAATGTGAAACGCAAGTGACAAAGGAGGAAAATGGTTATTAAATTGAGCAGTAAAAAAACTGATAGTTGCTTATTTCTTCAATTTTGAGGACTAGATAGTCAGTAAGTTTGGCGTATATATTGGGCATAAATTTATGCTCACCAGCCAATCTTTAAGACTTCTTAGGTGTTACCTTGGACCTGTTGGTCGCAAGCCTCAAACTTTAACCATTAGGCTAAAGCTCAAGTCCCTTCAATACAATCTCAATTGTTAGCTCTCGCTACTGTCAGCACCAATGTCTAAACAATGGTGGTCGCTGCACTGGATCAAATGCTGGGACTTTCAAGACATTTTTGTTGGTGATAGAAGGCCTGTCTCGGCTAGCCACTGTCAACAATTCATGCAAAGTTTTGTTGTGCAATGCTAACGAAATGCCAAGTCCGTCCATTCTTTATAATACCCTATGCTTGAATTTGAATAAGGTACTACTTTGTTTCAGTTATCGAAGTATACTTTATGCACCACTAAGCGTATATAGTCTGGTAATAAAGTGATTGGACTCTTAGTGTTAGTAATTAGGGTTCAAATTCTGGCATTGACGGACAAAAGAGAAAAAAAAAAAAATCCTTTGTGCCAATGTTATGATTTACGAATACCTTTCTCTACCATGTCTGTACGAAATTAGCAAATTATATCCCTGCTGTAGCTGGATGGACATTTTAACATGAGCATTAATCTCATTAATTGCGTGGATTCCTAACATCTTCTTCATTCTTTGTTGTGTGTCTCTTCACTAAGCCTGAGACACGGAGTCAATTTCATAGCAACGAGCCAAATTTCGCCATTAATGTTTTGGATGACTCTTTGGCTATGGATTGTACCTCATGATTTGATTTTCTATGCTGTCCATTTTATCTTATCATTAGTAGCAACTTCGGGTAGTTGTGACGGTGAGCTTGATATTACACAGACATGAACGTACAAAATATCAATGACCCATTTCTCAATTGGACAAGACCACCGTTTAAATCGCACTCAATTGGTTGACCATAAACATTTTAACGTCACCTTTGAACTGACAATAAATGTGGCTCCATCCGACCACGTCAAACCTTAATCTGAAAAGAAACGTCCACAGAACAAAGACACCTACTGGCAGCGTGGCACTCGCGAAGAGGCTTCCGGCTGCTGAATCGGGCTGTGATTACTTGTCTATCTTTCATTGCCGAATCGAATAGTATGATGGTGGAATTGTATCAAAGAAAAGGTCATTTTCCTATCCTATAACCGAAAGCAGCTGTCATAATTAGAAGAAAGCTCATAGCCAATCAATTGTTTCTCGAGGCAATAGCCACCTACAGACATGGACCCAACGTAGGGGTTGCAAAATTCTTGTAATTTCACGTGGACTCGGTAGCTTTAACTTCTTGTCTGGGGCTTATGTACGCATCCACTTCTATAATCCAATACATCATATCATGGCAAGTGGCACGTCTGATAAAATGCATACACCTGTCTGCAAAAGTCATCCCTTCAAAATATCTACTTGTAGCATAGAACAAGAAACTAAGACATATAATAAAAGTTGAATTCAACAATTGTTTACATATGCTTCGAAACTAATTACATTGGAATAACAAAGATATTCCTGTTTCATGTTTCACAAAAGCAAGAGAGTAGTGTTAAACTATTATATAAATATTTTTAAGTTTATCAAACTAATAAAAATAGTATATAATAATTTTTAAAATACTTATTAGTTATATAATAAACTAAAATATTTAATTTTTTTATATAATGAAAAATACATATTTATACTCAAATACTGAAATCGCATTAAACTACTTTTAATTAGTTTAACTTATAGTAAAACATAAATTTACTAATAATTTAAAAATACATAAATTAAATTATATAATATTTATTTAAATATTAATTTTTAATTTGTAAAAAAATTAATTAATTTTAATATCTTCTCTTAATTTTAATTTGATTATACAGTTATTCACAATATTTACTTTAACTTGACATAACTTCAAATTTTAATGAATTATTTTTAAAATTATTATTAATAATTTTAACAAATTTTCTTGACTAGCATTTATCCTTTGAATTTTCGAAGAACCTGTGACATAAGACCTTAAATAGTAAAGTTTGAGACTTCATTTTCTATGTCACTTCATAATAGGTAATATTTATATAATGTTATTATATAAATATTTTATCTTTTTATTTTTTAACTCAAATAAAAAAAATTAAACTGAACTATTTTTAATTCTCAACATAACAAATTCTTAATTTGGAACTTCTTTGAACTCTCAACTCCACAAATTGTTATATCCAAATCTTATAAATTTTGTTACTCAAACTAACTTATATATATATATATATATATATATATATATATATTATTAACTCAATATTTTTATATCAAAATATTTTAATTAAATTATTTATATTTTAAATTTAATCTAACTTTTAAATTTGTCTTCCAATTCAAAATCTTTCTTTCTTTTTTGACTGCTTTACTTCTAATTTTTTATTGTTCTACTCTTTTTTTTCCCTTGTACTTGTGATTATCAAATTAATAAATCTCCTTGTTGCTTTTCTTGCACACCCAATTCCCTTCCTCAAATCGCATGATAGCTGGAAACGGGAAGATCGGCGTTCGGTAATTCTAGATTTGGCTTCCTATGACAAAAATAGCACAATGCAGTGCATAAGACCATCAACCGCAACCATCCGACAACGGCAAGTGGCGGCTCCAATGACCCTTTAGCGGTTCCGACAGTTTTAGTGAGACTTATATATATGCTGTCTCTAATTCAGATCAAAATACTCATTTTAACGTAATTATTGGGTCAATTATATGAAAATATTAATTTTAATATAATTCTCTGCTGGTGTGACGACAACGGGTGAAAACTTCTTCTTTTTAGTTCTCAGATTAAACTTGCTATTAAAAAATTGTTATATGATTTTCAAATATGATAATGGTTCATGGATCAGGCTCTGGCGCTATTATTATAATAAAATAATTGTGAGTGTTGTCAAATTATTAATTTGATTACATAAAGACATATAGCTCATATTATTAAATATATTTTTAAATTATTATGTGATATTTGCATCAGATTAATAAAATATAATTTTTTTATATAATCATCTAATAGTAATATCAAAATTATTGTGTTTTAATGAATAGAAACAGAGTAGGCCCTGAAACCTGTGATTTTAATTTTATGACATTGACAAGAACAAGGAGATAAGTGAAGGTTTCCACAGTTCACCTGGGTTTGATTTTCATGGGGAAGCAGAAACAAGAATGAATAAGGGAACATTGAAGGGACAAGAGAAACGAGTGTTGACCTTGATGGGGTAAACCATAAAACAAAAAGATGATGACAAGAGTAGGTGATAATATAGAAGGGGAAATGAAACTGTGGTATTGAAACTCGCCAACAAATCCATGCAAAAGTATGGCGGAGCCGAAGTCCACAACATATAATATGAGACAAGGAGGCTTGAGCATGGAGAGTGATGGGAGACCAATGAGGTTATTATGTTTTCTCTTATTGGAGGCCCACACAAAGTCGCCTTTTTGATAAGCATTGAGTGCTCACTTTTTGGGGCTTTGGCACGCTAAGGTGGGAAATGTGAATCAATTTTTGTGGGGTGCAAAAGAATGCGTTGTTTCTAAGCTGACTAAGAAAATGGAGAAAGAAAAGGATAGAAAGAGAAGGAAATTTTAAAAAAAGGAAAAAGAAAAAGAAAAGAAAGAAACAAGGAAGGAAACTTAAAAGAAGAGAGTTGGAGAAGACACTGTGGGCAAGGAAGGCATCTACAAAAGTCTATGGTGAGAGTGAGGAGCAGGAAAGGATCACATGAACTTTTCTGACTCAGGTCATGCACATCTATGTACCACAAGCGCACCCCCTGCCGGCCTCCACCTTACGCCTATTTTTATTTTTTCTTCTCTTTTTTGAAAATGTTATGAGACAGCATACACAAGTGTTGGATGCAGAAATCTGATAGAGACGTATACATTCACAATCATAATCATTGATTATTTATATTTTTTTATTTTTTGCATTATTGCAATTAATAAATGAGGATTACAAATATATAATTAATAATTATAGTTAAATAATATGAGTTTGTGTTTGATTTTGCGTCCATACTTGATGTCCATATGTTCGATTTTATTTTTTCTTCTTTTCTTTTTGTTTTTATTAATATTTTAGCTAAACGATCTGCTTCGGATGCTCTCACTGTTTTGGGTTTGGCCGTCCATAGTTTTTCTCATTATGGGTAAAAGTTGAGATTTGAACTATAACTTTAGGGTTGCAAATCATTCTATAATTTTTCCCATTAGTTCATCTTTATTCTTGGTATGTGCGATTATGGATAGAACTGTGTTTGCAACGAGTATCATTTTATGCGCATGAATATGCCGTGTGAATGCGTCATTGAATGAGATCATTTTTATATTACTAACACTATAGAATCATATCATCCAACGGTCACGCAAGCATTTGTACAATGTCATGCAACATATATAGCCATCTTTATATGGTATGCAATCATATGTGTGAGTGTATATAGATGTACAAACACACACGCAATCAATTAAAAGAAAATCTTTCTTGGGCCAAGATCGTTCTATCAATGGCTTGAAGAGGGAATAATTCACGTCAGAGTCGGAGTTCTACTCAGCGAGTCAATAGTAAGCAGGTTAACAATTAATAGAACTCACAATAGTAAACGAGTAGCTCCAATGTTCTTAAATTATTTTCATTAATTCTTAAAGAGAATAATTTTTCGAGTAAAATGTGTTGGAGACCATACTAACAATAACACAGGTTAACGTGTACATACCCAGGCGAACCAGTCCGTGGCCTTTTGACCAGCCCGTCTAGGGAAGACTGAGAAGGCAATCGTCTTGACTAGCTCCTCCAGGGGACGTTTGTAAAGACAATTGTCTTACGAAACACTGATACTTATTCTTGACAGTTTGCAGAGACCTCTGGTTCTTAGACTGTTGATGCTTTGGGAAGTTTGTGAAGGCCTTGGCCCCTGCAATGCCAAAGCTTCCCCATTTGACCCCGTTGTTCTCGTGTTCATATCTCTAGTTTGTTTGTTAGTCCTTGAAGTTGATCTTCTTAGTTTCCCTGGACTGATCATTGAAAGACATTCCACTTGACCTTATCATGTTTTGACCGTGATCATGTTGCGCACCGTTTGTCGCCCGATTGCTTTTGGTAGCAATAACGACTCAATTCCTTATTAGCAAAATTTCGTACCATCACAGGTATTTAAACTAGTAAGTTGTGGAGCCTGCTATTGAAATTCTTGCCATGGAGAGCAGAAGGAGAAAATTAATAAGACCTCCAAACAAAACAGGGTGCTCCTGCGGCCCCGTTTAAGTAAAAATATAAAAACAATTAGAAAGGAACAAGGTAAATTTTATGGGCACAATTCTAGTCGATGAATCATTTATAACCGTTGAAAACTTCTTTTTTTTTAAAAAAAAATGTTTTATTACACTCCTGATTTTATCGATGATTATATAAAAAATAAAATAAGCTTATTTAGTTCAGAAACAAAGTACAGCGAAGAACAAATTTTAATTGAAGCCTAATGATTTAATAGAAACTATGTTTCTTGGAAGGGAAAGATTGCCGTTATTTTTAAACTCGATTGCTTTGAGTGCTTTTTGGCATTCATCCAAACTATCACCTACCAAGCTGTTTTTAATTAACGGTATGATGCTCAGGATGTGACTATTTTTAATTAGTGATTGGTTAAGATTAGTAAATTTTATATAATCGAGCGTTAAGATCTATAACTTCTCATTATAACCGTATAGATCAAATAGAGCTTTAATGCTTTGACCTGGTGGTTTGCCACTTTATTCAGAAATTAACCTTTGATTAGTTTTTTTTTTAAATCCTAATCTATCCATTCAATTCCAACTTACATTTTTTCTATCATAAATTTAGCTTTTATTTGGTTCCAAATGGAAACAATTGGCCGTTTAACCAGCTAGGATTTTAAGCCAGTGACCCACCCAAAGCAACTCACAAAGTGGTTGAACTCTTTAAGGGGACAAAAGCTGGGGCGGGGGGGGGGGTACGTGGGACGAGTCTTTAACCTACTTTTGTTCTTAAAATTGAACTGAACCCCTCACTCCTAGGAAGCTTCTCCAAGACAAAAGTGCTTATCTCAATTCCTTGATGTAAAGTTGTTTATCATTATACTTTTCATGGAAGGTTGATTTTCTTCAGAGCTTCAAGAAAAAAAAAAAAAAAAAAGCGTTCAACTTTTGTGGGCTTCCCTATCTTGCAGATGCTTCTTGCACTTGGTGCTCTCTCTCTCTCTCTCTCTCTCTCTCTCTCTCTCGGGGAGAATCTGCTTTCAGCCCTTGAATTGACTAAACCAAAATTAATGGCAGCATGTCCGTCCAAAGGGGGTTTGGATTTTGGTTTTTATGAGAATGATAATTCATTGTAAGCGAAAGTCTCTTTTTCAACACATTTGCTTGTGTTCTTTCCCTTTCAACTCTCCAAATGGGCCTCGTGTAAAGATAAAAGAAGAAAATCTGCGCTCGCTAGCTGCATCAAAAGATATGTATGTTTTTTCTCTTCATTTTGGGAAAATTTTCAACGATTTGACCAAGCAAACGTCTTTCCTTTGGCATGAATCCTGAAATTGTGGACTTCAATTTATTTTTTTGATAAATTCGAATTTGTGATTAACGAGAAGAGGATTGTAACAAAGAAAGCAAGCGCCCCAGAAGATGAGGCTACAAGATATTGGCCTTTATAAGCGTTTTGTTTTTTTTTTTTTGAAAAAAAAAATCTTAGGCATAAATGGCATGTTCTTGATGAAATTAAAGATTAGATGGACATGATCAGTCGATATATAGTATTATAAGAATAACTCTTATTTCTAGATTGGAATTTTTGAAACTCAATATTATACAATTTGAAATTAGGTCCCACTGTAGCCAAGAAAAAAAAAAAAACTAACCACAATACTGGAAAATTATTTTCCCAGATGAGGAAATTCCTTTATGTTACTAGACCCTAAACAACAGACGGACTAGCAAATTATAGTCTCAGACTTGAACTTGGTTTCTCTATCTCAGCCAAATATTATAAGGTCAAGTTTGCCCTCCAAGAATATTGAAATAGTAACTTCGCACCAGGTTTCAAGACTTCAATGCACCAAAACATTAAAAAAAAAAAAAAAAGGCTCCAATGTAACGTAAAGAAAGAAAAAATATATGCTCGGCCCACTACCAATTTTTTTTCTGTCATATGTGCAATATCGTCAAAATTGTGAAGACGAAAATGGTTCCATCTCGCTCAGTGGTGCACATTCCTTATGACATTCCCAGCTGGAAAATCACTTTGTATGTGTCTGCAGTGGCTTTTAGAAAGCCTATTTTAGATGAGAAAATTCCATTTATTAGTATAACATGTTATCAGTCGTCCAACTCATCCGCGTATACTTTTACACATAGACGATGTTCTTAATTATCTTGTTCAGCATCTTTTTCAATAGTTCTTTTTTTTTTTTCTTTCTTTTTTTATGACAAAAACGAAAATTTTCAGAAGTCTATGTGTGACAAAGACAGAGGGAACAATTATAAACTTGCACTAGTAGCAGCTAGGGTGCAGGAATTAGTTCCCAAAGAGTCGTTTCATAGACAATGGGACGTCTCTTGATAAAGCAATATGGGGATTTTCCATTAATGTTAAGCATTTGCACGTAAAATTCGACCATTTGGGTAATTGATTTGTTAAACATCGGATGATTTTCAACGACGTCGAAATCTCTCATCTTTCATCAAAATGCCAATTTAATATGATTGAACCAAATAAAGAAATCTCCAAAATTTTGGGAAATTAGAGAAATTTTCATAGGCTTCAAATCCATGTTGAGATATCCTCGTAAGTCATGACTACTAAAGGCCACGTAATTAACGGCTGCAATTGATCAAATCCCAGTAAAAACTTGGACGTGTTACCACATCATTGGGCAAGACCTTAAAATAAAACACTTACAGCTTCTTATTTCTGATTGATCCATAAAATGATTTCCTAGATTAATATTTTTATGGACTTGGAAAATATCTTTTTATAAACATTTTATTGATGTACAATTAATTATTATTATTATTTTGTCCTTACCGTAGTCCATTAGAAACCCACTAAAACGTAAAAAGTTAACCGTGTTAGTTGTCCACTATTTTAATTCCATACTTCCTTAATTCAATCACCCAAAAAAAAAAAAAAAAGTTTATTTGCGTTGGAATGATAGACACAAAATCTATTGGCCCTTGCGTTTAAAACTTCTCCAAGTTTAGAAATTGAAATTTTTAAAAGTTGCAATAATTGTGAAACAAGGTAGATTAATAGCCAATAGGGCTCTGGATGTCCAAATCCAAATTAACCCTCCAATTCTAAGCAATCACTCAAACCATTGCATTTATTTTATTGATTTACATAGCATGGACAACTCAATGATTAAGCGTGCGAGTGAGACGCGAGAATCGTGATACATGCCACAGACCATCCACATACATGCATTTCCAAGTTAAATAGCGTTGACAATGGGAAGGAAAAAAAATTGTGGATAAATAATTTTCATTGGTTAAGTTGTCTGTTATTCAAATTATATGTAACATTAAGAATGTCTGATGATAGCTACGAATACCGAAATATTACACAAGAGGGAAGGGGCATGTAGGTGATGTGTGCGGAATGCAACCCCACAAAAAATGGTCACTCTCACTGTCAAGATTGATGGTGATATATTTATAGTCTTTTTAATTAATAATAAGAATTATAAATACATAATTGATAATTATGAGAATAACTTTATTCGAGTATGATTATACTCTACTCGAATGAGACATTAAGGCTTGTGTAATAAAACTCAAACGATTATATTTAGAAGCACGTGTAAATTGATCGACAAATAACATGAGATACTTCACTTTCTCATCTACAAAAACCTTACCTAACAACCAAAGCCCACACGGCAAGAAGTGGACAAGAAGATCAAACCACGAAAGGAGGGAAACCGTGAGAGTTTTTTTTTTTTTTTTTTTTCCCGGTGCAAGGGAGTGAAAGCATTGAAATCCCGCGTTCGGTATCAGCTACTTTGGACCAATCACACTTGGATCTCCCCAAAACTAGCAACAATAGGACGGTCAGAGTTCGCTTGATCTTGACGTTTCACGAGGGAGGAGCTAGGCAGCTGATCGGACAGAGAAAAATGTAACATGTTCCCAAGTAGAAATTACCGACGTCGGGGGCAGAGAGTGGGGGCCACAAGCTGTTGCGTTTTCCAGTCCGTAGAAGTCTGGATCGGTGATCATCAAAAGTGTAAGCGTACGTACATCGTCAAGTTCTGTTCCTGCATGCGAACCGTACACGTGGAATCACGTTGGATTGCGACCTCTCATTCATCCTTAATGGGTCCCAGTTGCCCAGTCGCTTCAGGAAATAAGATATGTTTCCATCCGGTCGTCTTCCCCCACTGCCATGGCAACAAACATGAGACAACGAGTCAGCATCGTTGGATCGATGTTCGGTGCGGTGGAAGAGGGGGTTTCTCCTGTTTGGGAGGATCTACATCGCGGACCCCACTTAATTTCTTCCACTGAATTGTAGACACTTGTTGTCCTGGCCGTTAACACGGAATCTTTCGGTGCGTGCATCGCAGCTTAGCAAACCTCGTGGTTACACGGGGCACTGCAAAACACGCTGCTCATAATGTGGATGATACTTAGATGGTGTGGGAGCCACTGCGTAACTACAAATATTCGAGGACATAAATAATCAAAACTTACAAAATTTTGTTTATGCTATATTTAAAATAATTTATATTATATAAATAATATTTTATACTTATAATATTTTCTGGCAGAAACGCTGGAGAGGTGTTTTTTCTTTTTTTGGGGATTGGGGGGGGTTGTGGGGGCGGAATTAAGAACAATAAAATGATGAATATATATATATATATATATTAAAAGTATATTGTATTTAGCTCTACATATTGAATTTTCTTTTTCATCTATATCCTAAATTTGTGATTCATTTAGCTAATTTTAGATTTCACCAAGTAGAAAAGTTGGGATCTCAAATCATACCATTACATTTTATTGTTTCGATCATTTGAATGCATATTTTTAATGTTTTGATGTATAATTACATAGATTTCATTGGCATAAACATGCTGTATGATAGACACACAAATTGCACAAATAAAAAGAAGATGATTTATATTATGCAAGACAGTATTAATGACGTGAGATAATAGAGTTCATAAAAATAAAATAAACTTTATTATATAATATCAAAGACTAAAATGTGGAGGGTAAGACACCATGGACGCGAATGATAAAATATAATGAAACGTCTGGCAAACGTGGGGTCGAGCGAGACACGCAACCAAATTGCGTGCGGTTGGAATGAAAATGTTAGCGCCTCCATCACGCCAACAAGCTTTTTCTTGCCGCGTGGTCAGGCTATAACCAATTTTTACTTCTAACCACTTTTTACTTCCCAATAATAGCTCTCCAATAATAAGGGTGTCTGCCGTGCCAACTGGAGGAGGAGGGGGGGCTCAGAGAGAGAGAGAGAGATTTGTGGTTGCCTTAGCATCGAGTTGCTTCTACCGCTTTGAACCGCATGAGGGGTGGAATAATTTAAGCTTTCTATCATAATAATAATAAAAAACATGTTCAGTACGATCTTAATAATAGTGCCTCTCTCTCTCTCTCTCTCTCTCTCTCTCTCTCTCTCACACACACACACACACACACACACGCAAAATGGACTTATCCTAAAAAAAAAAAAAAAAATTAGGAGGAGGCGTCTTAAACAAAGTACCTTAAACCAATAAACGGCGTCAATAGAGAGCTTTTCCAAGTTGCTGAAAAAGAAAGCCACTAAAAATGAATGGCTCAAAAGTCCAATGATACAAGACCCATGTGATCTCATGAGGAATGCTCATTGAATAATAAAATAAAATTTAAAAAAAAAACAACCGACCCACCCACCCATAACAAATTCAATTCAATGTTTTATATGTTACAAAGAGTTGGTATAATATAAATACAATTGGACACATTAGTTCAAGGACAATAGCCATATATATATATATATATATATATATATATATATATATATATATATATGTATGTATATTTGGAAGGGTAATGGCCTACTACACCCGCCGTAACAGACACATGGTAGGCAATATAATAAAATTGGATTAAGTCATACTAATGCATCTTTTGGTGTGAATTCAGTCCGACATCCGACCATTGAGACCTTAAATTGCCATTAAATCTATGAACCTGGAACCTCGTAATCTTGTCATTCTACCCTAATATCTAATTCGCACGGTCAGGATTGTGCATCATAGACTTGAGCTCAAGTTTCAATGTGTCCCTAAACAAAATTTAATCCTATGGCATCTAGTGAAAAACGGCCAGGCAATGGCAGCTACACTTAACAGGACAGAGAATTTCATTTCCCTGTATTGCATTCTTAGCTTAAAGAATTGTAGAGAAAATTTCATTAACATGCACCCCAATGTCCACCCACTTTTCTGATCTAAAGTGGCTTTTAAATCCAAGCACCGTGCGAAACAAATTCCCGTGTTCTAACAACATTAACTCACGAACAATTATTGGCTCCTGAAAGGTGAAGCATATAATCGGGATAGCAGCTGATACAAACTAGAGAATGGGAGTTCAGTTGCACACAGAGCACAAGAAGAGTTACCAATATCAAGACTAATATTATGAAAGGTTAATTCTGTCTATCAGATCTTGTTTTTGCCGACTTGTCAAGAGTACAACAAACAAATTAGGTAACACCTTAATCAACAGACGCAACTCAACAGTTGCCCATAATAACATCCAAAACTGACAGAAATTAGATAAGACCTATGCACAACCAGTTACTAAAAATGTTTGCATTGAAGTGGGAATAATAAACCTAAAATACATAAAAGACAATTGGCATACAAGATCCACAGAAAGCAAAAATAAAAAAGATCAGAAATAAAATCATTAAGTTACGAGGCACCTTAGCAACAAAGATTAATTGGTCCAATCAAATGTTCTGAGATGTTAATTACCATTCCGTCAGCACCTCCAAGCAGAAACGGAGACAAGCTCCTTTCGCTGCCAGTAAAGAACAAGGGAAGATTGCTTCTTTTCCACATGAAATCCCTTGACCGGAGTTCGCTGGACCAAACATTCAGCTTGTGATTCAGTGATGTTACTGAATGTCAAAGGGCTGAACCCAGACTGCAGAAATAGACTCCTCCAAGGAGCACTCCTTTCGGGGCATCGCTGGCGACCCAGTACACTTTGTTCAATGCCCGGTTGGACCAAGAACCTCTCGATCTTGTGCAAGGAATCTGGGTTCATATTCACGGCATCGAGTGATTCGAGCAGGCTTGAATACGACTGAATAGCTTGATTTACATGGTGGGCAAATGGGAGATCGGTTCTCTCACAGCCCCTGTCCATAGAAGCTACAATCTTGGGGGAGAGCTGCTTTACAAACCGTAGAACCAAAGGGAGCAATGTCGGGAAACTTGAAAAGGCCCCAATTGGAAGATTCACTGCAATCACTTCTTTCTCCAACATGCGAAGAGGCATTTGCCAAGAACCAGAATTCAAGGATTCAAGACTCAGAATTTCGAGCTCGAATGGCATGTTGATTTCACCGGCAAAAATTCTAAGATTTTCATGAGTGAAACCGAGCTCAAGCTCACTGTGCGAGGAAGGAGAAGCAAAGGCTGTAATTTTAAGAGAAGGGGCGCCTCCACTCCTCAAAGTGAGCTCTTGCATCAGAGAAGCCCATTGCCCGCCATAGCCAATATCAAAATCCACAATGTGAATTCTGTCAAAACCTTCAAAAGCCTCAAGGAGAGCCTGGTTGCAAGTAAAATTGGCAAACTGAAGTATAGGCGAGATTTCGGAGAAAGATTTATAAGCACCAATCTTGAAAATAAGAGTGGAAGCGGAAACGGTAGAGGAGTTGGTGATGGTGTTCGTGTGAAGAAGCGACTGCAAGGCCTCCTTGAAGTAAAATGCAACCCTATGATAAGGCTTACCAATTGGGTGAGAGAGCTGGTGATTGAGCCGCGCCAATATCCCTTGCGCGAGTACCAGATTCCCGGTTTCGATCAGCTCTGCTGCCTGGAAAATTGGGTTTATTATCGCTTGCTGATGAAGCTGCGGGTTCGCTAATTCGTCGGTCACAAATTTCTGCTTCATCATTGCTGGCCTCGGCTGGTGGAGGTTCAGCGTTTGAAGCTGATGCTGCTGCTGCTGATGCTGCTGTCTCTGTAGAAAAAACTCTGGCCTTGGATCAGGAAAGGGGACCTTTTGTACCTGACCGTTGGCTCCGATCGGCCCCGGATTGTGCCTTTTCGTTGGAGGAGGCGACAACAGATGGTGCTCTTGCAACTGGGGATATGAAAGTGGCAGGAACATAGTAGGATTTTGAGCCACCTGGCTTTGATTTTGGTTGATAATCATCTGCGGGTTGAAAATCTGTGGCTTCTCATTAGAAACGTCAACTGCTAATTGTGGCTGTGGTTCTTGATGTTGGAACATGCCTGGCAAAAGACTGCAGTTTGCCGCAGAAAGTAGCGCTGCTGGAATTGGGTTGTGGTTTTGATCCATGGCTGAGGCAATCCTGGCATTGTGGCTAAGAAGTGGAAAATCAGAGGATTGTCCATGAGGAGCAGAAGGGTCAATGTTAGCGTTACTCAACGAATCCAAGCCAAAAACTTGATCTACAACTCCAAAACCTGCATTGAACTCCATTTCATGGGGCCCACTTCCACTAGGCAGGAGCTTGTTTAAACCCAAAGATGTGTCCTCAATTAGCCTCAAAATAGACGGTTCATGGCTAGGAGACCCAGATAACACGCTCTCCCAATCTTCCATTCCCAGCTGCTGCTGCCCGCATTTTTCAGCAGTGATATCTACAGAAGGGTTGCCGGAGACAGCAGCCGCCGCTGCCACCACGCCGGTAGTGGTGGTGTCGGTGGAGGCACCGCCGCCACCACCGCCGTTAGGACCTCCTTGAGAAGAAGACAGTGTTGAGGATGATGTTGGAGGACTAGGACTTCTTATTGTGTCGAACACTGATGTGGGCTCACTGCCCACAAAGCAGCAATTTTCTTTTCTGTTGCTGTTTTCCCACTTTTCTTGCGCCTGATTTTGTGGTTTATGTGGTGGGAAACAAATTAACGCAGAAGAAGAAGCGAACTCAAGCACCCCCTTCCCTTGACAGTCCTCAAAGGGCAGGGGCATGGCCTTCATAAAATTTAGATCCAAAAAAAACAAAACAGAGAGAGAGCAAGGAAAAAAAATCAACAACAAGAATAGTAACCAGACACCCGGAAGCCCAGGAACCAGAAACTCTCCAGTTGCTACCCCAAATGTCACTTACAAAAGCAGAAAGAAAGAATAGTTAGTTTTATATAACAAAACAAGAAGTTGGGCTTGGTCTCACAAGAGACAAAAGCTTCAAAATTTGATGGATAAATCAAATCAGATTTCCTATAAAGAAGGCACAGTTTTGTTTAAACTCACACAGTTAGTCCAAGCAAAACCCCCATTTTTTCAGGTCATTGCGATCTCTCCCTCTCGCTCTCCTTCTCTCTCCTTTCTCTCTCTCTAATGTCTTGTGCAACACCACAAGAACCATTTTTGGTACCCTCTTTCATCTACACCCCTTTTGTTCTGTGGTTTTAACCTCTTTTTCTCTTCTCTTCCCTTCTTTTGGCTTTTGTCGTACTCCCGTCTCCTCCTATTTTCTGCTAATGGATGCGTGCAACATATAAAAGTGGTAAAGTGCTTGCCTTCCCCCTTCCCCTCTCTCCCTCTCTCCACAATTATTTATTTTTTTTTAAAATAAATTTATTTTTCTTTTCATTATGAATATCATTTTTATGTGGCTTTTGTCTGTCTGTAGACATATTTATCTCCCCGGTTGGGTTTCGCTGACTCCTACTATACCACGCTCTCCTGAAAAGCGCGTGCTAACAGTCTGCCATATTGGCCTAGTGTGCATAATGTACGCTCCACAAAAGAGCGTGAGCTGTGGTTTCCTTTTTCAATTATTTTCTTTTACAGAGACCAACGAGATGGAGAAAAGGTCATCCGGGTCAGAATGGTTTCGTAATTTGCTCCCTGTATCCCATAAAGCCCTCAGCACCACGCCTCCGTCTACTTGCAATCTGTTTTCAAATGGAGGGGTATTATAGTAATCATGTTGAAACAGCCTCTGCCGGCCTGGATTTCGAAACTGAATCTGGCGACTAGAGATATCGAGTGAGGCTCTTTTTTTTTTTTTTTGGGGTTGGGGAGTGTTTTAAAATACCGAGACAGTGTAGACGGTTGGGATTTGTTCTGGTTTCAGTCGTAAAATGGGCGGCCCTGATCAATGATTTGCATTTTTGCCCAAAAAATATAACAAAATGGAAACAAAAAATGTTTCTTTCTGATCATGTCGGGTCCGAGCAGAACCAAACAGTTTTGAGACTGTTGTCCCAAGTGTCAAGAAGGGTTGGCTGCTTAAGACAAATGATCGTGTCATAAAAATATAAGTAAATAAATAAACGATAACGTGACATTTTAAAAAGCAACAAATAACTTACATAACACACCACGGAATATAATTAATGACAAATTAATTAAAAAATTTAAAATTATTAATGATGCAAATATAAATTTATTTTAAAACTAAAAAATAAAGTGAACATAGATTTAAAAAAGAAAAAAAAAAACATATAAACGTAGAGGGTTACATCTTACTTGTTACAATTTTCTTATTTTTACCTCTTGTTTTCGTGTCTTCATTGCACGGATTCATTCTCATTTCTTGTACGCTTAGTGGGGCGACCAAGGCAATCCAAGTTGCCTCGCACTCATAAATCTCCCAATTCAAGCCAATTCTCTAACCATCGTCATTTAATCGGGCCCATAAGAACCAAGGGGAAATGACTCCAATCTTAGATTTGCATTGAATTCGATTGAACTGCTCATAGCCAATATCAATTAATACAACAAGTTGCTTCCATGAAACTACACAAGTTCCCCTCTACCACAACTCCCTTCCCCCTTCCTAATCCTAATTAACCTGCCAAGTCGAAGATAAATGATAATGGCTAGTGTTTCTTCTTGTTCCTTGTTCCTTGTTATTATTTTTTTTTGATAAAAGTATTGTTATTTTGCATGTATGAAAATGGCACGTTAAAATGTTAGAGTATCAAAAGATCTACGAGTAACTAATGCTACCACATGAAAGAGTAATATATGAGACACGAATTAAATAATTAGGTTAATTTCCAGCCCAACCAAGAAGCAAAGTATATGATATATTAGTTTTCAATCAACTGGGAATTTATGGATTGATTTGATTTGGTGCCTTTTAAACGAGGGATATAAACGATATCTATTGAATTATCGAATGCATGTTTAATGAATAGAAATTAAAAACTACGAAAGACGCTAGATTTGGACCACAACATCAATGGGGTTGGGGGGGGGGGGGGCGCGGCGATAAGCGTAGCCTTTCGGTGAAAGATAAATACAGTGCAAGCAAGGTGTGGTCTCGTAGAGGCTCCTCGAAGAGGCAAACAATCGGCATTGTGTGCAGTCGTTGGCAACTTGTTGCTGTCAGTCAGATCAGATAATAGCGCAAGCAATCCTTCAAAAGACTGGCATATGTTACATGTAACATACAACCATTGCAGACTTCGATTGTTTGCTGTATCCTTTCCCAATACCATGCTTTAGAAATTTTATTCACGTACAGAGCCTCTGCCCGTGCGTTGCTTTCAGCTTTTCTAAGTGGTCTCACGGCAAATCTAGGGTCAATGGAGGGTTCGCCCTAGATTCCTAAAATGGACGCTGCCACTGTTTAATGTTAGTCTCCTTTTCTTTTCTCAGTTTTTACGTTTTTGAAATTTAAGGATCCAAATATATTTTATAATATTTATAAAATTTATTATTTATAATTTTAAACTTTTAATGAATATAAAAATTAAACTAATTTTTTTGACGTAATATCATAATTTAGTCCATTCTGTCTATATTTGTTAATTAATAATTTGACTATTTTATATGTTTAATTTATTCGATTTCTTCAATTTAGTTTTAATATGCTACATGCTAGTAGTAAGGATGAATACCAGATTGTGTGTTGAGACCCATAGTCGTATGTCTCATTTTTCATTTTTCTGAAATCAAACTATGAAGCAATTAAATAGAAAACTATGGCTTGCCATACTAGTTTCTTCGTGGAAGCAAAGTTTATGTACTCTGAAACCTAGAATGGGGTGTCATGAAATTATGAATTCTTGCATAGGGCTGATTCTGGGTAACAAGATTGAAATTTTTGGGATGTTGATGCGGGGATTGCGAGGAAGGGATGACATGGTTAAGCCGAATTGTTTACGAGGGAAACAATTCTTTGAACATGTCAGGGAGGTGCTTTGTTTGTCCGTCGTCAGCCCATGTGAAAGGTTGCTAACAACACCATTTCTCTCCTGCATGTGAAGTGTAAAGTAACCCAATCCCCCAGCTCTAAATCCCACTTTCCTGCCCTCTTTCTAGTTTTCTATTCAAAACTCTTTTTTCTTTTTAATGTCCTCTCTTACCTTCCCCTCGGCTCTTAGGAATGGTCACGAGTTCTTTTCTCTCTTCTCAAGACACCCTACGCTTCAAGCAAAGCAAACACAAAAAGTTTGCCTAGGCTATGCAGCCATGGGTAACAAAGCTTAAAGAGTTTTTTATATATATATAATTTTAAAAAATATATAGCAAATATATCCTTATTGTAGAATGAAATCAAAATTTTCACTTTTTTTTTATATCTCATTTAATTTTTTTTCTATATAATAGATTTATTATTTAAATATTATTAAGTTTGAATAAATTTTTTTGAAATTTTTAATTTTAATATAAATAAATTTAAAATTAATTATCGTATTTTTCACATAGATCTTCAATTCTTAGAGTCAAGTTAATAAAAAGACTCAAACTCATATTAACACAGAAAAAAATTACATTAAAATACCATTAAACTACTATTTAGAGCGATTAGTTTGAAGAGTATTTTGAAAGTGCAAAACCATGACTTATTATTTAGTGATTTATTGGTCTCCTCTGTTACATTAGGATTACAATGATTAGAAGAGAAGATATATATTAAGCAATTATCTAAGAAACTCTACCATAACTCAAAAGCTTCTTCAGGTTTGATAATACTATTTTGGTTTGCAGGGCTATGTATTTTTTATTATTATTATTATTTAAAAAATAGTAAACGCAGCAACTGAATTCCGTAAGACTTTTTTTTTTTTTTTTTTTTTTTTTTTGTTTTAAATCTAGCTAAGGCTCTTCTTTCACTTAGCTTTGGTTAACTGTTGCTAAAGTCAGGCATGATTCGGTTTAATTTCTTCTTCTTCTTCTTCTTCTTTTTTTTTTTTTCAAAATATGCATTACAATTATATCGATTATTGTACTTATAAGTTAAAGTTGGTGTCTTTTTACTTAATTGTTTATAAAAAAAAAACACTTATTATTGAAATGCTATTTAATTTAAATATTTTTTTAATATTAAATCTCAATATTAACAAACCAAACCTTATCAGTTTATGTCAAAATACCTGAACTTATTTTTCGTTGTGATAAACTGCACCACCGCAAAGACTTAAAACAAATACAGAGAAAGACACAATGGATCACACGATTTGGATTAATTTTCATCTAATCAAGGAATTCCGAGTTCACATTGCCCGATCCAATTCAACCCGCCCTTAAATAGGCAGGCTTAGGCCGAGTCTTTGCTAGGCTTTAAGTCAGCTAGGCCCGGATCTGTCCCACTCAAATATTAATTGAAAAAGGCAATGTAAATTTATATACCTGACCCGATGTGTATGTTGGATTGGTCTTCAACGTAACAGAAAAGACATTGTCTGACCCAAGTTCAAAACAGCCCGTTAGTGCACACATGTCGACTGCGCCCTCCACCGAAAGGAGTTCGTTCATATTTCGAATTTTTGGGGGTCCAAAGCCGAAGACCGTCCTGCGAAGAGATTTGACGTCGGGATTGGCCATATTTGATCAGCTCTATTTGATCTTCTACCTGTACGCGTTCAATGTTGAGTATTACAACTGAAACCTACATCGTGCAAATAACATAAATGTAATTCAATAATATTGGAGTCATTCCTATAATTGAAAATTTTGAATTCGAGTTGAGTTAATTAACCAAAACAGGAAACCGGGGTCATTGGCGCATGGTTGCTCACGCAATTTGGTAATATTTCAGGGAAGAGGACATGCATGAAACATAATGCAATTGCTATAGAACATGAAATAATTGCGTGCGAAGTATGCCAGTACGGTGATCGTTCAATTTATATGACCACCAAACGAAACGTCGGCGGTGTTCACAGAATCGTTACTCGTTTTTTGCCCGAGGTCATCCTTGCACCGACCTCTCTATAAAAATTTTAAAATGGATCCAGGGTTCTTGATTGTTTTGGGGCCTTTGATAGGAAAGCCACATGTTATGAAAATACTAAAAAATATATTATATCGAAATTGCATTGGTGAAACATAATAAAAAGTACACAAGAATGTCTGAATTGAACAATAAAAGTTATTGACTAATCATATTTGAGACAAAATTAAAATTTGAGTAATACATTACAATAACAAAGAAGAGAAAGAAAGGTATAAATCAAAACAACTGGTGAACCCATCCATAATTGATTTATGATCTTGCATTCGCAAAGTGGAATTATAGAGTAAAAAATAGCATTAAAATCAATAGGTTTACTGATCTAAGAGATAAACACATATGGCTAAAGAGAAAGAAAAAATTCAGCTACTATATGTTTTTATTTTTTTATTATTTTTTAATACTTAAAAATAAGAGTTCAAATGATTATATTATTTTATATTTTTATTCGATTGTTATTATTTTTTTATTATAATAGGCCAACCAAGGACTTTGAAAGTTTGACTTAAAAAAGTAAATTGAATCCCAAAAGTATTGTGTACGGCACAGAAAAAACTAAAATTAATAATAATGATTGAATTTTAAAAAATAAAAATTATAAATTTTTTTAGAAAAAATATTTTTAATTAAAATAAAATATAATATATTCTATCTCTTAATAAAAAATTTAAAAAATATATAATATATAAAATTATAAAAATTATAAAAAATTTTGTTTCATAAAATTTAATTAAAATATACATGTTACCGATGCCGTGGGAACAACGAGGCGGGCGGACCGAGCCTGCTCGACCTTTACGAGACACCTCACCACCCAGTCGATCCGATTCCCAACGCCAAGTCCGAATCCCCTGCTGCCTTACAAGCCGAGCCTGTCCCGCCGTCGATCGTGTCCCAATACAAACACACTCTACATGAGAATTTGAGAACAGGAACACATAAAACAAACAACGAAGACAAATTACGGTTGCCCATAAAAAAGTTTTAAACTGTTGTTTTTAAAAAATTTTGAATCAGATGGTGCTTGGCCTTTTGACAAATTCATGCGTCGTAATTGATTTCTAATGAGGAGCACCCAGACAACAAAGAAAGTCTCCAAACGTCATGTCGTGTGGGGTTTTCGCGGGACCACCGGAGGGTCAAGAACATGGGTTTTGGCCGACGATGTGGGCCTTATCCACTTGGCATTTCATGAATCACATGGGTGTCTGCCACGTGTCATATACGGCCATTAGTGACGTTTAGCTTACTCTTGGGTGCTTCTAGCAAGAGGAGCAAGCAAGGGACGGTCCATCCGGGAGTGTCTCCTGGTGCCCCCCCCCCACCCCATCTCAAATTCTATCAGAGGACCCACGTGTGTTTACTGTTTAGGGATTACTAGCTTCAATAATTCAAATCCAATGAAGAGAATTGAAAGTAGCTTTGGTCGGCAGGCCGACCAACTAAGCTCAACAAAAAAAATGTTTGTGAGAAACAATGTATCAAAAGGCACATCAAGCTAAGGGACTTAACTTCAACCTACAGATTGTAAATGTTCTAATTATAATTCCTCACTAAAGACTGCCCGACTATATTATACAATTCTTTTGTGCTTGTCCAATCCCAAGGATGCAAGTGGGACGAAACAATGAGTTAGTCCTCCCGGACAATCTTAGAAGCGCACTACTCTATCAATCAATTTTGTATATTAAGTTTGGATTTACATTTGTATTTTATTTGACTTGATCAACTACAACGGATATGGAATTAGTCTATCAACATCTCCAACATGCAGCGAATGTTTGGCGCCCACCCAATTTCTTTGCATCTTTTTAATCGAGTAAGATGTCATAATAAATGACAGCAAAACGAATAGATTAAAGTGGTGTTATACTTTTCACTAATCCTATACGATGTGATTAAAATAATCGTAGCAAGCTTTGAAGATAAAAACCGTAGGCAAGGCCAAGAAACAAAGGATGCAAGGACAAGGAATAGATTTTCCCTTGGTAGAAAACAGATGGGATGCACTCGCTTCCCAGAATTTGTCTGTTGTTCAACTTTTCATGCAGTACTCTCTTCCATGTGCGGATTTTCTACCATTTCTTTCAAGGGCCGGCTGCCAGGACGGCCCCATGGACTGGCCCTAATGTGCTGATCTGGCTGACATGGGTCTGCGCTGGACCCAAGTGCTTTTTTATTTTTTAATCATATGATGCGAAACGAGTAAGATAGGATGCACAGCACATATTATATAATTATTTACATGTTTTATTATTTTTGTTGTATATATTATTATATTTTATTACATATCATGTTTTTAAATAAATAAATAAATATAATATAATATATATATATATCTATAGAAGAGCGTGCGGAGGTCAAGCGGAGCCTACAAAGCCTTGTCCGATCATCTTTTCCGATTTCTTTATGGAATTTTGAGACCAAAGATCTGCTTGTTAATTTCTCTTCCCTTGGCTGGGGTCTTTATGTCTTGGGACACGTGATTGGAATGTGAAAGAGGAGTAAAAAGAGACCACACCACCCACATCTTCATATTTTCTCCTGACTACTCCTCATCCATGCATGTGCATGTTCTTCAAGATTGTGTCTTTCACACCTACTTCAGGGATTTGCATTTACTGTTCCTACTTCTACCACCACCTCTATATATCTACAAAAACTCGTGTTGCTTTTTGGAAATCACTGGGATTAATCCTATTGAGCTAGGCGTATCCTTCTCAACATGCCATTAAAAAATATTCTTCTTCTTCTATTTTTATGCCTCTCCTTGCGTGCTTGTAATGCCAGACGACTTGGTACCAATCACAGGAAGCTCGAGAAGAAAAGTCAGATTCCCAATCAGGTTAGTGCAAGTTATTTTCTGCATATATGACGATCGTATATACTGTATAGCTCAATATCTTCTAAGACAATTCTTCCATTACTTGGCGCATCATGAGAAATAAACTGAAAGCGTTTTAATTACAATGGTGTGGGATGTTGCACAGAATGACCTGAAAGGACTTCCCTTAAAAAATGATATTGCTGGCGCTGCAACAGAAGATAGCATAGGGGAGACCCAAGTGGACAACCATACCCAGAAGCGGAAAGAGTCAAAGGTCACTGCCACACAAATGGTAATCAAGGATAAGAAAGCGGCTGCATCATTTTCTTGGCGTGTGCCGCAGAATAAACGGAAGAAAAAATATCCGGGTTTCGACTCGGATTACGCACCACCAAAGACACACCCTCCTTCACACAACTGAATTTTATTGCCCTTTTTTGACCTTTAAGCTTTATACATTTCTCTTCTCGTCTCTCTAATTTATAGGGTATTCTTGAGTCCTCATCGTCTACAAAATCTTCAAGATCTCCAGAGCAGTGAAGAACTTATGAGGACTGATATAGCCATATATATATGTGTGTGTCAATTTTCTCTTCTTCTCTCTCCGATGCAGGGGGGGCCTTCATCGCTTCTCATCATCTACAAAGTTTTTGAGAACTCATGCTCTATGGTTAGGGGGTACCATCTAGCCACACATATTTCAAGTGTCAACCCTATAGATTTCAGTTACCACTGTTATTGTGTCATGGCTGCTTAACCTTAGTTACACGAGATTTTACAGCATAGGGAATTTAAGGAGCACTGTCTATCTTTGGTTGATGCAAATCAAAATGCTAACTTGCAAAGTTAAATTATCTATCACAAGATTGTCGTTACCTTGCAAAGCCAATATTTACTTTGCAACTGCGGTTGGTATATGATTTCTGTTAAAAAGGAAAAACAAGAAATGGTTGTATAACTTGTATGTACTACTGTAATAGATAGTTATTGTTCACTGTTTCAATTACATTTCTGGTGACTAGCATTCATCCAACCAGAGCACATTCACACAAACAAAGGAAGATTCTTACGTGTTAATTACTACTCTCTCTCTATCAACGCCTTCACATGAAAGTGCAGATATGAATGTATAGTAGGTAGGAACTCTATCTTTCCATACAATGCAAGTGTGCATGTGCATGTTGTAGGTGAAACGCTGAATATGGACATCAGCATGGTTACAAAGGACACGAGTCTTTCTCTTGTTCGTGGACTACAATAAAGTCTTCAGATAACTTAAATCTCAAGCGAATGCAAACAATCAATTTGCCGTATTTTAGACTCCCACTTACACATTGTATGTACTAAACCATTACTTGTTTATTTTCAACTTTTCCATTTATAATCAATAATGATTAAAGACATCAAACTGTTGTTATAGAGTTTTTGGAAATATTATACAGGTAAGCGTAGGACATGCATGCATGTGAGAAACTTATGGGCAGAGATATTTGCGAAGTGCGGTCCGTGATATCCTTCATAAATAGGGGCATCTATCATTTATCACATCAATTGACCTTTCCAAATCCTGTCCTCACATAGTATTTGGAATTTTGGTCGCTAGCTGGATGTTTGTTCACATCTCTATATTCAGAGAGTGGACACATTGCCAAAGCATCACCTCACTTCATCGTAGAGAGGTTGACAATCAATTTAACTGGCTGGCTGATCCAAGCTTTCAAGTAGATTGTTGACTATAACTCTCTCCCTCTCTCTCTCTCTCTCTCTCTCTCTCTCTCTCTCTCTCTCTCTCTCTCTCTCTCTTTCCATCTGTTGGATTAGGATTTGAACCCATGAGGTTAAAAAAAAAAAAGACATCGGAAAAAAGTTAGCAATTAGTGATGCATTGATTATAAAATTTATTGAGTATTAATAATTTGTTTGAAATCAATTTTTAATAAAATTAATCTGCCTTCTCATCCCTCTCCCCTCTTGGGTTTAGACCCTCAAAACAGATCAAAAAAAAAAAAAATCTAGGGCAAGAATTTTTTTCAAATGATCCTTGTACAGTGCTTTTTGGGTTTACTTATTTTTAAAGGATGATATGATTAAAAACGACTCTCAAGTTCCAAAAAAAAAAATGTTAGAATTTAATTCCATTAATTTAGTAATTAAATCATAAAATTAATCGCTTATTTGATATAATTATGAATAAAACAATTGAATTGAACTCCCCTTTTAAAGAAACACTTTTTAAATGATAGAATCCAATTCCTTGTATCCATTTACATCATTATCCTTATTAAGAAGAATGGCCTTATAGTGGGTGACAATTCAGAAAACTAACACATTTAAGTGTTTGACCTCTGTATTTTTTCTCCAAATGAATTACTATAGTCTCATCCATCTTCGTGAGAACTACTAGCTGTAAATTATTAGTGTATCTTTTAAAATGCAAGAATTCAATTGAATTATTGAACTTTAAAATTTTTTTAACAAATAAAGGGATTAAGAAAATTAATTTCAATTAACTCGAAATAATAAACTTGCTTCATTCCAAACAACCTGCAATTCCAGTCACTGAGTTCTTGGATACTTTCCTCTACAATTTCCTCTTATGGGCGACCGTAGTTACACAGAGCCTATAAGGGAAAAAACCGCCTGCACGGAGGAGGCCTCGGAAACTAACCAAAGAAATGAGTTTCGACAATTCCCAGGGTGTCTCCAAAACCAGGGAAACTAGCAAACTAGAAAACTTGTAGCAAAAATCATAACCCAATTTCGAAATGTTAAGCAAAGGCGATGGTTTCCCAAAAACGTAACTTTTCCTATGAGATTAGGGGAGAAACGAGATGACTTCAATTACAATTGCAGGCCAACTATATTAAAAGTTGCAGCAAAAAAATGGGGGGGGGGGGCTTCTGATCCCGATTTGAGTTGTGAGATTGTGATAGAATTTCTAGAAATATAAAACGGCCTTGTTGAAGTCAAGATATGAAGTAGAAAAAATCATTTCACCATACAGTTTTTCTTTCTTGGAATTGTGTTCATCAAGTGGTTTCTTTTGGTCCCCATGTACAAACCCAATAGAGGCTGAATGAAGTTACTTAGTTAGGTTAGACATGTTTCAAAATACTGAGAAAATTGTGCTCAACAATCACAGTGACTTAGATACACAATGATCAATCAACGCACAATACAGAGTAATGCTAACTAGGAGGAAACATTGCGTAAGTATTCCCAGACAATCTTAAAAGCGCATTATCATATCTATCAAAACATTTTTTGGTCGAAATATCCATCAATTTTTTAAATTTACATTTGTATTTTATTTGAATTGAACTCCTAAAATGGATATCGAATTAGGAAAAAGGACAGTGGATGGGGTGTAGGTGGAAGACTGGGGTCCCGTGTCCTATTGTTATTTTTTAAAATTTTTTTAAAAATATGTGACGTGTCTAATTAAAATAGAATCTATAATTAGATAACATAAAATGTGTATATAATTATATATAAAATTTTATATGCACAAAATTGATACTGTTCCTACATATGCATGAGTTATATTTACATCATATATGTGTTTTATGTATATTTATGTTAAATGTATGTAGAACACATAAAAAAAAAAAAAAGAATTGAAGATCCGTATCTTCTCCTATATGTCTTTCTATCCATCAGGATTCGTCTACGGGGCTCGTTCCTATAGTAGGATCCATCGAACTATATCTACCAACATTTATATTTGGATCTACATGTCAAACATGCCCCGAATGTTTGGCGTTCACCCAATTTCCTTGCATCTTTTCAATCGAGTAAGATATTATAATCAATGGCAGCAAATAGAATAGATTGGAGAGGTGTTCTACTTTCACTAATACTACTCTATATCATTAAAATATTCACAATGATGTAACCGGAAAAAGAATTTCATAATATGCTTTTCAAGGTAAAAGAAAAAAAAAAAAAAGCAAGGAAGGCCAAGAATCAAGGAGGCAAGGACAAGGAATAAAATTTCCCTTGGTAGAAAACATATGGGATGCACTAGCTTTCTTGATTCTGTCTAAAGTTCAACTTCTCATGTAGTACTCTATTCTATGTGCCCATTTTCTACAATTTGTTTACGGGATTTTGAGGCAACAGATATCTCTAGTTGGAGCCTCTCCTTCTCTCCCCATAAATCTTGGCTCTAAGCTGTTTCTCTTTCCTTGATTGGGTCTCTATGTCTCCGGACCCAACAGGTTGAAATGTGAAATAGGAGGAACAAAAGGAGATCACCCAAATCATCATATTTTCTCTCATCGCTTTTCCTCACCCTTACATTTGCATGTTCCACAAGATTGGGTCTTTTCACATCTACTTCAGGTGTTTGCCCTTAATGTTCTTACAACATATACTACAATCCTAGCTACTTCAATACATCAACGAAAACTTCTGTTGCTATTAAGAAATCATCGGGAACCTATTGATCCATAGGTTTCCTTCTCAACACGTCAGTCAAAAATTTGCTTCTACTACTTTCATATCACTTCTCGCGTGCATGTAACGCCAGAGGAATTGCTGCCAACCACAGGAAGCTTGAGAAGAAAATTCAGATTCCCAATCAGGTTTGTGCACTATGACAATCTTTTATAGCTCCATATATCTTCTAATACAATTCTTTCATTTTTCTTCAATTACTTGGCGATTCATGAGAAATACGATGAAAGCCTTTTAATTACAAAGGAGTGGATGTCGCACAGATTGACTAGAATGGACTTTCTGATACATTTCTCTTTAAAAATAATCATGTCGGTGCTGCAACAGAAGATAGCATGGTAGAGACCCAAGTATAAAATAAATAAAGCCCATAATTAATAAATAAAGAATTACAAGATATTTTTTAGTAATGTCACGCATGCACGACTTGGCAATGAGGAAGAATATTATACTTATTGAATCATACAATAGCTATATAATGTTGGATTTGGAATTTAACTAAATTTTCTCATCTCTCAAAATCAATTATTATTTATTGTGCCTTCATGTAAATCATCGGAAAACCCTGTTTTGTTTTCCTTCAATGTGAGATTTGGTTTACTCCCATTTTGAAAAAAGCTCTTACAACTTAGACTAAACACGACTCTTCCAAGCCCACCGATCATCCACACAGTCCACACAACAGAAAATACCGAATATTTTGGTTCCCACGCTCTCAAAGGTCTTTTTAAAAACTTACTGGGTCCAAGCCCATCAATCCTCCAAATCCTGGATAGTGGGACTGAGTTACTCCAGATCCCGGGAGCGCCGAAAAGAAAAAACCGGTCCCAGCTTGCAGATCAAAGTCAAGATTATCAACGTCTGTTTGAATCGTAATAAAATTGCCTTTATTCTGAATATTCATGGTTTCTGCAACACCAATTGTGACTGCAATGGTTTATTGCCACCATTTTAAGATAGAGAAGAATTTCACCAGGAGCCTTTCTTTTCTTTACTATGCAAGTTGCAAAAGCACAATAATTTCAATCCCTTCATGGCATATTTTCTTGGTGAAGTTAATGGAACAAAAGGACAACATACGTACCAGTTAAAGACACTGAAGCACGCGAGAGAGAGAGAGAGAGAGAGAGAGAGAGAGAGAGAGAGAAGAGCCTGTTAAAACTAATAGTGGTTAGGGTGTCTCTTTCATAGAGGATTGTGAGTTCAACGCAGTAATAGAAATGCTCCAAATAATGGAAAACTAAATGGCATATTCTCCAAGTCGCAATATTGCCAGCCATCACATGCTTTGATCGGAACCAATGTGTTCACACGGCCATGTTTTGTAATAGCTGATTCCTTGCCAGATTAACTAGAATTTCCATCTATAAAACCACCCTTCCACACCCCCCGGGGCAGTTCACCATAAGCACCACTCAACAAAGAAATATCTTCTTCAAGCCTTTGTTATTAGAAACTGTGAGACTGCTCCAAAATGGCTTCTAACAAAGCTGTAGCAGCAACTGCTCTTCTTCTCCTCTTCAATCTTCTCTTTTCCACTTTGGTTAGCTAGCATAAAGTACCTTGTCTTCCACTACTACCACCACCACCACCACCACCAAAGACTCGAAAATGCCCACCACCGATGGCCACGGACAAGTGCCCAAAAGACACCCTTAAGCTCGGTGGATGTGCTGACTTACTCAACGATTTGCTCCATTTGTTGCTGGCAATCCACCCAAGACACCATGCTGCTCTCTCATTGAGGGTCTTGCTGACTTGGGAGCTGCCGTTTGCCTTTGTACTGCAATGAAGGCCAACATTTCGGGCATCAATCTTAATGTTCCCGTCTCCTTGAGCTTGCTCGTGAATTACTGTGGGAGAAGATTCCAAAGGGGTTCCATTGCGCTTATAGATTCCGAAGCAAGTAAAAAATAATCACCACGACCACTAAATCGTGTGTCTTTGCGTTTTACTATTCGATGCTTTTAAATTCAAGGAGTAAAAATTATTACTATAATGTTTTACTTTTGATTACAAAGTATATAATTTGATTTTTGTAACCATCAAGTGTTATAGTAAGATCATATCTCTAAATGATCTACAACCAAGGAAAATTAAAATTTATTAATCTACATCACATACGTCGGGTCGTATTTTTGGGTGCAAGTTAACATCCATGATACCGAACTATTAATACTTGAAATTGGAATGAAAGAGATTTCTGACACAGTATTTTAATATTTTATCGTTGTACCACTAGAAAGGAACGCTATATCACACTAAGAGATACTTACATCGGACAAAACAAGGATCAAGGTTATATGTGTAAGTAACAACTTCAGAAAAATGGATTCTGATCCTCCCAATTTTACTCAATCTGTTAAAGAAGTATAACTGAACATAGAAACATCAAAGAAGAGGACAGAAGGTTCACATGGCCTCCTCTTCACTTGGAAAAGAAAATGTTCCATGCTAATGAATTCGGGTTCATAAGCATGGGTTCTAATGTACAAAATCTTGCAGCGCTTACCAATGAGGTGTCATCGATTAGTGTTGCACAAGAAAAAATCAATTATAGACACCCACCCTTGCCAACAAACAGCAACGAAAGAAACAGAGCCGGAGATGGATGAGAACCACGAGGAAAAATCTTGTCTTCTCTTTGTATTTAATTATTTCTACCGATAATCAAATCATCCCATAGGACAAGGAAGTCTTATATCATTCGAGGTTGTAACCTACAACTTAATAATCACTAATTGCAGAATCACAGGGTATTTAGATGGGATTAGGATAGGTGGTATGGAAAAATGATCATGTGTATTTTAATTTTTGTAGCTCTGGGCACAAACAAATTAATATTTGGTCTAATCACTTAATTTTAGACCGCATTTGAAATGGTTTTGCACGAGTTAACATAGTTATTGTGGATTTGACATTTATCTAATGATTTTTTTATATATATTAAAAAATTTATTAAAGTATGAGCGGCATTATAAAATAATTCTCTTAATTCTAATAAATTTTTGTATCCTCCTGTCAGAGACTCCTATCTTAACCAAACTAGAAGGAATTCAGAGAAGAAAGAAATAGCCAGCATGTGCTGACATTCTGCTGAAAAAATATATATAGAGAGAGAGAGAGCATCTGATTGGAACATATGTTCCTGAAAAGACGAGGGAAAATAACATGCTTCCATCTATAAGGCAAAGCTTCAACAGAGAATTAGAGATTCTCACGCACACACAAATGTGTGTGTGTGTGTGTGTGAGAGAGAGAGAGAGAGAGAGAGAGAGAGAGAGAATGCTTCTATGCGCACTTGAAGCCTTGAGGAACATTCTTGCCACAAGCATTAACAAGCAAACTAACAGCAACTGGCAATTTGAGCTTGACAACTCCAAGAACATTGGCTTTGATGGCGGTGCATAAACACAAAGCCGCTTCCAAATCCGCCAGACCCTTTATAACAGTGCAACATTCTTCACTAGGCTTAGTCCCAATAACCTCATGAACCAAGCCTAACCAGCTGCCGCAAACACCAAATTTTAGTATGTCTTTGGAGCACTTTGCCGGCGTCTTTAGGGCCAAGGGAGGCGTTGGGTATGGGGGTAACTTATGAGACGAAACACAATAGAATGATATGACAATGAGCAGAATAAAAACAGCCAATCCCTTGGAACACATTTTTCTTTTTCTCATAGAGGAAGAAGAAATGCAAGAAGTACTGAAAGAAACAGTGAAATGGGGGGCTTATTTGAAGCCTTTAAATGTGAGGCAATGAATTGTGTTGGAGCTGGATTTTTATATCAAAACTTGTGAATGACATTACAGAGAGGCCAGAGATGGATTCTGTGCAATAGCAGCCAGTCGTGTACGCTTTGAATTGTACCCTTTAATCTTTTAGACTTGAAGAATTTTTGTCTGTGCTGGATGCAGATGAATGGAAACATCCAAGATGGCTTATGGGACCAGGAATCTTATTGCTTTAATTGGACATTGTCCTCTTCTTCCATGATATTTCTGATCAAGGACCGGATTTCATTTAAGTTTCCTCCTCTTTATCCTCCTCATCTTCTTCTTCTTTTTATTTCTTGTTCACTTCAATTCTCAACATATCTTCTTTTTTTTTCCGAGTTAGAGGATCTGAAGCCTAAGAGAGGAAAAGGTTGAGGAAGCGGGATTCTTCCAAAATCCTGCTTTTCCATAGCTGAAGGTCATGTGGCTACAATTGTCAACATATTGAATTCCTTTACATGCACTTTGGGCCACTAAACAAAGCAATCCAAAAACTACGTAATTTGAAGGGGTCTACGATGTATGATTCATTGGGTCAAGAATCCAAAAACTACTTAAGGATCGAACTATCCTTAAGTAGACCCAAAATAAATAGGCGAGACACCAGATGGTGGGCTCAATCTTATGCTCAGAATGCTCCCCGATTCAGGCCTTGTCATGCCCGAACAAGTAGAGGAAGCCCAAAGTAAACCCAGCAACAAGAAAGCGAGCGACAACGTTTCTGACCGAATGATCCATTTGTACCAGGTGGGACAATTTTGCAGTTAATGATAATTATGGCTGCTTCTCAAGGTCTTGGACCGGGGAAGAGGTTGTGACTTCAGCTCCATGTTTCTGCTTTCATGTGCAAAGTTGAGTATCCAGCGCGCACCATCTTCAAATTTACAAATTCATGTATAATATTTGTACAATTGGGACAACTGTAATTCACAACATCGACGGAGAAAAGTTACCGTCCATATGTTTCTGGCTCTCCCAACAAAGTAAGAAATTGAATGAAGAGTGTGTGTGGGGGGGGGGGGGGAAGCTTAGGAACCTCAACGTATTGACCACAGCGATGCATGTTCCAAAAAGGTCCCTAAGCAAGGCTCCAACCAAAAATACAGGAGGAAAGCTCTTAGACTTTCTAGGAACCTGAATACCCAGGAGACGCATCCCACAGTACGTTGAATATTTATGAGCTTTCATGCCAGACTCCTGCCCACCGTCCCCTAAACAGGCAAATTTTGGTACGGGGGAGCAGGGTGGAAAACAATTACACAATGTACAAACGGAAGTAATGATATAAAGTGAACCGATGGATTGCCAATACCTGTTCATCAACATATTGCCTTAATTTATAATAATAAAAAAAAAACAAATTATTGAACTGATTAAATACACAGACAACAGATTACAATTCATTATTGGTTGACTTTAACATTACCAATTAAAATTGATTATAAATTGTATTGACAGTATATTCTCCATTAATTATAAGAACTTATTACAGAAGCACCATAAAATATGTGTTTCAAACATTCAAACATACCGTATAATTCGTACACCAATAATATAATTTAAATGTTTGAAAATAAATAATTATTCTCTTAAAAAGGTCTTAAATTTTGAATTTTTTTCCTGATTATAATCAATCTACCGTATCATAGACTCATGCCCATGTGTTGTATTTTCATTACTGATGGTTGGGTATAAATCTTAAATTTATGAATTTTTTCAATATATTCTTGTACTTTTCACCTTTCGCTTTGTTGGTTTAATCCTATACATTTGCCTTTCACTCTAATTGAGCCCCTTTTTTATTGGAATTTAATCAATCTGTTAAAAAAATTATTAAGTAAAATAGAATATATGAAAGAAAGAAAATAAATAGTCGAATTGTTTAGACCAATCTTAAAATTTCGAACATTTGTTTAATGTAAGAATAAATTTTTTTTACTTGTCAAATTTAAAAAAATCTAAATATATATTAAAAAAATACAAAAAAATAATTAAAAAAATAAAATAAACAAAATAATTTACGTGTGTATGTATATATATATATATATATATATATATATATCAATATTTTATTTAGATTAAATAATATTTTTAACAAATTAATTAATTTTATTACAAAATAAACTCGAATTAAATATATATATATATATATATATATATAATATGCAATATTTTTAAAATTTTAATATATAATTAATTATAATTAGCAAATATCAGTTAAATTGACGGCATCCCCTTAAACCATTTAACGTGAAAATTTGATCCTAATTCAACCTATCTTCCTACACTAAGCTCGAATTCGAACTCCTTCATTTTACCATTTTTTTCATAAAAATAAATAAATATGAATTGAAGTACGTCATTATACCGTCAACAAATAATCCTCGACATCAATAACTTTTTTTTTTTTTTTGGCCAAAGAAAAATAAAATACCTTCTCCTCTCGAACTTCTTTTATTTTCTTGTAAGTTCATTTATTCATTTGCGATGCTTATCAGGGACCTGCGGCACGGTAATCCCGGACAATCAGCTTCGATTAGCACGGCGAATATAAAGAATCTTCCCTCCATACCATCCCTATCGCCGCTGCTGCGCACCATCTCCTCCAGCCGTTCTACACACTTTCCCAGAATCTCCGTTTTCGCCCTTCCACATCCTGATTTGACCCATGCACACTCCATCAATGATCAATCAAAAGCCCCCGTTGCTCCTTTTCGAAGAGATTGAAAATTTCGAACCCACCTCATTTGTCTACAAACTACTAGATTTTCCTCTATTGTACGAACGACCCGAATCGCCCTCTCTTACCGGTGTGTCTCTCTCAATGCTTAGCCCCCTACACGACATTCTTTCGCCGCAATTTGATGTTTTTGACAGAATTATAGACGTGACCCATATCGCGAGAACCCCATTTTCTTCGCGGTGTCGGAGGGTCCGGCCGGCTTCCAGTTTAGACTTGTCTTCGAGGGGCTTCTGCGATCCGGTTGGTGCTCTCGGGTTGTTATTTGACCGGGTTGCGGTCACGTGGCCGGCTGAGATTAGGTGTCCGGAGAGGAAGTTGCATGGCCGGAAATACAAACTGACGGCTGAGATGAAGGGTGCTCACGAGCTTGATGGGAAATACGAGTTCAAAGCCAAGATTGGAAGTCCAGAGAAGACTGAGATTGACAAGAAATACAACTGTTCGGTGGAGATTAAAGCGGGGAAGCGCGATACGATGATCAAAGGGAAGCACAAGACTGTGGGGATCAAACTCGAGGAACCCTCTGATCTCATGGTGAGACAGGTTAGCCAATCATGAACACGGCGTCGTTTTCAACGGATTCTATTATTTGTCGTTGCTCTTAGTGTTGATAACTTTATATCTATTAGAGTAACCCCCAAGTGATTCTGAGAAAGATAAGAGAAATGTGACACTGCTAATTAATGCTCGTTTAATAGTTGACAAATATAATCGTACAATAAACATTTTATTTTGATATTAAATTCAAGATATTTAGTGAATTTTGTAACTAATATGGACCATATTAATTATAGTGAAAATCATCGAGTGTAAAGATGTGCGACGTTGATTCTATAATACATACGTACAATCAGTGGCACACTGCATCGAGAATGTATCAAATTTCTTGTGTATTATGTAACGAAGGTTAGATAGAATACTTGATTCAGAAGTAGCTTGTCTGTGCTTGAAATGTGGGAGAAGGTTTTTGCCAAGAGAGCTGGAGCTGTTGGCAAGGCAAAAAGGAAGACGAAGCAACTGTCGCCGGTTGATGCAGCATTGGCGATACAGGGTGGTTATAGAGCTCATCTAATACGGCGATCTCAGGCACTTCGGTCTCTGCGTGAACTTGCTGTTGCAAAAGCCAAGCGAAAGGAGATAAGGTTTCTGTTTAACAACTTCGCCTATCGGCGACGCATTGCCCGTGACACACAGGAGCGCAAGCGCTTCTCGGAGAGGATTATAGCCCTTCTTCTCACGGTTGATGCCATTCAGGTATTTGCCGGCTTTCCGGTTATTTTCCTTCACATAGGTTCTACTAACTTTTACTTGTACTTCTGTGCTTCAAATTTCGTACTTGCTTGCAATTTAAGCGATTGGAATAGTTTTTTTTTATTATTATCATTTTTTTTAACATTTAACTGTTAAGGGTGCTGATCTTATGGCTCGAGCGACAAGAAGGTCAATGCTGGATGAGCTGGAGGCCATGCTTGATGCAGTAGGCCCTCATCAGGATTCTGGAGAATTGGGTGGCGTTATACAACGGAGACGGTTTCATTTGCACGAGGGCATAAGTAAGGATGAAATCGTGGCAGGAGTGTCTGATGTTGTTCAAATGCTTGATCAAGCTGAGAATCTTGATAACTCCACCTTTGAAGTTGGTTTGTGAAGGAAGGATTGGCTGAATATCATTATTTGTTTTCCGCTGCTATTAAACAGCCTAGTTATGTGTTCTGATTTTCTATGCGGTGCATGAGCGCTGTCTTGGAGGTATTTTTGTCAAGGGCTTTTATTTTGCTGTCCATTTTGGTATTTGCGTCAAAAATTAATAATCACAGCCAGCGAAATTAGTTTAAGATAATTCTTGAAGGTATGACCAAGAAGAAGCAAAAACACGTACAAAAATTCGCTGGAGGGCGTTTTGCATCGTGGTGATGTGGCCCATGGGGATATGATTTTATTAGTAAACGCCGTGGCATACGAGAAAGGAACTACAAGAGAGTTGGAGTTCATGGGTCTCCTAATTGTCTGCGTCAGTATGCTAGGAAGGGACTGCTCCTGCAAACTGTATCCTCTGCATGGTACAGGATGCTTGCAGGTGGAGACATTGCAAAAGGCGAGTGCCAATACCTGCCAAGCAAGCAATTGTCTTTATGTGAGGCGAGTGATTGCTCCGAGCCCGAGGCGGTAAAAAATTGTGATTGCAACAAAACAATAAGCTTTTCCTCTCAGCATGCAGTTAGAAGTATTACAGGCACCATTCCAGGCTAAACCAGTTGCTGTGACAACGTTCCAATTGCCTCGTTTGTTCAGTTACAGGAATAGGAACCAAATTACAGAAATGAGATCGCAGAAGCCATGGCATGGGTCGATGTAGAGCACTCTAAAAGATAAAGATACCAGCAAATGCGGGATGAGCAGCTACGAAAAAATTTTGATCTATGAGTAAAGGCTTTAAATTTAAGAAATGCTGCTTGGTCCACCGAATCCTAATAATCAAATGCTCATCTCAAACCCTTTCAGAGATGTAACCTTCAGAGTATTGTTCAACTCTTGGGCATCAAAATCTGGAGGCAGTTGAACTCAAACCGATTTATGCATGTAGAGTCACCATCTCTAACCTATAGTCTACGTTGCACCCAACAAGTGATTGTTAATACTAATTGAATATCTTTTAAACTACCAAAAGATAATGTAAGCAGGATTAAAAAGAGGCATTAAATTCCCCATAAGCTGGGGAATGTTTTATTGTTTATGGACAAGCGCTTGCCTTGTTAACTGTTTGAAAAAGTTGGGAAGGTAAATTGAAATAATCAAAGAAACAACCCCATCAAAATTTGTCCTCCTAGTGAAGAGGAAAAGAGCGTAAGAGGGAAAGGGTAAAAATAAAAGAGCACTATCTTATGTACAGCGTGCTAATGCAGTATCTCAGTAACACACATGATTTACATATTGGAACGGCACAGTCGTGGCTTGAATTTGTTAGAAATATCCATTCAAGGCCCTAAAATCTTATTGTGTTAATTGATTCGTTACATTTCATTAGTCTAAAACAAAAAATGAATTAGTCATGTGACTATCCCTATCACAGTATCGCATTGCCAGCCCATTTGAAGGAATTCATTTGAAAACTGAGAATTCACAAGTAGACATATACCTTAGTTTCTATTATCATTATTTTACAGGCCACTTTTTGGATCAAAATTTGTCTTGTATTCAATCACAATCAATTCCATAGAGGCAAATAAATTAACATGTTCCGAACCCGAAGTAGATGGCACACATGGTAGCCTCGATCATTATATATTATTATTATTATTTTTCAGATTCACTGTCACAATTAAACAAAAACAAATATAAATTTAACAATCATGACTACACAATAATATAATAATCATGAATCACGAGCAGGATTTGAATCAGAAAAGAAGGAAGTGCTATAATATGAAACTAGTTCGCACAAATTAAAAAAAAACGCAAGAATTTGAGAGCAATTAATAGCATTTCAGGTCAAGATAATTGCACATATTAATGACTAACACCTGAAAATGTTGATATGGGGATCCTCTTGTCACTATTAAACTACTGTAAACTCTATAAAAAGTGGTAGAAAAAAAGACGCTCGCAATACACCCAAAGGTCTGTAAGCCGCTCACGGGGTTAAAAGGATAGAACAGAGAGAGAGAGAGAGAGAGAGAGAGAAAGAGAGAGAGAGAGAAGTCAAAGTCAACAAAAATGGGAGGGGAAATTGCTTCTGTTCCCCCAATTACACCCTCCCCGTTAACAATAAATTTCCCAATTTAAAGAAACCGCCCCCTTCGGCCTTCCCGTCGCGTTTCTCCAACGTCGTCCCACGAGATTCAATAAAGCGGAGCCCGGTTCGGCGTCTTCTTCCTCCGGTTTATCAAAGTGGACGATATCTCGGTTATTCGCGAGAATATCGGCCGGCAAGATGATAAGCTACTCCTTTTCTTCCTAACAATCTCAGTCGTAGCAGTGGAGGCAAGTGTCCTGCAATCAACCCCACCGTGCCCACCTGAACCAGAAGATGTTCGGGTCGAACCGGTGGGTTCAAGCACCGAGTCTGGGGTAAACAAAGCGTCTTCTGAACCAGATACGCCCAGAGGCAAGGCCTTGCAGTCGAAGAGGAAGCTGGAGAGCCCACTCACGCCTTTTGATCTTATGATATGGTCAAGCTGAAGAAGTCGGGAAGCCAGCCAGATACGAGAAAGAAATGAGATGGGGGAAGTGAAGAAGCGTAAAGATACAAGAGAGCGAGTTTTCATAAATAGAAAGGACCTTGCAAGAAAGAGAGCAAAAGAGATAAGGGTCTTGGAGGTTTCTGTCACAGGTGCTGCAGGCGTTGCCGGAGCCTCTGAATTGCCTTGTCTGTGGCCTGGGTTTATAAAAACCACTTTTGCACTGTTAGTCGTGTAGGACTGTTGGCATCCAAAAGAAGGGAAAGAAAACAAGGGTCATGCACTACTCTTTTTAAGTACTTCTCCCGGGAGCATCGTCAACTGAATTATGGTGTTGAAATTGTATTCAATTATTGCTTACTTGAACAAAGGCACAGTCAAATAGCTTCTGAGCATCACTCAGCCTTATAACATCGTGGTATACGTATCTCCTTATCTAAAACAGGGATTAAAGAAGATTTTCAATAATCAACAAGTAATGGGGTTTTGGGACGTGCTAGTTTGCAGATAGATATTGATGAATTTTACAGGAATCACCTGCAAAATTTGGTGAGAACTGTGAGGAGACAAGCAGTGAGGGCAGATACTGATGCAACAGTCCAAGCAGTATTCTTCTCATTTTTCCTCGACTCCTCGTGGATTATACAAGCGTTGAAGAACTTTTCCGTGAGGAGGACTCGAAGCCAGGGCGGTAGTAGTTGATGCGAATAAACCAACTAATTACACAACAACAACAACAACAACAACAATGAAATCTGTAACAGGAAGAATCATAAAAAAAAAAAAAAATTAAACTAGATGAATTCAAAACTAAATTACATAAAAAAAAAAACTTACCATGATTTCTGCTGCTGTTATTTGAATTCTGATGAGAGAGACAAAAAGAGTCTGTGCTTGGTCGTTGTTTTTGAGATAGTGGCGGACCCCAACTATTGAATCACAGAGAGAGGGAGGCAGAGAAGAGAGGCGCGCCTGGCAACTGATGATGCCTTGGCTGGGGTTGGGGTACTGTTACCAATGAAAGAACTGATGAGACTTGAGACTTGAAAAAAGGGGGTTTTTTTTTTTTTTTTTTTTCTGGACAAAAGTGAGAGAAACTTCAAACGACCATTTATAAGCGGAGTCAGTACGTCTGTCTTGTTTTTTTGTTTAATGTTTTTCTACGCTCCTATATTGTTAGGTTTATTCTTTTGTATGTATATGGCTATGCTCTACTCTATTCTTGTGCAAGCGGAAACTAAACTGGACAAAAATTATTTAGATGGGAAACTTTGAAAGTATATGGAGGAAAGAATATCGAAGGCACAATCGAAAATCTAAACTTTCATTTTGTATTTCTGTTTACTAAATAGCCTGTCTCCCCAAAACCCTAAACCTCCCAGCCATTTGATTCTTTGTAAAATGTCTTTGGACTATATATATGACAGACGACAATCCCCTCTCTCTACTGTGCCAAGTGCTAAATGACAAGTTTATAAACAGCGACTTTTCTCAGTTCCCGGTGGAAAATAGGAGTTCAGAATAAGGATAAGGATGAGAACTGGCATGTGAAATTTCGTTTTTTTAATCTAAAACGAGGTATAATTAGTAATCGTCACTGTGAATTTAAAACTATTTGCTAATAGTTTAAATTAATTTAATGTAAATAAATTTCATTATTTAAATAATAATAATTTTTAATTAGTCTTTTCGTGCCCATCAAATGAATTTTTTAATCTAAAACTTAAACGCATTATTCACAATAAATATTAATATAAAATTTTATTTTTATTAATATTAAAATTAGGCATAACAAATTTTATTTAAATAACGAATTTTTTAATAATATCACGTCGGACACCCAATATACTAATTCGCTTTGAAGTGGGCGTCTGTGTTGTAAAAAGGTTAAATTAAATTGTCCATGAGTATTTTGTTTTGAGCTACGAGTGATATGACCCTCTTTTTTTTTTTTTTTTCACAAAAACAAGGACAATCACTCAATTATATGCGACGCCTTGCATGGCTAGAGAGCATTGATTCTATTTCGGGTTGGTGGTGAGTCCATTAAATTTCAGACCAAGCAAGAAATGTGTTGGGTTGGAATTTAGTTTGAATGGACTTGTACTTGTTTGCTGTAGAAAAATAGTTGTATTGCGGGTTGTTGGTCTCCGATCCGACGTCTCATCGGAACTAATTCTTAAAAGGAAAAACAAAAAGAAAAAGAAAAAGCTGGGAACCAGGATTTCAAGTTCATTCAAATTCCCATGACCGACCGACCGTATGGCTGTGTGTTCAAAATGCTCCACCGTTCAGAAATTCTTTTAAAATGCGGCCACTACAAATTCTGAAAATCCCAGCAACTGTGAAGAAATGGTGAAAATAATGCTGCAGTCAAGGAAACTTGTTCAAATTCGATGCGTCTTGCTCATTAATTAATTTTCACTATAGTGAAGAACAATAACAGTGATTTAGTTGAATCATTGTCGATCATTGATGAAGTTCGATTACCCCCATGTGCAGCAGAAGCAGGAGATAATAAACCGGGAAGTCCATTATTGATGGCTTGGGCTCAGTCCATGTCATAAAATCATGTAGTCTTTGCTTTGGACTTTTAGACATTCCAAAGTCATACTGTGGATATTTTCAGCTTTATTTGAGAAGAGCGTAAAAGCAAAAATTCAAATTAGTATTACGTGCGTAAAATCACTGTCTTAACTTATCACTAAATTCCCAATTCGGATGCCACATTGCCGATAATTATGAACGGAGAACTTTCAGATTACATGCTAATGCTAATTGCCAGTGGCATGATCTTTTCGATCCAACGTCCAATCACCGAAGAGGCTAAAAGCGATGGCGCAAAACAAAGGGATGGGGAGGGGGCTACAGACTAAGAGGGATAAGCGAGCTGGCAGTATGAGGCATCTACGCCGTACGGTCTAGCTGCCGCCGCAGATTGAGATCAGCAAAGCTGTAGTAGCTCAGATTTCTGACCCCAGCAGCCTACATGGCTACACTCCTTCCCCCTCCCCCCACCTTGACTTCCCAGCAAGCATACGCCTTCGTGTTCTGCTAGATCTCTTCTACAAAGGAATTATCCGGATCCTCCTTTATTGCAAGAATTGACTTCCTATATATATATATATATATATATATATATTAAAAATATATAATATAAAAATTAATTATATTTACTTCGATTAATACTCTTAAATTTATATTTTTACATAAATTAATTATTCTCGCACGCATTTACTAGGTTAGTTTGATCGAAATTTGTTTAAAATATAAAAATAATTTCATTAATTATCTTTAAAAATTTTATAATTATATTTATTTTATTAATCTAACAAACATACTAATTTTGCAAGCTAAATTTAGTATGTATTGAAAATTTTTTGTTAATTGTAGCTATTTAATAGTCACTTATGCATCGCATTATTAAAATTATTAAGATATTATAAATTTTAATTTTTTATTAAAATTTTAAAAATTAATAAAATAAAAATATTCTTAAATATTATAAAAAGAAAAAATATAATATTTAAAATTTTCTTTATTTAATTTTTTTTAAAAAATGAAATTTATATCATATTAATAAATTTAATAATATAATAATGAAATTAATAACAAGTGAATTTAACAAATATTTTAAAATCTATAATATGAACTAAATTCAATTAATAAAATTAATATGTTAGCAAATTTAAAAAATAAATGTAATTACAAAATGTTTATAATATCATGGATAAAATCAAACTTCTCCATCCAAATTTCACCAAACTTTATGTTTGCTTTACACAGAAAAATAAGCCTGCGCATTTCACCATGAAAAAAATGGGAAAGTTTTTAAGGGGGAAATCCCACAAAAGAATATTATGTGGTGTAATTATAATTGTTTGTTATTAATATGAAATAAATGGATTCATGATCAAAACAACCATAATAAATGTTTAATTAATGCTCACGATCAAAAGAGTCAGCATCATCTCAAGTGAAAATGCGACTCAACTGCGGCTAGTCGTAGTAATAGCAACCTATTGGTCTTTCCCTCGTAGGCAGGGCAGCCCAATAGTCAAGCCCCATTAAAGGTCCCATAGGCCATGTAACCTATTAGTCTCGCTTTAGCCGCCTGGGACGACACGAATTTGGGGAGTAAATCACAGGCGGATCATTTGCTTGATCACCCTGAATCCTATATACTTGGTTATCCTCTGGATTAGTCATAAATGTTACCTTGGCGACAGGCATTCCGGACTAGATTAATATAAATCAGATTCTATTGTCGTTAGTGCTGATTCGCAGAAATTTAATTTAACAATCAATTATGAGAAATAGAAACTCGTAATGACGTGTGAGCCGGGCTTCAGTGTAGGCCGTGTCAAAACAGGATAATAAAAGCAAAGGGGATATCTCTCTCTAGTATCTCTTGCAATCAGCCTTGATGTTGACTATGGATGACTGAAAACCACTACAGGTCTGCGCGCAAGACAACGACACAGTATAGAACTGTCCCCAGGCCTCGGCCAGTGCCGTCACAAGTCCAAATAGCCTATATTTTTTTTTACTCATGGCAACTAAAGACAAGCGTATTCATGGCTTTTGTTTGTTGTCGTGTTTACATTGCTCACGACATATCGCAAAGATTTTTTAACAGTGTCTTCCGACCAAGTCAAAGCCCACAACTGAGAATTGCTTGGGGGGAAGGGGGGGGCGACAAGATCTTGCATTTAATAAGATATGATGAAGTTATGAAATGACAAAGGCGTAAAAACTGTAGCAAGCTCGTTAAGTCCATTCTTTCAGCCGTGGCCCCCTGTCACCGTGAATCCTCTTCGGCTTCATTCTTTTTTAACTTGTTCGCAATGGGCAAAAACTGAGCCTCCTGAGCCGCTGTATGATCGGTAAATTTATATACATGTGGACACTTCTGGATCCGGGGCAACGGAGACACGGAAGAAATGCAAATTACAACCCGACATTCTTTAGTCTCAGGCTTAGAAGCGCTCAAAAGGGTATATCATTTTCCAAGGGAACTAAAAGGGACATATGCCCTAGAAAATACTAACATCAAGACGTGTCCAGAAAGGCTTGTCTCACTACAAACGCAAAAACAAAGGACTGAGCATTTCTGCAGGGAGAAGAAAAAAAAAAGAAAGGTGGATAAACAGGGTTACTGTTTTATACGTTCTACTCAAAGAATTATAACATTTTCAATGTGAACCTACAATCCTTGTGGCTTGAATGTTTCTGTCTTAACAACTTGGCTGCAAACAATTAGCAGATGTTACCCGCAAAAGATGCATATAACATCTATTTACCAGTAGGTTCAATGCCCTATATCATAAAACGGTGCTTCATGCAAAGAGCGATACAAAACTGACAATACCGTGTAAGAGCAATGAGCGAGACCCCAACAGGATTAGACATCTCTTGCTCTAGTAGCGCTAAAATAGATAATGCATAATGGCATATAAGAGCTTTCTAATAATTGACGCAAGCTCACAATCCTTTTGAAAGCTACTTTTAAAGTATGGCTGTGAGTACATCCCAGCAGCAAAGAATTCCGTCTTTAGTATAATGATGCAGTTAAGCATAGATTGCCGAAAGGACCAGCATACCTTGCTTACCCATGTTAGCTCCCCGCACCGTTTGCAGGGGAACGGGAAAAAATTTAGAGAGACATGCCTTAAACTGACAAGCAGAAATAGTGACATGTAGTTTGTGAACAGGAAAATCTGCCAATCTGTTCTTCTCTACATGACAAGTTACTGATTACAAGGGTCAAAAGCTAACTAGTTATTATTACAAAATGTTGTAAAACTTGCATGTTATATTGTACCAGCCATACTATAAATGTCAATAAATGTCATGGGAAAGCCTCTTTACTTCCGCAGGCTCTTAACTTTGAACCACATTCCTTGATGAATAAGCAACAAATAATGAGGTGGTTGCAGGAACATCCATTTCTATTCAGAAAAATATTACAGAAGAACATCGCGGTTCAACTTGCAGGAAAGGTAATGCTATCAATCTTAGATGAAGTACTCTGTTAAACAAACTAATGGAGAAGCATCCTCTGTCTGCGTCCGTGTATGGCAACAATGCGCTTCAATCTAACAGTGATTGAAAGATCACTCTGTGGCTCTTTTCCATGCTCCAACCCCAAAAATCTCTTATTGTCCATCACATTAACGCATTTACAAACTGAGCTCCCTCATTCTGATACCCAACCAGTTCTTTTGTGTCATCAATCTAATGTTACCCAAATCTTTTTCCTCCTCCTCAGCAACAGACAATGCCTCTGAGAGCTCTGAAAAGTCATAGGAGGAATTACTCTTACTCTGCTTGTTGACAACATTGCCACCATCTACAGCTGCTTCATTGGGCTTGCCCTCCACAAGATCAAGGGCCTTAGCGAGCGTTTTTAGATCATAGGAAGAAGCACTTCCATTCTTACTTTTATGCTGAAATTTGGTAGTTGTTTTAATTTCACGATTCTTCCTTGACTCTGGCTTCATGTCATATGCCTTACAGACTTGCGATCACATGAAAACCAAAATTTAAGACAATTAATTCAGACTCAAAGACATATATAAACCTAACCCAAAACCTACAATGAAGATTTGCCTCTCAGTTAAATACAGGTTTGTTTCAATAATTTAGGGGAAGTTATTTTTATCAGAATATATATATATATATTTTTATTTTTTCTTATAGAGGCACACTGAATTCAATTTAAAATTACCAAGCCATAACAAGCCCTGTCTCTTCACAAATCATAAAGAAGAGTTGAATCGACCCTTTTACTACTACTGCTATTACTACGACAACTTAATCTCAAAATTAATCAAATTGGGGGCAGGAGCCCGAATCCTTTTTCATCGTCCCATTCTATTATGAACTAAGCTTAGTTTTGTGTGAAATCAAGTTATTCTGAATCACAAATTTCCCCGATGGACTGAAAAATCACAATTGCATAATTAAAATATTTGACCCACATGCCAGTTAATTTTATTCCGGTTAAGGAATTGCTCTTTTAATCACTACATGTCAAGCAATGATCAACTCTATACATACAATGAAATTTTAGAACATGAGGATTTCTGCCAGGTTTTCTTTCTTCACTTCCTCGCTCAATCGAATAGAGGATAGATGGGAAAAAAATAAAATAAAATTATAAGAAACTAAACCACCTGATAACTTCCAGAAGATACAGTCGAAGCCGATCAGTCGATGAATCGAAATTCGAAACTCTGTTTCCCTGTTTGGATGGAGGCGCTGGGAAGAAACTGATGTACCCTTTGTACAGAGACGGAGGAGGAAAGGTGGCACGACAGCGTTTCAAGCTTTTTGATCATCCCCTCTCCCGTTTACCTTTCTATTTTCAAGGCTTTTTATGTTCTGTCGGTTAATGACAATCCAAATCATGTTCGCAGTCTTTGTCTGGATATATATATATATCCAACCAGGCTTAGCCGTCCGGCCCACAAAAGAAAGTTCCATTTTCTGTGGATTATTTCGATATATATATATATATATATATATATATATATATATATAAAACATTAAAAAAAACGCGTTCTAAAGTTTTTTAAAGGAAAAACAAGGTAAAAATCCTTTATTTCCCAACCCGAATCAAGCCTTTGTTAAAATTGGAGGAGGAGAGAAAAATAGCATTAGCAAAATGCTTATATATTCTGATTAATTGCGGGGCATTACCACCTTCCATGACTGCTATTGTCACAATCAAGAGGAGGAAAAGGCTTTCCAATCAAAAACAGTTTAGCAATGTTTTTGCCTGCCTCTATATGTATATCAATTTCTCTCTTTTTTTTTTTTTTTTGAAAAAATAACTTTATACATATTTGGACTTGTTAGTATTTTAGATGCGGAGAACACTGTGTAACCCGCAAGTATAATTTTTTATCGAAAAAATATTTTGTGTTTTGTATAAGTTGTTGGGCCAATATTGAAGCCCATGATATCCAATGACAAAGTTGAAATCGTGCGTCTTTGGGCCACGTGCATTGCGCATAAACATGTAAAGGTTGGAGCCTGCTCGAATCCCATTCCACAAAAGGAACAACCATGGGGAATCAATTATGACTATTTGAAAAACAATTGACTATAGTTTGTCGATTAATGTTACGAGTTAGCGTTAGAATAGAACTCTTCTAAACAAACTAGTATTGTTTCAACCTTAGAAGTAACGATAAGAAGAATAAATAGGCAGAGAACCTTAATGCTGTTATTTGAATATAATTATTTCTTCTTTTTACGGTTTCTTTTATGTCATTTCAATTTTTTTTGGGTTTTTTCTCCTTTATTTTATTTTAATTACAATGTATGCTTTTCTTAAAACCATTTGCAATAAATTTTTGTAATTATAATTTTCGATTATATTGTGGCTACTAAAAATGTGTATCTCGTCAATTAATTTGTTCATTGCTTTGCCTTCCGTAAAAATCTTCACCCTCAAGCATCTGAATTCTTTTAAAGGAGTATAATGTCACGAATCCCACGTGAAAAAGGTGAAGGGATCTATAAACTTTATAAACGTGGGTACTGCATAACTTAATAAGTTAATTTTTTGAAAAAAGAATAATGACTCTGTGATAAATGATGTTAGAGCCGGCTCATCCCAAGCCGACGTTCACCCCTGAATGCTTTAGGCTTAAAAATAGGGAGAGTAAGCAGAGTAACAATAATCCTCGTGGGATTGGACGGTTTGTACAATTTAGAAGAAAGAAAGAAAGAGAAAAAAAAAAACTTTGTTAATTGATTTTTTTTATGGTTGTAGATTCAATGGGTCGTTAGTCCATACACAAAAGACATAACTTCAATGAACAAAGTCAACTTATGTGTTTGATCTTAGAATAAGAATGCAATGACACCATCTTAATCCCTTGTTCAGAATCTGTAACACAGAACGGACAGCTCGCGTGAGGACAGCAGGACGGCCACAATGATTGCAAGGATGAAACTACAGAATAACAACTCTTTGTTTCTTCTTCGATTTTTATGGGATTCTTGTGGCATGCCATTCTAATAAATGGATTATTACGTGATCATTAACAGTCAAATCGACATTCTGGCAACGTGATTATGACAGCTAAACTACTTGCAAGACAGCTTTCATCAAAGGAAATTAGGATGTTATTTGCAGAACCAGTCAGTGGGATGTGCGATCTCTCTCCACTACAAATTTTATCACTGCGAGGAGTCTTGTGTACTGACTAGTTCGGCCTTTAAGGCTTGGGAACCAGGATGTAAACTTCTTTTTCCGCATGGCCATAAAGTGCCATTGGGCCCAAAAAAAAAAAAAAAAAGGAAAAAAGGGTGTCATTATCATTTTGAGGGTGTATCCTCCATTGTTGGCAGTATGGTCACAAGCTCAAAATGTCATTTCTTTTCCTTAGTGATTTAGGTGCCCCATTGAACTTCACAAAACCAAACCTTAACTTACTCTGCCCATGGTGGCCCCGGCTTTTACCAAACTATTTTCCTGGGTCAACTCCCATATTCAAGGAATCCAACCTACTTCTTAAGGGGGTTGCTTGGTTGTTAGGTTTTACGCCACACGAAGACCCATTCCTCCTAGTAGATATGGTGCTGTGCTTCTCATTGCTTCAGCGAATTAATTGTTCCTTTTTCAATTTTTGCTGACATGCTTCTTTGGCATCCCTCTATGCCCTCAGATACATTTCAAAACAATTTCAGTTGGCCCTAGTAGTAGGGGACCGATTGAAGAGAGGCACAGGATTTGAGCGTTGTGAATGTGGAAGCTTTGCCACTGGAATCTGTCGGCTCGGCTAAAAGCAATAGGCATACCGATTAAAAGTGCATGAATCTAGCAATGGCGGTACTTCTTTAATAAGAATCAGCAAGAATAGTGTTGTTTCGAAGGCAAGTAATGCAAAGATGCTTTGCAGGCAAATTTTTTGACTGTGGCCCATAAGCACGGTAAGGATTGAAACCAAATAGAAGCTTCCCTTAACGATGGCAACAAAATATGATCTCTCTAACTAGAAAGAAGAAGTTACCAGAGGCAGCCAAGCTTTTGCTTGATATGGACGGAGCATTCAAATCTAAACTCGGTCAAATCCAAAATGCAAGACTGGGCTGCGCTAGGCTACATTTTTGGCAATTAATTGGGGGAAGCCAAGAACCTTTGGAAATTTATTCAGGAAAATGTTGCGTGAACATGTATTTTTCTACACAAAATTGACGCGATTGATATGATAATATGCATCGAACAGTCATCATCATGCATTCAACGAATATGTGCAATCAACAGTTCTTGAGATAATATAATAATAAGTAGTATAGAATACTTATTAAAATATGTAACCAACAACAATAATCATTGATATAAGTGTATTCAAAGAAAGACACATATATACATATAAATTTAATGACCCAAAAAAAGGCGAGAGAGAGAGAGAGAGAGAGAGAGAGAGAGAGAGAGAGAGAGAGAGAGAGAGAGAGAGAGAGAGAGAGAGACTATTACGAGTATAAAATCCTGTAACTATCGAATCTATACATAAATTTTAGTAAAAAAATAATAATAATAATATCTCAGCGTGTCAATGTGTAAATTCTTTTGTCGAACCCTAAAGATTAATGTTGAGATCTGCCAATCAAATGAATGATCATCTAGTCCACCAAACTCCAGGATAGATCTAATAGAAGCATGGCTTTTTCCTTTATGGACTTAAATTATCAACGTTGGGGTGTTGCACTGTTGCCGACTAAATCATTAAACTTTTGACGGAAAGTAGCAGGGAATTAATATAAGGTTCAATTGGTGAGAAAACGAAGTTTACCTAACATCATTTATATTACCCTTTATTTTATACAATCTTTTGCATTTCACGTTCTTGTGTGGGTTTAACTTGCTTGTTAATTCCTGTCTTTTGGTGGACGTCCTGACTCTAGAGTACTTACCGATTCACTATTTGGGGTGGATCCAGTATAAAAAATATATGAACTTAAACAATATCTAGATTTGATATTTTAGATCAAAATGAAAGAAACGACGAACCAAAAAAATTCATATAATCCATTCTAATTAAATTTAAATTCAACAAAATGCTGTGTTGTACTTCACATTTAACTCCATCATGATTGGGTATACCTGTTTTAACATTGATCAGAAGTGGAATCCTTACAATTGCGTTCTTCTCTCTAAATAAAAGAAAATTTAAAGTAAGTATTAGTGAATTCTAGATTCATAAAATAAAAATTGAGATGAATATTAATAGATTTTAAATTTGGTACATTCTCTAATTAAGTTGAGAAACATCTACGCAAGTGAATAATAATAATAATAATAATAATAAACAACTCCCATAAAAAGTGTAGCCGTTTTCCTTTTTTACCGTTGAGAATATAATAATGCACAAAAGTCCGCCAAATAAGAACGCAAAGTTAAAAAAAAAAAAAAAACAAACATTAAAAAACATTAAAAAAAAAAAAAGAAAAGAAAAATGGAAGTGGGAAATTATTAATACAGAAATAGCAAAATTAAAGAGAACACAGGGAAAAGGGAGTGGCACGCCCAAAAACCCACCCTACCTGCCCACACAAATTGACAATACCTTCCTTCCTTCCAAGGCACCTCTTAAACCTTTGTTAAGGCGCATCCCGGAAAGGCAGTGGCACGCCAAGTATTCTTTTTCTTTTCTTTTCATTTCTTTTTCTTTTTTCTCATCCGCTTTTCTCTTACACTTTCCCATCAAAGTCTTTTTTACCCGCAGAGCTTGAGAAAGCTAGAAACCCCAACAACCAAAGTCAAACAAATTGTGAACTCAGTCGTCTGTCCGATTTGACATGACCGAAATCACGGACCGCACGCCAACGCCACCGCCGAAGCCGCCACAAATATCAGAAATGTTCCAGAAATTCGCCATCGCTTTTAAGACCAAGACCTTCGAGTTCTTCGCCGACGAGGCCGCCGCCGAGGACCACGCCGCCGATATCGACGGTTTCTCCCTCCTCGACTCCGCCGAAGATTTTATTCCCGACCAGAAGGTCATCATCCTTAAACCCGACCAACCCATCAATGAGAATTCGGTCAAAAGCTCTCCGCCCACGTCCAGCGATCCTCCTCGACAATTATCCCGACAACAATCGACGATCGTGAATTCTGCGGAGCAGACCCAGCTCAGGCCGGCCAATACCCAGTTTGGGAATGCCTTAATTTCGTCGGTCTTCGCAACGGTTTCTTCCTTTGAAGCTTCGTACTTGCAGTTACAAACTGCCCACGTTCCTTTCAGCGAAGACGGCATTAAATCGGCCGACGAATCTTTGGTTTCTCATCTTCAGAAGCTGTCTGATTTCAGGCGCTTTTATCGATATTTGAGTAGCAATCCTGACATTTCTCAGGATTTGCCAATTGGTTCTTGCTTGGAAGCTCAGGTACAGGAAAATCAGAGCAAGCTGAGAGTTCTGGGGACTTTTTCGGATCGGCTACAAGCAGAAATTGATGACAAGGACAACGAGGTATTGGCTTTGAGGAAGAAATTAAATGACTTGCAAAAGTTCAATTCAAGGTTGTCCAAGAGGTTAGCAAAGAATTTGAATTCGATTTCGAATTTCAATTCATCTTCTGGGATTTTGTTTTCTGTTAAGGTTTTTGAGTCTGTGTTGAATGAGACTTGTAGAGCAACGCACAAGTTCACAAAAGTTTTGATTCGTTTGATGAAAAAAGTTGGATGGGATTTGGACTTGGCTGCTAATTCTGTCCATTCTAGCATTGATTATCTGAAGAAAGGACATAACCGGTATGCATTTCTGTCGTATGTTTGTTTGGGAATGTTCCGAGGTTTTGATTTAAAAGGGTTCGGTTTGGATGAATGTGAGGCTGGAATACTCTGTGATGGGTATGACCAAAATTCGGTGAAGACTAATACTTCCTTGAGGAAATTGCTTGAGCATGTATCTGCTAATCCCGTGGAGTTGTTCAGTATGGATCCTAGCTGTGAATTTTCTAGATTTTGTGAAAAGAAGTATCAAGAACTTATTCATCCAACAATGGAGTCATTGATTTTCAGCAACTTGGATCCTAATGAAGTTGTTTTGAGTTCTTGGAGATCACTTAGTGTGTTCTTTGAGTCATTCCTTAACATGGCTAGTTCTGTATGGATGCTTCACAAGCTGGCATTTTCTTTTGATCCTGTTGTTGAGGTTTTTCGAGTTGAAAGAGGGGTTGATTTTTCAATGGTGTACATGGAAGATGTGACAAGAAAATATACTCCATCGGCCAAGACGAGGGTTAAGGTTGGTTTCACAGTAATTCCAGGTTTTAAAATCGGGAAAACTGTGATTCAATGTCAGGTTTATTTGTGTGGCTTGAAATGTACAGACTAGGTGCTTATGGTTGCCCCGCAGAAAATTAGGCATAAGCAACATAACTTGGTTCAAGTTCTGGTTTTGGTTCAAGTTCTGTGCTACAATCTCCAAGGACTTGGGTTGTAGGGAAACAGCAGTGACATTGAGGTCCAAAGGATTCAAGGGAATGTCCTAATGGATGCTTAGCTAACTACACTAAATATGAGATATGGCCTCTCAGATAAGCTGGGTTCATCACTCTGTTCCACTGACAGTGGGAGCTGGCATGGTATATAATGTGCGGTCAACAGTTATACATCAGCTTGATTGTGAATTTATCCTTTTTCTCTGTTTATATTTACTTTTAAAGTTAAAACCCTGTGTAAAAATGGTTGTAAAGCTTTCACACTGGGTTTTCCTATTGAACCTTGTTTGGTAGTTCTATTCTAACAAAAGAATGTATTACCAGAATTGTGTGTACCAGATTAGCTTCTGAAATACACAAAAGCTGACTTTGAATAAAAAAGTCGGATGCATTGTTTCAGTTTGTGCTAAATCATATAGCGAGTATATTTGCTAAATAGAATTTGCTTTTTACATACAAACTAGTGACTGGACGTGTGGTCTTATTTCATGCCGATCGGTGATCAGACAAAACAACTGGGCTTTTGATCGGAAATGTTAATCCATTATGGCTTGTTCCAGATAGCTTTGGAGTCTTTCCATTTCTTTTACCAAGCTATTAATTGGGTTGTGGCCATTTAAGCAATACTTGCCATTTTTTATCGATTTCATAGTTTCCATATATGTTTAGTTTGCTCTTTGGCTGATGCAAATATGGTATCTCTGCACCTTGAATAGCTGGATTGGTGGCTAAAACAAAAAAACTGCAATAGTTTGCTCCATCTTTTATCACATTTTGTAACTAAGCGACACGTTTTAACTCCATCCAAAGAAATTGTTTTAGGATGTATAAAGTGACATTCGAGTTCCTTGTGGATTGTGGGGAGGGGAATTCTTTCCGTTTCTCGACATTCACACTGACGTCGTATCGTGGTCTACAACTTTCTATTTGCATGAACATGGATGAAGAAACACTAGCGATAGGTACTTGTGGTGAACCATTCAGCCCATAAATGTGCTCCACTCCACTCTGTTTCCAACAAGTTTCCCCTCCACCCCCTTTTCTCTAGTATCTGCCATAATTGCTCGTCTATCTTGCTATAACTTTATCCGTTGCTTTATGATTTGGCGGCATTCGTCCTTGGGCTTTTTAGAAGCAAATGAACCATTGCTAAGCTTCCATGTCAGGCTCCTCTGTATTCTGTCAATCAGCTGCTGCGCCAGGGTTCAAATCAGTGCTATACAGTAAATTTGCAGAGTGGTCACAGCTTGAGCATACCCGCGCTCAGAACTTATGGCAAATTGCTTTATTTATTTATTTATTTATTAAGATTAATTACTACCAATAAACTGTACTCATTGGTGGATATGAACGATAAAATCGAGCTTATGATGTTAATGGAACTGAGCTGGGCCTTTTTGTGGTCTAATCGATGTGTGTTACTCTGATCCAGCCCATCTCATGAAAACCGGGCAGGAGCCGTAGGAATTGGAGCCACTAAGACCCAATAGGCGGCCCTGTCCACTTACACGCACCAGACGTTGCCACTTAAAATCTAATTAATTTTGAAACTCCGATCCCGTTAACAAGGAAAATAAAATGAGGATGATACTCGCCCAAAATTGATGACCCAAAAATCCTAAAAAAAAAAAAAAAAAGAAACTGAAGGCAATAGTTTCTCTTGTGTACCAGGCTGTTGATGATGGATTGAAATCATCACTTGTAAGAGTTCAAGGCAAAAAGATCACGAATGCAACAATTCTGACGGAGTCCATAATCTTCAACACACTGGCAGAGATTCCAGCTCAATACCTCTTTGGTTCTGTTAGGTATGTTTGTAAACTCTGGGCTGAAATCATCAGTAACCTCATTTCAATGAGTTGCATCTGAGACGGTCAAAATCAGGTCTTTTCCTTCAAAGGAAAGAGCGTCCACACGGTGCGCGTTTCTTGGCTGCAAAAATCGAGAGTGAGCTTCAAATTTCAGATCTGAACACCCCAATATCCAGGACTAAAGTTCAGTAGCAATGGAGGCCCGTATCACTATTTAGAGATCCAAGGACAGCAATCCATTTATGCTGTCAACCCAATCACTGTGCAAGGTGCAAAAGCTCCTGAACCGACTATGGAAACAACTATACATTTGGTATAGCATGGATTTTTTCTCCACTTGACAAGGAATATGGATAGTTTTGCGGTTATGAAGGATCCTGTCCAGGAGCTCAGTTTTGTGTTCAAACACTTGGAATTGACGGAGAGTGGAGTAAAATCCATGCTATACACTTCCACGGCATGGAAGGTGCATGCATAAGACTCCAATATCCACAGGAGCATTTAGTTGCTGGACCCAGAATTATGAGTTTGAACTGGTTATCATGGATACTAGCAATGAAAGCGTTGGAGTTATACGCATCTCACGGGGACGTCCTACTTCATTCACGTACCTAAGGATGAGGGAATATCTCAGCGAATATGTTCACCTGATACATATGCAATAGTTTCAATTTAACTTTGTTTTGTTGATTAGTTGACATTTGTGGTAGGATTATGACTTTTTTTCCAACCAAACGACAGGCATGTGATGTGATCTAATGATATGAAAAGGGCATAATTATATAGTAGGATTAACGTAATTCAAGGAAACTCGTCGTTAAATTTTTCAATCAAACGAAAAGCACAGGAATAGAAGACCTTTCATTTCTTTGATAGTTTTAAGGGGATGATAAATTAGCGATTAGGCTGGACAGTTGTGTGTATATATATCCAGGCTTCAAAATCCTCTCCCAAACCATTACTAATATAACCAAACATCATACATTTTAGGAGTTGAGCTTAGAATAACGAGGAAGGGTCCCCAATAATAACAGTTAATTAAAAGATGGATCGATGAAGAGGGAAGTAACTTAGAAACCCTAATAGGTTGACTCGCACTTCTTATTTCTTAGTAGGGACTGACACCCACATTGCAATTGGCAGAAGCGAAGAACCCATCTTTCATGAGCACGTCCTCTCCTTCCTAGGCAGGTCAAAAAACCATTTAAAGACAACCAAAAAATAAAATAAAATAAACAACAGCCTAGCTTGAGAGGTTCTTTTTCTTAGATATATTTGCGTTTCAAAAGTACCTGTTGGCGAATGTTAGCTTTCTTCTCGGGTTGGTGATCAGGCATAAGTCCGAGGTGAATGTGTGGGAAGTGGGCCCACTGAAAGGAACAGACAAATTGTACCCACAGAAATTAACAAGTAACTAAACTGAAATCAAATTAGTGACAATTAAATGAAAAAAAAATCATATACAGATACTAATTATGGGATTATCTCATGGAACTTAATCGTTGAATTCTAAGCCCTGAGATAATGTAAAGACTATGAAATTTTCTCGGATCTCACATTCTTTGCAGCTGCACTAAAGGCCTCTCTGTGGCTTATATCAGGGTTTCTAGCTTTGATGCGTTGGATCTCGTCTCTGAAAAGATTGATGAAGTCAAAGATCATTCATGTTGCTCCGTAAATTTACATTTACATGACGCGATGCTGCATATACTTTTAATACGAGTACGCACATTGTGGTCAATGCAAAAGTATTGTTACTCATACAACAATCAATCCCAAATATTTGGCCATGATCTTACACATATGAAAATTCAAGTCTTTAATCGTTTGTTTTTCTCTCCTGGAAACTGCAAATAATTTAGTAGATTAATAGCATAAATATGAACATCATTATAAGTGTACTTACTTGATAAAGCGGTTGTAGGCAGATGGCTCTCTCTGTCTCTTCTCCGGAGCTGGACAATGGAACACAAACACACACATAGCAAAGACAGAGAAACGGACAGACCACATTAAATCACTTCTCTGACTTCTGTGTAAGATTTCTGCTTTTAACATTATCTCTCTCTCTCTCTCTCTCTTCATCATAACCTCATTATGATCTCTAACGATTTCTCTATCTATCAATTCATGGATATTCCCCCATGTCATAATAATTCATGGAAGAAAGGCACAACTCGTTTCTCTCTTCTCTCTCTCTCTCTCTCTCTCTCTCTCTCTCTCTCTCTCTCTCTCTCTCTCTCTTAACATACAATTTCTAGGGTTAATATATATTTAGATATTATACATCTTCCCCTACTACTCGTCTTCGTAAATTTTGATTTTTTTTTATAATTATTAATTTCCTTGAAGAATTAGTGGTTCATTTAGAGCTTGGCTTTAACCTATATGCATATGGAGAGCCTAGAAAGTGATGCAACTCAGCAATTTAACTTATTGGCTATATATAGCCGCAGATCTGAAGTAGCCTTTCTGGGAATAGTGTAAAAACGAGGAATAACACGAAGAAGAAGGCCAAGCAGCAAGACAAGGGTGTCACAAAGATTCGTCGCTACTCAGAAAGCAAACCAAGAAATCTTAGGAACTGTTGATCCATCACTGAATGCAACAGGTCAATAAGCTGGCATTTTAAGAAAATTTTCTCTCAAGTAGTATAGAGACCACTGTGTAATACAAAGCGCAAAGCTATGTTTGACATTTGAGAAACTCTCACGAGATTGTAGAAGCCAAGCATTGACCTAAAGTAGGTCGATCTGGTGGAGGCTGCCGATGGTAGTAGGGTAAATTAATTAACTAATATATAAAAAGTTCGTGAAAAAAAAGGCATAAATGAATTAATTAATGTTTGAAGAATCTCACGTCTATTAATAGCAGGTGGTTTTGGGATCTCCTGATGATTATCATGAACTCCTTGAATTGCAGGCATCATCATAGTCTCATTTGGGATGTCAGGGATATGATGATTCATCAGCAAATTCGACGGTGCTGTAGTCCGAATCTCCTCCTATCATTATCGCAGTAACCATAATCAACATTGGACTTGCACTGCCGCAGTGTCACTCAGGCATACAACTTTCAATACCCTTTTCAAAAAAATTCGGTGCATATTTTCTACAAAGCAGACTGGGGAATTTCCACAATTAAGAACTCGCAATCCTATGTAAAATAAAACAAAGTTCAACTTTGAATATAATTTATGAAAAACAAAACTAAACCTTGTGTAATTTGGTAGTAGAAAAGAAGTTGCATTTTATGCGAAACCCTAATTGTACGTTACTTCTTCATGATATCTTGATATAAGTAATTGTACAAACCAGGAGATTCTGAGGATTGAAGAGAGGATGGCCAACATGAAACTGGTTAGCGCCAGGAACAAGCAGGCCACACATGTTTACTGATAAAAGTTTAGTGCAATGACCGCATCGAACCGTGACAGTCTTGAACAAGCTAGTGCAAGGAACACTCACCTATATGTAACAGAAACAAAAAAAAGATTACGACATATTTAACAGACCCTAAGAATATTAGCGGTTTGAAATTCAAAATATATTAGGAAAGCAATTAGAAGGAGAGGGACATGAGAATAAACATAAAAAGGAATCAGAAGAATAACAAGAATATAATGAAAAGACAGAAAGAGAAAAGATACCGCCAGGACAGTGTCACAAAAGTTGCAATGGACGTAACAGAGCTGGTCGGAGGGAGAGGAGTGGTCCGGTGAAAAGGCAGCAGATGAGGAGGACATCCTCTTTCTTTTCTTTTCTTTTCTTTTATGTTTTCTTTTGGTGGATTTGGTTTTTCTTTGGTTGTTGAGTGATTTGATTGATGGGTATGACGGAACTGATCAGACGATATCTTTGACGGACGGATGAAAAATGCTCTTCTTGGATCTGATCTCCTTGATTGTGGTATTGTTGCTATATACTAATAGATATGAAGGAAGTGGACCAGCAGAGAGTGAGGGGGAGAGAAAAGGGAAGAGAAAGAAAGATTCACTTATATTATACTAGGAGAGAGAGCACGGGCATAAAGTGTATTTTGTTATTATTATTTCTTACTAATTTTTTAGTACAAGGAATCATTTCTGACTAGAGAAATATTTGTTGGACTCACCATACACAATTAGTCCAGTATACAATAGCAGAAAACCATTTTTAAACTTTTTCTTTAATTTCTCATTTTTTTATTAAATGTATACAGTGTATCAGACAAAATATAAATTCTGGTTTACCAATGGGTTAGACACCAACCGTCACTGTTCACTTAATTCATAAGATGTACTTAAGAGAATTGGAACAATATTATGTTATAATTTTGTTTCTTTTTTTTTTTTGACATGTTTAATTTGTAGTTTCTTTCTATACAATTTGCTGATGCATCGTAAACTAGGGCACACGATCATAGAGGGAGGTGAATGCGATAAATGGCTCAGGTTAACGAGATGAAGTAAATGAATTGTTGGCATTCCCAATGGACGTGCAAGTGTATGTGTATGTGTTTGTGTTTATGCGAGGGAGAGAGGACAGAGGCGGCAGAGGTGGGGGAGAGTAGAGGTAGTGAGAAAAGGATGTGTGCATGGGCTTGGGCTCATTCACCTGTTGTTTTCACGGTTAAAGCATTTTCTCCCTCGGTTTTCTACAATTCCATTGAGCCTGGCTTGCTTTCCATAAAGTAAAAACCCGAATTGGTAAGTATCCCGTTTTTCTTTTTGCTAGTGAGCTATTTTTAGAAAATTAGTACGTGATATGCATGAAAATTGCATGCGAATGGCCCACCTAATTAACGTTGTATGCTACTTTCAAGTAAGATTATGAAAAAGTTAATTGTATAAGCATCTCTGGAGTACCCTTTTTTTTTTTTTTTATCTAACTTGATGGCTTACTGTTTGTAGGCCTACCTTTCTCTCTCTCTCTCTCTCACTCTCTTATATATATATATATATGTAGGTGTATGTATGTCTATTCATTGATTCATAAAAAAAAAACAAAAAAAGAAAACAAAGGGTAAATGGACAACTTTCGCTCTGTACGTTTCATTTGATCTGTTTTAATACAAATAATTAATCGTGAGATGCATATATAGGTTGACAAGTTAGACTGTGGTCAAACTGGTATGTCATATATGCTCTTCTTTTTATTAATCAATTCATGCATGATTTACACGAGTTGAAAATCAGAAAAATTAAAATATTTATGATATTATTATTAAATATAATATATGATTAATTCCTCAATTTCGTCTAACAACTTAGAATTTTGAGTTAAATGATTTATCCGCAACTATTATCAATATAATAAAGTTTATCAAATGTCTTTTTAGTTAAATTTACGATTTTTTAGAAAAATAGTTTCTTTTTATTTTATTATTATTATTATTATGGTAAAGCCCTAAATGGCGGGCACCTCTTCTTTGCTCCACCTAAGTTTGACTTCTACACCTTGGGCATTGCGGCCCTTGCCGTCCCTATGCCCGTCTGCCTCTTCACTCTTCTTTGATTTCACAAGTCTTTTCCATGATGTACACCGACCCTTCATAGCTCACTTTTCATTTTGGTTTCCTTCGGATTGGAGACTCATATTTGGATGCATGCGAATTGTGGAACCATCGTGTCCAATTAGCAATTTTGCGAAAAACCGGTGCGTTGGCAAATTTCCTAAATAATGCTCCCTATTTAAGCAAAAAGTATTAGCAATTGAAGGTTTCGTTAAGCACTTTAATCTCCCTTTTTATATAGCCGCAATAAATAAAGAGAGGAAATAATGCACCATTAGTGGGAGATTCGAAGCCAAGTTAATGTGAAATAAAATAAATTACTAATTAATTAAATTATCGTATCCAGTGCTACCAAGAAACACTCCTACTCTCCCGGCGATAACTTTGCTTCTTCTTTTTTTTTTTGTCTGGATTTGACCACTCGCATCTCTCTCCCACACATTTGTACATAGAAACGTAGTTGTCAGGGGACACCCGGAAGAAAGAAATCCTGTTAAATTTTATTTTTAATTGCTTTGATTTGTCCTTGGCTCCCTGCATTTGCATAGATTTTCGATTCTCTTTTTCTTTGGGGCTAGCCTGGACTTGTTTAGTTAGGTTTCTACCTAAGTCATACATCAGTTGCATAGAGGTTTCCCTTTCTGTTGCCAGATGGGTGCAGTGTTAAAAACAGCCCTATCTTTGTTTGAAAAAGATGTCTGTCATTTCTCCCCAGCAAATCTTTTGGACTATCACCATCCAAAGCCCTCTCTTGTGTGCAAATGGCTTTTCTTTTTCCCATAATTGCTCTTAAATACAAAACGTCTGCCGCCCAGTTACACGTGACAGAGGATATGTATGAAAGAGTAAATATATATATATATATATATAAATTATATTGTTTTTTCCCGTTATTGGATCAAGATATCCTCCCGTACAATAATTCAAAATTGATAGTCTCGTTGTATGATATAAATTAATAGGCATTTTGGAACATAAGAGCTTGTAATTAAATGATTAAGAATAACAAAAAATATATAAAATAATAAAAAAATGAATGAAGATAAATTTATATGTAGCTACTTGAGTGTTAGCACTTTCCATTTTTTCCTTTTTTTTTTGTCTAAATGTATCTTCTTGTACTTATATTTTTTTTTTCATTCGTCATAATACTTATTAGTTATATTATAGAAATATTATGATTAGTATTATTATTATTATTAAAGAAATTTTACGCATTACTTCTTAAATTTTGAATAAATTTTCAAATTCGATATTTAAACACTTAATTACTATAATGTCCCATTAGGGATATTATCCACTTGGAGTGCCTCTCGAAACTATGTCAACTACAGAATTATCCATACTATTAACAATTAATATCTATCTATATATATATATATATACCTACTGCTTAAAAATTCTAAAAAAAAAAATACTTTACGTGTAAGCAAACCATCTTAAAAAAACGAGTCTTACATAAATCAAACAAAGAATGACACAAAGCTAGTAATGATTCCATAAACAATAAAGTATTTTATACACCAAATATGCCTATAAAATTTGTTAAATACTATTTTTAAATGCTGATCTGCTAATCTGGATTAAAGTGTTGACAGGTGCGACCTAGTCTATAATGAAATTGATATTTAAAAGGGAGATATTATCAGTTAAGAAATTCGAAGGCCGTTTGTGAAATATATACTATTTCTATACCAATTGACTTTAACAATAGCGGTCCCTTGGAAAGTACATGCTAGTATCGCGTTCTTCATTTTGCTTTCTTGGTTGACAGCTTATACCCTGACTGATTGTGTCCTTATGATGCAGAAATCAAGCTCTTTTCACCAACGAAAAGAACACAATATAAATAGAAGATAAAATTGCAAGAGGCCCACCAACTTTTTCAGGTAGGAAGTAATTTGTAACGCTTTAATAGATATGATGGGGAAATTGAACGAAAGTTCAAATTACCAGAATTATTCCTTCTATAAATTTGGTCTTTGGGTTAAGGAGACAAGGCATTATGCCGAAGATAGATCACGACACATCAGCATATTTGTACTTTCTTTTTTAATCGTGGCATACACATTTGGGGGATTGAGATCAGACTTGGAGCCACAAAAATTGACTAAACCTAACATGAAGACCTTGCACGGCAAGACTTTTAACTCCAAGTACATTTTAATTCCTCTAACCTTATTTTCCCGTGAGGTCCACGCCAGGAGATTTGATGGTTGTGAGAATATTGGTGTCCCAATTGTTTGTTCTCTTTTGCCCCTTTTGTACCATAATATTCCAATCGATATAATTTATTTAAAATGTATCTAATCTTGAGTCTCGCTTAATAACTCAAATATTTAAGTTGAAATTTTTTTGGATATATTATCAAATTTATAATTACTAAGAGATCGTAGATATGATATGCACGATTAATAACCATGACTTTTACTTTATTTACATTTTCAATCCTTTAAATTTAAATGCGAGTATTTATGTTAGAGTTTAACACGCGATCATTTTTTAGATCTCATTAACGATTCACATTTCCTTCTTTCATATTCCTTCTGCAGGATTTGCAAATCATTGTTGCAATAATATACTTAATATTGATAAAGCTAAATCCTAATGTTAATCTTCATAAATTGTGAACAAAAAAATTATCCACGGAAAGAGAAAAAAATTATAAGACAAGAAAGGACTATTCGTGCTATGATTTCTATGAATCGACAAAACTCATAGCCAATAAAAAGAAAAACGACCAAATCCAAGTACCCCAGTGCCCATCACATGAAGTTCAGGTGGGATCTCTCCTGCATCCCCAAATTTGTCATTGCCAATTCATCAAAATAGATATCTACCTCACTGAGGGCTAACAGCTTATACGAGCATGTGATGGCTAAGAAGAAATAATACAAATTTTCAATAATTAATTGCTATTTGATGGAACCAATCAAGAAGTTTTCAATTTTTGTCAGCTTGCGTCAAATGCTTGGAAGAGTCCTTACACTTTATGCCATCTTAATACTACGCGTCAAAACTTGAAAAGTGAGATCTTTTTCCCGAAAAAAATCAAAAAAAGGGAGGGAGAGAGAGGAATTATTGAGCTGACTTTTATGTTTCTCCTTTCTATTTTCCTCTGTTCTTTTCTTTTCTCTTATTTATATATTATTATTATTATGATTATTTGGTTGCATAACGCAGCTCGAAAAGACCATTGCAGTATTAGAGTTAACACTCAAACTTGAAACTAGCATATTCTTAATTAATTCGACTTTTTCATCGTGTTAAAAGTACGAGACTTCTCTCTCCCCTTTGTTTTAGCACTGGAATTGTCTAAGAATAGCTGATTTTACATACTATTTTAGTTTCAATGGGAAACTGTTTTGCAATAATAATTGTAATTTCTGACAGACATAAACCATACAAATTAAGGTTATTTATTATCCATAATGAGTCAAACTCAACCCTGAGTGGTCCATATTTCCTTATATTTATATCTACTTGTACTATTTCATCTAAAAAAAATTGGTTTGCATGAAATAATTGCAGCCTTTAGCGTAATTAACCAAGCCATTTGTACCCGAATGCACAAAGATCGACGAAATGCTGTCACTGTATATTGTAAGAGCCTGCAAGAGAAACAAGTTCTCTCTCACTCTTTCAATGTGGGGAAGACGTCCAATAAAAATGGCATTTATGGAGCTGTGTGGTTTCTTTTGGCATCAGAAGCTCTGATGAATAAAGTGTGTCATGTGTGCATGGAAGTTGTACAATTTCACAGGGACGCTAAGAACTTGAGCAGGGGGGCCTGTTATACATAGATGCCCACCTTTGGCTATTTCTCAAGCTATGACCTCGAGACATGCTGCAAAGCAAGACATGGAAGTAAGTTCCATTTTTCGTTTGTTTTTGCACAGGGCTGCCACGCCTACTGATTCCCCATTAATGGTATAAATTGAATTCAGCTGCTTCCAGTCATCAATCCCACGCCTAGAAAAAATGGCTGGTTACATAAACAGGCACTCCTTTATTATCTTCTTTCCCCTTCCCTCTCTCTCTCTCTCTTTCCCCTTTCCTCTAATTCGCTGGGGAAAAAGAAAAAAGAGAATTTTTCTTTTCTAATCCGACCCATAAGTTTTCAGACAGTTTGTCAATGTCCGATGAACAAATTATCAGAAGTCAACTGAATTTCATATCTTTGGTCAAAAGGGATATTTTCCAGACCAAAAAAGTTTTACGAAGGCCATGAATTGAACTAAACATTGATTGTGCATTTTTAGTTGTTCAATTTATAATCATTATTATAAAGATCACAAGTATATATTAAATAGTTATAATAGAGTAATGTATCTCTCTGTCTTGAGCATATCAAGTTAACCGAATCCATACAACGAAGCTCTTTTGCAGACATGTACTACCTTTCAAGGAGTTTCAACATCATAGGATTAATTAGCACATATTTGTGACATTCCATGCTCACGTTTACAGCGGGGTCGAAATCCAAGATGTTATAGTCAAAGAATTGGACCAGATAGTTTACCAAGAATTTGTTCAGGTTCTGGGTGTTCAAGAAGACCGAGACCGAGAAGTAGATTTTAAATTTGTTTAAAAAACCAAATCGAAATAGTTCCCGCACATTGTTATCGAAGAAGGCAACACATATAGGTCGGCCTCTTTAGTTAGAAAAATAAATGATGCTCCAATAATGAAGAAAAGTTGCCACCAGCCATAACAGCTGCAAACAAAACGGGGGCTAGGCTAGGCCTCCGTGGAAGCAATTTCAACCGTAGCTATCTGTATTTCTCGGCATCGAGGTTCAGTCAAACTAAGCTTAGCGATTACATAACATGCACCGTTCAGCTAATCTTATGTGCATAGAACATGTTATCTGTTAAAATGGGTTGTTGCACATGCATATCATGATTTTGGTAAGAGACTAGGAAGCAAGTTCACGGTATCTCAAATTAGACCAAGAGTTGCCTTCAAATGAGATGTTGACAGGACAAGGAACCACCCGTTCTGAGTGATGATTGCAAAGACAAAAATTAGGGACTTCGGTTAAAATCTAATGCTCTTGTAACAGCTTAATTGTGCCATACCACGCCTAAATAAAGCCAGGTCTTTCGAATAGCCATATTGTGGAACAAAAAGATCTACCTTTTTGAATAACGGTTTCAAAGCGGAACCTCAGACTTCAATAACAGAGTCCATTCTATCCTAACAAATTACAGAAGCAAAATTTCCGTCGGAAAGTACCATCATTTTATATTCAGTTGCAATAAATAAAATTTATTTGGAGAACCAATAGATGATGAGAAACAATGTACAGGCAGCAATAACAGCAGACAGAATATGAGTGTCTCTTGAATTGCGCCTCTTTATGGAACCTTATAACCAAAAAACAAAAAAAACACACTCATAAACAGTGAGTATTGAGCAAACTAAAGACACAAAACTTACAGACAAAATGCTTCATGATTACCAAGTAAGCCACGGATAATAGGAAACTTGTCACTTAGAAGTTTCACTTTTCCTTGAACGTCACCAAACAGAGCCCTTTGAGAACCCACGACAGCCCTGGTTGTCTGAGCTTGACTAATCACATCATCAATCTGTGGACAGATGAAAGAGAATTACATCCCATTGGGTGAGTGAGAATGTTCTGTGTCGACTGATCCTTCAACACACGTGAGAGAGCGAGTGCAGCTTAGCAGCTTAAAGTAATTATTATCTACTTTCACTCTTCAACATACAATGACAGCCTTAGGACAATGCTAAAAAATTACTACAAACAACCGGGAGTTCATATTAGCTGGATAGCAGATCTAGAAAACAGATGAAATTGGGTAGCCAATTGATCATGTGAACTATGAATAGATAATACTCAAATTTCCCTTGAATTTTAGGTCTAAATTTATGCCTATAGCTAAAATATTTGACTAAAAAATGAGCAAAGTTCACTTCCAGAATGCATGCTCAATCACATCTAAATGGAGAATGATTTTTTAAGCCAAGACTTCGACAATGGCTGAGCAACTGGTGACATTGATGTCAAGTAGCAGATGCCATAGCAGTTAATCACTGTGAGTGATAATTGCTATTTATCACTTCACTGACTGAACCAAACTTAAACAAACTTTGATCTGGCTGCTTGATTACAAAAAATATCATATCAAAGCACAAGACACTTTACTGTGTTTCACTTCTCATAGAAGCACGGACTTGGTTTATGGTCTGTATTCAATTGCTCAACATTTTCATCTGCCTCAAGCCCTCAACCTCTTAACAAAGGATCACTATTAATTCTACTTTTCTTATATTGACACCTATCAATTTTGGCATGCACATTTCATTATCCATTGAGATATATGATTGTGATGGTGCATAGATGCAAACTTATTTTTTGATTTTTGACCAGGAATATGCATAAAAGGAGCAGTAAGCACTTACATGAGCAATGCTTCCATGGATTGCCGCTCTTTCCCTGAGTAACTGCATTCTTGGGGACATACTTCCAGATGCCTGCACAGAGGCACCTAACAAAAGTCACCTTGATAAACGTGACTGATTTTATAAACAATAAATTTACATCTTTGGATATATCCAACAAGAATGTAGGGAGTGTTTGATGATGCTCGCCTTGTACTCTGTGATATCATCTCTAACTGAACTCAAAAGCTCTGCATGTTCTCTCATTGAGTTTATATTTCCCTTGCTTCGTCTAAATTCCTGAAGTAACAAATTTTATAAGTTCAATGAGACAGAAGACATTAGCATAAAAATTATCAAAACAGCAGCAAAAACAAACCTCAGAAACTAAAGATTTTGAAGATAATTTTATGCAATATTGAGATTTTTGTAACTAATTCTTCAATAGGTTAGTTCAACCAAAGCCGCATGACTTATAGGTGAAGTGAAGGAGAAGAGTTTAAGTATGTTCGCCAATGATTGTAATTACATGAGGAAACCCTGGTGATATGGATTCAATGGCATTCTTTTGAGAAGATTAACAAAAAATTCATCACCTCTAGCAAGCTGACGGAATATAACAAATTAACCCTAAAGAATTGAAGTTTAATGGTAACTCACCTGCGTAAACTCATGAAGTATGTCTCGATGCCTGGCCAGCTTTTGGGTGACCGAAGTAGTTGGAACAGCAGACGCAGCACATCTACTCATCGAATCATTTACATCCAGTAGCTTCTCAAGCAACGATTGGATTTCCATTTCCATGGACTTCCATGACCTGCTCGAACCAACAGTTGGGGAACCAGAATCTACATAACCTAAAATCCAAGGCACACAACACAAGGAAAAAAAAAGATACATATTCCAAGAAAAATCACATTCCCGAAAGATGGTTTCCGGTTTCAGCAGAAAGCGACGGTAAAATGATCAAAGCTGCCGCACAATTTAAATCTCTCCGTCTTAGAACACAAGTCTCCACATTCTCTCACGTGGTACAAAATCTCATACCATGAAAAATTCTTGAAACCAAATTAAAAAAATAAAAAAATAAAAAATAAGAAATAGAAACAAATGCAAAGGTAAAAGGGCAAAAGAAAAGCACCTCCTTGGGTGAAGCGGGCGCCGAGCTTAGCATAAGAAGAGAGCTTGACGTCAAGATCTCCCTCGATCTTCCTAGCCTCTCTCCTCAGTTCTTCCCAACCCGATTCCTGCAGTTCCAGATTCTGATCCGCCATTTCGGATCTCGCCCAACCGAATTCCACTGCCCTCCCCTCCTCTTCTCTCTGTAATTTCCCGGATCGTTGCTCTCAGTCGTGCAGTTGATGCTTCAGTCCACAGCCCCGATTCAAAGAGACCGTCAGAGAGGGACTGACATGTTTGGTCCGTAATCCATATTGGGCCATTAAAATCTCCAACCTCGGATCATGGGCTTTATATTGGGCACCATTAATGCGCCACCATTTTTCATAATGGCCTCTCGAAAAGGACGACCCATCTCATTTATGGGCCTGGCCGTCAAGTTCTCAGTTTCTGTAATGCTTTAAGCAAACCGTAAACAATAACTTTATTAATCAGACCAAAAAAACAAAAAAATCATTTTCTTTCCGAGGTAACCGAAACAGATAATTCAAAATCGACGTCCCATATGTTTTATTTATTATTTGTTTATTTTTGGGGTACCAAAAGTTATTATTTTAGTATAAAATATACTAGTGTAATGTGAAAATGATTTTTATGTAATGAACCCAAAAAAAAAGAAAAGAAAAAAAACGATGAGCAAGGGTGACAAATGAGTATAAATAAATTATAACTTTTGATTACCCTAGCCTTTTTGTTGTCATTCTTATCGATTTGTGTTATATAATTTGATTACCATTGCCCTACTACCGCGGTCTTAAGCTTATAAATGTTCAACGCAAACACGTCATCCATTGGGTCAGATTTTGTTTTTGTGTTTTTTTTTATTCTTTTAATATTACAGTTATTATCGTAAGATAATTAATTGCAAACCATTCATTTTCTATTGCTAAATTACAGCTCAAAGACAGTAAGCGTTCTAAAGAAGAGTAACAATGACAAACGGTGAAAACGTAATCAGGTCATTTATTTATCAGAAAGTCATATGGGTCCTGCGACAATGTCGTTTTTATTAAACGTGAAAGGCGAAAACAACAACGTCGACGTTTACTACAGCTAAAATATTTGGAAAGACAGCGGATAATGATGTAAGAAATTGAAAGTCAACCGCAACGCTGATGTCTACTCATACAGTGCCACATAAACTTACCCCGTGGATTTTTAGGTGAAGGATGCGATAGCCGTACGGGCGAACCACTATATATATTATTATAGTTTGGTGTACCGGAGCCTGGAGGGAAATTACTAACAGTGTTCAACGACCCCGGCTTAGAGGACCACCAAAAATGATGTAATACAATCAGGAAACGAAACTTTGAAAATGACTTTAAAGGGGTGATTAAGTAAGGGTATCATCTTATCATATGACGCAGCTTAACATGTATTGTTCATTTTTCACACACACATATACCTTGATTCAATTGATTGAGATTGAATTTGAAAAAATTTAATTCTAAAAATAAATTTAATATATTTAAATTAAACTTTATTAGTTCATTTTTCATATTTTGTTTCTCGTATTTTCGCTAGTTGAGTTTAAATCTTACCGATTTATTTGTATACAAAGGAAAAAAGAAATTTTTTTTTTGCTCATATCATAAATAAGAGACATCTTATCGGAATTTTTAAAATTTCAAGTTACTAATCCTCTAACCCCTACATTAAAAATATTACACATTCAATTAGCGGGTGCTTATCCCGTTCAAGACATATTATACACAGACATGGGATAACTGTATATGATTATAAGTTATGCTATTTTGATAATTAATTAATTACATATTTGTAATAATTTCACACATAATTATAACTGACGACAAAAAATTATGAATATACATTAATTCCAATATGTTTCACCTCGGAATAGCCCCAAGTATTTTGTTTTTTTCTTTCTTCAAACATAAATCAGAGGAACAAAATATAAGCTGGTGGTAGTAGATGAATCTAACTCTTCCCCCCCCCCCTCGGGGGGGATGGGCTTACAATTACAGGCAGAAAATTACAACGTTTTTTTTCTTTTTTTTTTTTTAAATCAAACAACCATGCAAATGCAATCAACGAAACTATGAAATCATATTTGGATAAATATCATTCGACTACATTCAATCGACGAGTCGCCCTAGGGTACTGCTCCACCCGACGCACTAGGTTGGATGAGTTGGATGGGTAGTCTAAGGTTGGAGACGGGAAGTGGGGCATGCTGATGACCATTGGGTCTCATTAATCTCACGGTTTACCTACCCCACTTCCTTCTTATCTTCCACGTAGCGATAGAGATGGGCCCACAACTGTGGAATTATTAAAAAGCAGTAGCGTCAGATGGCCCCACACTCAGCATCGGCCTTTCCTGTCGTGTGCAAAAAGTACAGTGTACGGTATACGGAGCATTGGAGTTTTATGCACGTCGTAACTGTCAAACTGTTTTGCCTTTGGATCGCCGGCTTCCTCACGATCCTGTGAATTGTGGTTGATGGCTGCAAGAAGCCCTAGCATTATTGAAATTTGATGATTCGATTTGAATTTAATTTAATTTGTAGAATTTGTAATATAATAAAATGAGAAAAAATTTAATTATATTTGAATTTAAAATTTTTATACTCATATATACACACACATCTATATTTTATTATAATAAAATAAACTATTGAAAATGATCTCCTTGTTTTTTTTATTCAAGGTAATGAAGTGAATTTATTTTTTTTCAATAATTATTTAAAATTTAATTCTTTAATATAACATTTATATATTTTTAATTTTATACTTTTTATTATTATTTGTCTCATTTTTAATACCAAAACTATTATTAGAAGTTTTCATTTTTATGGCGATTTTTCGATTATTAGAGGTTCTATAAGCACCCCTCAGCACTTTTCTCGTGTTCTTCTGATAAACATTTTTATTTTAGTAATTATATTAAGTACTTTCATTTAAAATTTTGTTAAATGAAAAAAAATCATTTACAATATAAAACAATATAGTAAATTTTTAAAATTATATATTAAAAGTTGCTAAATTAATTTAAATTTGACTTTTGTGTGCATATTGCCTGCACGTACATATATTTTCTAATTTTTCTAGAAGTTGATATGTACTTGAATCTGTGTTACGTTACGTTCCCGTGTCCCCAATTGCTCCTTGTAACCATGTTAATAATGTCGATCAGAATTTTTTGCGAAAATAGTCTGTTGAAAGTTAGCATATACTGGAAAACTAATGTACAGTTCATTTTTTATAATTTAGCCTAACAATTTTGTTCCTCTTTTGGCGATGGAAGATAAATGCATAAATTGTTCGAGATAGTCAACAGCTCTTGATTTGCCACGTTTACATTCTGGAAGAAAGGTGGCCCCACAAGGTGGGGCAACGACTTCATAGAAACCAGAATTCCCATGTCTGTCACGTGCCGAACACACGAATGGCATCAGGATGATCAATCATGGTCCGTGCAGTACCCACACCTAACCCACCTCATGAATTGGTCCTTTCCAATGTTTGCAGGTCCACTTCAATTTCTCGGAAGCAACGTGCCGCGGTGATCTTTTAATAATCCGAATCCTGCCCAGCTGACGTGATCAACTGCATCAACGCCTGCATGGACGGCAAAGATGAAAAAACTGAAATTCCCAACGAACCGAGGCCAAAGTAATCGGACGGTGAAAGCGAGAAGTGGAGACTATAAATCAGACGATACGCATCCACAAGAACAGTGGGCCCTACAAATTGCGACGTTCTTGCGCTTCTTGCCGAAGCCAACACTATTGGAATCTGACCGTTCTCTAACTGACTTTTTTGGCCTCCACTCGCACCCACACATTCTCTCTCTCTCTCTCTCTCTCTCTCTCCCTCTCCATATTACCAAACCCCGTGCCCCTCCCACCAAGAGATGGCATTGGCGTGCCGACCGAAGCAGCAGGATCTGTTTCTACCTAGTATTGATTTTTTTCCTTCTTTCTTCTTAAAAAAATAAAAATAAAATTTTCGTCTACTTTTGACCACAATAATTAAAAGGAAAAGTCTTCAAATGACCGTACCATTACAATATAAAAGAAAGCGCCCTCCTCATCCCAAAAACTCCGCTGTTTTGCTTGTATTCAGATTTTCAGCAGCACCATTAGCCACACCCACCAACAAAAGAAAAAAAGAGAGAGATAGAGAGAATGTTGTTGTGTGAGGGAAGGAACGTTTAGAACGGAGAATCTTCCAACAAAGGGTGGATGAAATTCTCAATGTTCTTCAGTGGAAATAAATATGTCAAATATGCCCACCTCACTTTCTTCCGTTTAGCCATGTCCATAGCCGACCCCTGGCCCTTCTCTTGAGCTCAACCTGTCTCAAACAAAGACCCTTTTCAATCTCGTTTGCTTAAATAAAAGAGAGACCATTTCTTGTTTTTAGAAATTTTCTCGATCTCAATCAATGACAAGGACGAGAGGCTTCAAGATTGGAAAGCGGATGATCCGGATCTCCAGATGGATCTTCCGACGAGCCCCGAAACCACCCGTGCGCAACAGGCTTGGCTCGCGAGGAGCGACTTGCGGGTCGAAGCACTTAGCGAAACTGATCAATTGGGGTCGTCGGCTGACATCTAGTGCAGCCAAATCGCTATGCTTCGTGAAACCCAGGTCCGGTTACATACGCCTGGGTCACGAGCCTCTCAGTGTAAAGAACATGACCGTTCCAAAGGGCCATCTGGCGGTCTACGTTGGCCAGAAAGACGGCGACTTCCACAGGGTTTTGGTGCCTGTAATTTACATCAACCATCCTCTGTTCGGTCAACTGCTGAGAGAAGCAGAGGAGGAATATGGGTTCAACCAACAGGGCGGCATCACGATTCCTTGCCGGTTCTCCGACTTCGAGAGCGTCCAGACCCGAATCGCCTCCGGGTCGGGTGGGAGTAGGCTGACATGGAAACGCATACACTCCTGAGCTCGTTTATGCAGATGATGACGACGATAATAATTTTCAGATGATAATTATATTTGGAATTTTAATTAGATTAGGTAGTGCTTTAGCTTTGCTTTTTTTTTTTTTTTTTTTAACTTTAGTGACGGCTTTTCGCTTTTCGTTCCTGTCTTTTTTTTTTTAGCCCATTAATCCAAAATTGTACTCGGGTTTTCGATGTAAATTGATAGAGATTTAATTAATCCTTGAGTTATACTGTCTATTCATGTTCGGTGGCAAGTTATGGATGAAACTCATGATAATGCCTATTCTATCTATTGGTTAATTAGGGAACAGTGGAATTTTTATCTTCATGTCTTCGGGGTGGGGGGGGGATTTACTCTGGTACGGAGGATTGAAGCTTCCAATGATTTTACGTCTGTAACGGGGTCTTTTTAGTTGTAACGCGTCATGCCAATGTCAATCATGTCCCTTTTCTTTGTTTTGGATTCCAACGAAATTCTTTCTTATAATTTGAATTGCACAACGGTTTGCAGCTACTTGTTCCGAAGGATGGCTTAGTAAAATAATAATATTCTTCGGATATTTTGCAAAAGTATATATGATAGCGTAAATTTGTCATCTCTGAATCACCATACGCGTCGTCCTTATCAGCCACATTGGAATGAAGTTGGTAGTGGGGAGAATCTAATTCCAATGATGTACATCAGCTCTGACCTTGGCCTACAGTGCCCACCACTACTCGTGGTAGACCAACACGTAACATGTCCGTCCCCTGATGCCGCCCATGGCCCACATGAAGGGTCGTATGTCATATTGCTGTTAAGCACTGAAGCCGAGTCGATTGATCCGCGTCGCGATATTCTAGAGGACAAAGTTAGCCCACGCCACGTTTTGCATGATTTTGCCCGTCCCTCAAGTTAAACTGTAATGCTGCGTCGAGTCTAAGGAATTGAAAATTGGGACTGAGTCTCTCCCTCTTTAAAATTCTTGAATTCTAATATTAAGAATAAAAATGTAAATTTTATTATTTTTATTATATGATTTATAATTTATGACTTTTTTAATAATTAAACATTTGAAATTACATTGGTGGCAATTACACAGAGATAAATTCAATCAGGGTAGCAATTCGTTGCCATGCACTGTTCATGCAAACGGGGTACATCTAATCAAAATCCATCTAAATAAAGATTTGGTGAATTTTTACGGCTAAGTTCCTGCTTTTATGGCTAGAATTGGGGGTTAAATTGAAGATTTTTTTTTTCTTTTTGGTTAGAATTTACCTGGAAGGGGAAGTACAATATCCTGAATGGCCTGTTTCTAAATGCATACAACCTTTGAATAGCCAATTGCAATAACGCCAATCACATAATTGCGATTTTTGGGGACACCGATTGTAGGATAGTGCCAAGATTGCCAACATCGAGGATTATAAATCACAAGTTTCAAAGCCGGAGCCGGAGCATAATATATGGAATATTATATATATATATATATATACACCATTTAGTGTACATCAATAATTTTTTAAAAACTTTAAATTAAGTAAAAAAAGTTTCAATATTATTTAAAGAATATTTATTCTAAAAGTATAAAATATAAAAATAATTTTATTAATATAATATATTGGTACGAATTAAATGTTTAAATTAATAATTTCATCTTTCAATAGTAACAATAAGTACAAGTTTAATAAAATACTTCATTAAATTTTTTATAATTAGTAACAAGAAAAAATAATAAACAATCAATTAATCAGTAATAATAATTACTAATAATGAAATTGAACATACTCTAATTTATCGTTATTATTAAATCCATATTTATAATTTTTATTATTAGTCCTAAAAATGCATAGAAAAAGTAAAAGCATCTGATATGCCAAGTGTGAGCGGCATCTCGAAGGTTGAATTGAAATGGAAAAAAAACATGGAAGAAAGCTGTATATGAATATCTCGCCATTTGCGGCGAGTGGCTGTGCTAACAAAAGCGTGTGCCAGTTTATGTGTGGCAGTCAATATTCTACAGAAGTTTTCGGCTGGAAATATTATGTGAGTCGTAGATGTCAAGGAAAATAAAAGGCAGGGTTGAATTATACGGACCAGGTGAGAAAAACATTGACAGCAGCCTCAGTTAGGCCCATCGCCCTTGTGTTAATCTGCATAAAAAAAAAAAAAAATCAACTCCGACTCTGTAAAAATTATACACCTCTTTTTTTTTTTTTGGGTTAAATTTTGGTGCTAAGAATCGACCCTTTTGTGAAAGGATAGGGTTCCCGTGTACAATTTATGGGATTGTTGCTAGCATCTAAAAGGTGGGGAAGGCAGGAAAATTCGTCTCCCTGATTTCGTGCAACTGCTATCAACTCCATGGATCCATATGTTCATAAAGCATGCTTAGACGTTCAATTCATTGGAGCGGTTCGATTAATTGACCACCAAATGTTTGCTCAGGTTCTATTGACCCGACAAATCCATTTAGCTCTTTCGTTTGCGATTTTTACGAAGTTGCCCTTCTTTTTTTTTTTTGTAAAGTTCTCGGTCCTTCATTTTCGTCACGTGTAAATCATATGCCATTGGATATTTTCGTCCCCCAACAGTATATATATATATGTATGTATGTATGTATGTATGTATATGTTCAACGATGATAACCAAACTCAAGTAGATCACGTGCAAATCACGTGCTTCTGCGTTTCCTACTTTCCTTCCTCTCTTATTTGCCTCATAGGAAAAAAAAAAAAAAAGGTTCAAGATGACATATTATCTGATTGGTGCCTTCAGGAGTACGATGGATTTTGGCATTACATATTCATGTCGTATCGATGCATATTAAATCCTTAAATTAAAAAAATGAAATATTGTCTGATTGTACGTATTACTTGTGTCATATATATAATTAATTTTTATTAATAAAATAATATTACAATGTCAATGTCATATGAGAATATTATTTAAATATATTATAAGATTAGCTCTTAAAAAATTCTTACTTCCATACCGTACGCACGCATTGATGTATTTTGACTCTTTGACTCGTCTCAATTTGACGACGTTAAGAGCACAATCTCAAATTTTTAGTTTTGTTATGTTTCTCTGGCCCGTGTTAACTTTTGAACTGTTTTTTTTTTTTGTTTCAAATGTCTCACTGTAAAACCGTATTTGTGACAGAAATATTTTCTAAAGAAAGGGCTGACAAGCTTAAGGCGGTGACGTAAGGCATTAACATGAGGAGTGAGATTAACATCACTATGAGAGCCTAGGCAACCATATCAAGACTTCAACTTCGAATTGGAAGCGTGCAGTTGGTTAGATGAAAAGAGTTATTTTTCTAATATAATTTATATTTTAATAAATTTTTGTATAAATAAAAAATATTGTTTTATAAAAAACTGATGACATGTTGTATTAACACTAATATGAAAAAATAGAATACATATGGTATTAGTCATCTATATTTTTCTTTTTTTATTGAAATACTCATTGAGTTTTAAATTATATAATAAAGTAATTTTCTTAATTTTTATATTCTATAACTCTTTCTTAATATTAAAATTTAAGATCAAATAAATGAAAATATAAATTATTAAAATATTCGTTAAAAAATATAAAATAGACATTCATTTTTTTTTCGGCACCAGTTGGAAAAGCTTTGAAAAAAGATAAAAAGAAAGAAATAAATAAATAAAGATCTGCGATTGATTTATTTTTTTTAGTCTTCACCGGGTTGAATTGGAGGACAAGCCCAACAAAGAAAGACCATTCGGCACTTTTCCTGGGCTGGCATGCGAGTCGAATACATTAATATCTCCAAATGGGGCTTATTGTAATAAACCTTGCAAACAGGTGTAGCAGTTACAGACCCCCAAATTCCACGAAGGAGCATAGTTCCAAGCGTCTGGATTGTTGTTGAGTTAGAAGGTCTTATATTGACAAGTAGCTTTCTACTCATGAAGTGATTGCATGATTTGCAAAGTGAGCAACTATATGTCATATTTATTACTCCCGCAAACCAACTGACCACCAAGCAAGTTGAATTGTACTTATTACATAGCCGACCATGATTTAGTTGGCTTGGCCCGTATGGAAACCCTTCTATTGAGGAATTGTGTAGGATCTGTAATAAGAAGATACACGAATAAAACGTATAACCTTTGACCATTCCATGCTTTCATTCTTTAAATACTTCAACTTCTTCCCCCCCCCCCCCCCAAAAAAAAGAAGAAAACTAAAACCTTTTTATTTTATTTTTTTTCAATTACTTATGAGCTTACCATGTTGCATTTCCCAATGTTATTGGACTAAAATGAAAATGCTTTTCTAAATTATCCGACTATCTTGAATCAAGAAAAATCGAATGGTGCATTACACAAAAGAGAAACAAAGCAAAGCAATGAAAACTGTCACTGTCTGTATGGTTATTATTACCATGTTCTCTGATGGAAGTGTCAGTCTTCCATTCAGATTTCAAATTTATTTTTACAGTTGAGCTTTCTGTTTTACGCCGAAGAATTAGCCTTCTCCTTTGCCAAAAGTAGGAATATGGCGCCATTGCAATTTAGAATATCACTTAGCTTGTAGTTGCTTTTGAAGTCCTGGCTAGAATTAAAAGCAAAGGTATATGCTGATCGCTATGGCTAATTGTACGGAATAAAGTGAAAAGGTTAGAGCAGATGATAGTGTCAATATGGTCAAATGGGCAATTTCCTTGGTGGGCAAAGCTCCAAATGATAGCTCAAAGAAAACCCAAAATGCAACCTCATTCTCCATCTCTCACCGTCAGAACAAAAGCACAAAAAACAAAAACAAAAAAATTGAAAGCCAAACTGGAAAGAAGAACTAGAAAACACAAATGTTGAGAAGGCTTCAATTTCATTCCATTGAGAAAACAATCTCAGCTCTGAGAGTTATTGTTTCACTCTTTTTTGCCATGTGTTCTCTCAGAAACCATGCCCAAGCTCATATCTTCATATATGCAGGCTGCTCACAAGAAAAATTTGATCCCCACTCTCCATTTGAAACCAACCTCAATTCTTTACTAGCATCAGTTGTTAGCTCATCCTCTCAAGCCAATTACAATAGCTTTGTCATTGGAAATGGAACATCAACACCCCCAGAAGGAATCGCTTACGGATTGTATCAGTGCAGGGGTGATTTGAAGACTGCTGCTGACTGCGCAAACTGTGTACAGAACGCTGTTCACCAGATAGGTTTGGTTTGTTCATATTCTTATGGGGCAGATTTGCAACTGGACGGTTGTTATGTAAGATATGAACATACTGATTTCTTGGGAAAGCTTGATGTGAGTCTGATATACAAGAAATGCAGCAAAAGTGTAAACAACGATGTCGAATTCTTCAGGCGAAGAGACGATGTTCTTGCTGACTTGCAAACCGCTACAGGGTTTAAAGTCAGCAGTTCGGGTATGGTCGAAGGTTATGTGCAGTGTTTGGGAGATTTAAGCTCAGTTGATTGCACTTCATGCCTCGCGGAAGCTGTTGGGAAGCTGAAGAATTTATGCGGATCAGCCGCAGCAGCCGATGTGTTCTTGGGCCAGTGCTATGCTCGTTACTGGGCATCTGGCCACTTTAACTCCGCTTCAGGTGAATCTCTCTCTCTCTCTCTCTCTCTCTCTCGCCACTTGGGAAGTAGGGAAATTAAAAAAAAAAAAAAACCCTTTTTCAACCACTAATTATAAGTTATATTGGTAGAGTCACTTTGGCACTTGATAAGTTTATGTGAGCCTAAATCCCAGCGAAGGATAAAAAAAAAAATGTGGGGCGGAATGAACAAAATAGGTGCATTGTTATTTTTCTTTCTTTTCTTTAAAATTGGCTATTTTTACAACTCTATACAAAAAATGAACCCAGTCAAAGAGACATATGAATAAAAAGTACAAAAACAAAATTTAATTAAGATATGTACAAATTCATTCAAGTATCAATTTAATTTTGGTTAATATTTTCTATCCACGAGTCCATATTTGGGCCTTCGTTTTCGGCCTTTACTGACTAATATGTAATTGTCATTTTAGCATGCATATTTATTATTATTATTATTATGTCTAAATATAAGGAGTGTTCGAGACATTTGCCTATGCATTATAGTGACAATGCAGTTCCTTGTGAACTTTTATGACATAAGTGGATCCTGTAGGCTAACATCTGGGCATTCAGCTAAAACCAAATTGACTATTTAGTTTTAGTGCTTCGAAGAGAGGTGTAACGGGAAGCAAGGAGACCGTATGATTTTCTTTTTCCCCGTAGAAAGCAGTCAACGAGTGTTACTTTTTATGAAGAAAAGCATTTCGAGGGACGTCAGTAAGCGCTTTAGTTGCTTTCTTCTGGGCACTTGACCATTTCTTAAATTTGAATTTCCCCCTCTATCCACCCCTACCTTCCTGGTTCCCAACTTCAATGTTGTAGTTGCTGAATTAGTCCTATGTGAATGAGTAAAGTTGTTAGATTCCACAATTCAACCATGCAATTGATTTTTTTTTTAAATGGTGATTCAGAATTGTAACAATGTAACTGCTATAATTGTATAATCTTTTTTTTTATTTGATTCATAAAATTACACTGTTGGCTTAAAAAAAGAAATGGTGCCATGCTAAGTCATATCACGTCCATGTACTAAAATTCTGAAAAATTACCAAAAGAAAAAGCTTAAAGATAGCAATGATTTTGTGTGCTAGTGTGCATGCAGCTTTGTTTGGTATTCAGTGAAGCCATTTGTGCAGACACTGATTCCACTCGTCCTTTTATTGTATTTGTCTAGATTCTTCCAACCAGGATGATATGGGAAAAACAGTGGCCATGATCGTTGGTATTCTAGCAGGGCTAGCCGTTCTAATTGTGTTTCTCTCAGTTTGCCGGAGAGCAATGGGTAATCTTTCCATTTTCTTTTACTAATAATTACTTTAGCTGTGAAAAAAGAAAAAAAAATTCGTATAAAGTTCAATGCTGATCATATTTTTGATTTATGATCGTATCTCGTGTGCAGGTTGACAAGATATAGAGCCGGCTTTGTTTTGAAGAGATGCTGGGTGTGGATCGTTAGATAAGGTCCAATATTTTTGTTTAAATGTTCCTGTTATGGTCCATCTTCAATCACGGCTTTTGCCTATTCTATAAACAAAGACTCTAAAAGGGTAATCCCAACCTAAGCTTTGTGGTGCGAATCATCTGCATAAAAGTAACAAATATTAACGTCCTCTCCATCTGTCAAGTGACAAAGAGCTGCTGATTCCTGTTCAGTTGCTGTCCCACAATCACCCATCACACTCTTCTTCGGCTTTATTTTATTCTTATGTAGCCCTTGTTTATAAAGCTTAAAAGCTAGACTAGATGCCTAGATAAGTTTTGGAAATGTTGGGTCGATTCTGCTGACAAAAAGAGAAACGGAGATCAACTTTTTAATTCGAGAATTTATGATCAAAGTGGTTGGTTGCTGCATGTGTAGCTGGGATCATTTGGAATGTTAAGTTAATGCGAAGATTTTCCAAATGATTTCCTTCTATTTCAATATGGTTTCTCAAGTCTCAAAAGCATATTTAAATGAAGAAATTAGGTTAGTTGACTATAAGAGCAAAGTTTCTAGGGAGAGGTTGTAGTTCATATCTCAACTTCCTCAATTTTTTACAATATGTAATTTAATTCCAAAGAAATGAGCTTCCATACATATAATTGTTGGGTTTATTCAAAAAATTTTCCGGTTCAACATTATGTTAAAATTTTTTTATGCTTTGCAACGAGCACTCAAATAAGAAATAATTTGTTGGACTTGGTTCTTGAATATTATTCTATTTCTTTGATGCTACAAATTTTTGCACATTGATGTTGGCATCATCACGCAGAATTCTTCGAGAAGGTGAATTATAAGTCAGAAGTCCAACCTAAAAAAAAAAGTTCTTGATGTAGTCAGAAAAGTGGCAATTCATTAAAATTTTTTGAATAGATAATTCATTATATTTTATTTGTATAAAATATTTATTGAAAACAATATTCATTAGTAAAACAGATCATTTTTTTTTTAATGCTTGGCTGTAATATTAAAAATTGTTCAAAATTTTTTTTTATGTGTTCAGTGCACATGTAAGAAAACTGTAATTTTTTTAAATTCTAAGATATTATTTTTATTTAATTATCAATTAAAAGGCCCACCCAACCAGAAGCAGCAGCGAAGATTGGGCCTCCCACAGCCGACCAACACACAAACACGGAATAAAAAAAAAAAAAAAACTCAATGAGCAATGAGCACAAAGTTGCCTTAATCCCCTCCAACTTCGGATATACAAGGTTACAAGAAAACCAGACCAGATCCTTCAAGAAAAAGAACCAGTTGCCAAAATTATTCACAAGTCTACCTGCAACAAGGACCGTCCATCAAACAGAACTTCTCCTCCCCCAATCAGGCCCTGTACAACCAAGTTTTGGAATTGGATGTCTGTAAGTGTAGGATTCGGTTGCCACAGCCTCATCGATTTTATCGTTGTTGGTAACATCTCCATCCCAAGCTAAGCTAGGCTAGCTTGAATGAGAAAATTTATGAGTGAATTAGGGAGGAGAGAGAAAAAGAAAAGGGATTGACTTAGACGGCGATGGAATACGGCCGCTATCAGCAGAGCTGGCTACGGCGAGGCGGGAGGCCGGAGGCTACTGGTTAGTCCGCAAACGGCGACCCTCCACTCTTAGCCTTCGTCAAGTGTGTTATTTTCAGTTGACCAGCGTTGACCGGAATAAACGGATTCTCAGATTATTTAACACATAAAAAAAGAATAATTTCTAATACTGTTGACGCACCTTAATTATAGGCCGGGATTGAAAGGCACGCTGGTCTCCGGCAACCAAGAGTTTCCGGCAATAAAATTGGCAACGGTGAATTGGGAAGCTTCCGATGAACTAGTTATTACACGGTAGCCTTTCCAATTAACTCTTTTTGCAGTGGATGAACCGGGCCCGGTGTTCATGTACTCCCCGTAGTACAAGGTTTCAAGAGCAAAATTGCCTCTCCATGGCCTCCAGCCGGCCGGACTGATTAGGCTATCAAGAAATGTAGACATGAAAACCGTCCTCGAATATTTTTTCCATGGCCTACCAAGGTACGTCTTAACGGAGCTTTGGACCGGCTGCAAGTCTGGAGCAGCCGTGACCCTTGAATTGTGAATGGAAATTCCAGTGTTTTGATTAGGGTCGGTCCTGCCTTGGGCAGTAAGCGTATTGGTTTTGGCCGGAGGGTTGCGAGCATGAAGGTTGCAGTTCTGGAAGACGACGGCTGCATTGCCAAATATGAAGTCGACGGTTCCGCATATGTCACATTCTCTGTAGAATTGTCTTTGGCTGTGAACATAAAGCGTGTCTTGGTATCCTTCGATGCTGCAACGGTAGAAAACCGACAGGTCGGCGCTGCAACGCACGGCCACTGCCTGGTGGTTTTGTGGTCCGGCGGTGTTCCTGAATGTGACGTCCCGAGCAACGAAACCATCTCCATCAACAGCTGCAATTTATTGCCAAAAAAAAAAAAAAAACATTAAAATGAAACTTGCAAGTCATAAGACAAATTAATTTTGTATATGATTATCTTTTGACCTTTCAGATGATTCTTAATTTCCGTCATTAATCTCTTCGATTCTATCTGGACATCGTTTTTACAAGAAAGTAATGATAATAATAATAATAAAATAAAAAAGAGAGGAGAAAAATAGAAACTCATAAATTAAACTCGTATAATCTCTTAGTTTTAACGTACGTGTATCTCGAAATGTTAGTGAATGTTTGGATTTTTTTTTTTTGCTACAAAAATCAAAATAATGCTTCTTTAAAGTTTTAAGTATTTATAGAATTTTTGTGATATAAAATAGAGGTGACCAAGGAAGTACGGATACGAAAATGACAACACAAATATGATACAACATAGATACTGCGACATATTAATTAAAAAATAAAGATATAATATATATATATATATATATATATATATAATATAATTATGATACAATTATATATAATTTAAAAAGTATAATAAATTTTATTTTCAATCATATTTTATACTTATTTAAAAAATTTATTATGTAATTCATATATATATATATTCATGCAGATATTATAATATAATAATTTTAATAAAAACTATTAATATAAATTTAAGTAAAATGTTTATTATGCAAATACATAATATTAATTTTTACACATAAGTGTAACAAAAAATTTTGATTAATTTTTAATTTTTATAATAAAATTACAAAAATATCCTAAATGTATTTTTGATGCGTCTAAATGACGTCTGATTTTATTTTTCCAAATTTTTTTTAGCGAACAAATTTAATCATGTCCGACGCGAGTCTATTGGGTGTTCGATGCGTCGAACACAACATAACCACAATGTCCGTATGTCCGTACTTCTTATGATGTGATAAAGTTTGGCCTAACTCTAATAATTTGTCTTAACTCATTTAAAATTTAACTTATATCTACTCAAAAATTAATAAATAACTCACAACACTCATTTTATTTGTATATACGAAAAGGAAATCATTGGCTTTTGGGTGGGTTCAAAATTATAGCGGAGACTGTAGCGCAAAAGGCTGTATCAGTGTGCTGACAGTATAATTACTAAGACACACGAAGCATTATCAATTAATCAATCAATTGAATTTCTTATTATCGCAACTAATCCCTGTTGTCAATTAAACTCTTTTTTTTTTTCCATCGTTAATTAAAATTAATACCAAGGCAATAGAGATCAAAAGGAGAGTTTTACCTTTGTGGGCTACAAGCTTTCGAACGAGGAAACATGTGCCTGGTCTCGTGGTTTTAATTTTCAAAGCAGTAATTTAAGTGCCTAATTGGCCGTCCTAATCTTGAGAGGGAAGGACCACCAAAAAGCTACGCGTAGATTATATTGTCTGGACCACTGACACAAGACTTGTCACAATTTTTCATGCTGTTGCTAATATTCTCGTGCAAAAACTCAATAAGATTGTTCGTGGTTATTTTCTAAATAGTGCTGGAACTCCCCAAAATAATTTCTCGTAACAGCAAGCCTCGTCAAACTAAGCAAGATGCAGCTGTCGAATATAAATAAATATATATATGTTTTAGAATTTTAGATCAACAAAAAAAAAAATTTAAGTCAAATCTTCGAACCCTTATATTTTTAAATGTAGTATTTCGTACTCTTTAACACATTTTAAATATTAAATTTTAACACATTCTCTCACTCACAATTTTATTAAGTTAAAAATATAAATAAAATAAATAATTTTTTTATTTGTAGATTAAAAAAAAAAACAAGAAGAAGAAGCTAAAGACCACTCTATTGTAGAAGTCTAGAAACCCCTAATCTTTGTCAAAAAATAAAAAAGAGAGTGAGAGAAAGAGAGAGAAATAAGAGGTCTAGGACCTCCGAGTTGGTTGAAATCTACAAGTAAAGGAATGCCAGAAGTTTGTTAACAGTATCAAGAGAGTTGAATTGCTTACCAAACGTGGCTGAATTGAAGGTTGTGGAACCTCCCCGAACACTTTTGCTCCCGGTGATAATAGACCTCCCAATACCATCACCCACCAACATAATATTGGTCAGGCTTTTCGGTATCTCGACATTTTCATTATACGTTCCTGCCCTGATATGTATAACAAGCCTCCCACTCCCCGATCCTTTTGATGCAGCGGCTATCGCCTCTTTGATTGTCTTGTAGTTCCCTGATCCGTCTTGCGCCACCACAATGTTCGCCTTGGAGGCCAGTGATGAGGAGGCCGGCGAGGTTGCTTGCAAGAGTTTCCGGTCCCAGGTGCTGAACCATATAGGGAAGCCCTCTTTCCCTTTGAAACTAGTTTTGAAGGCTGTTGCCACCTTGTTAATTGCCAAAGTATTGCTAATTAACTTGGACACATTGTTTGACATCAAAGGCAATAGATGGTCGGTCACCCCGAGTTCAATGAACCCGGTTCGGCACGTTTCGAGGTTGGTCAGCGCCGTGCTGAGCCATGTTTGTGCATCAAATTTGGTGCATTTGGAGCTCAGGGTGCGGTTGAGGCTCAGGATGCTGAATTCATGGAGCTTAAGGCAATCCGCCCATGCAGCCTTTCCAAATTGGTTTCTGAATTTTGGGCCCAATAAGTAAGCGTCGGCTTGTGCATGCAACGCACGCTCTAGTGCCAGTTCCACGGAAACCCGGAGAAAATCGGATTCATGCTTAATTGGTGCATTTTTAGGGCTGTGACTCAGAAAATACTCGCATGGTTCTGGGTTGGGCATGTTGTTGCACCATGCTTTCACTTCTGTGCGATCGTACCCGAAAATGGTCGGACGTAGAGCAAGGCTTACAAGTAAAACTGCTAATAGAACACGAAGTGCCATAGAGATATGTCAAAATGAAAACGCAATTGCTGCCGGGCTTCTCGTTTGAGTATGTGGGGATTTAATTATGGCCTGGATTGGCTACCATATATGTAGACAACACCAGCAATTGGGTCATTTAGAAAAGCGAAATAATAACCACTAAAGTATATTTCATAATTAATTACGATAAGAAAGTATAGAACATAGAAAAGATATGGTTGTGAAAGCGGTGAAAAAATTAAATTTTTTGTCATAATTATTAAGTTAGGACAAGTAATGAGATTAAAATTGGGCGGTGGCTTAAGCATTGCCATGTTTTGGCCTTTTCCATTTCATAATTGACTTGGGAAAAGAGGGAGGGGCAGCCACCGCCCTAATTGGCATCGCCTGATGCCAACACCATTCCTATTTAATTAAGAATGAAAAAAAAAAAACAAGAATGCTGCATTTCAATATACTACTCTCTCTATTGCAAAGCTGTAATGAACCGTGCTAGCGGCAAATGATGAACTACATGTGTCAAGCGAAAAATCATCCATGAAAACTATATATTTCGGTGACTAACTAAATGGTCCGAAACCCATGGCTCTTATCTTAACAGCGTGGATATGGTCCCAGAGGAAAGTCTGTTTTAAACCTAACCGCAACATTCGAATCCCAAAGAGCAAAAAGAAATTGATGGGTTCTACTTGTAGTAGGGATCTAACTTTTAGTTATTTTGACTCACTTGAAAAAGTAAATTAAATAGATTTTTTCAATTAATTCATCAGATTAATTTCCCTTAACGAAACTATAGAAAGTGATTATATGAAACATTCAATTCCACAGGGATTAACTATGACATGTACAGAGGACGTTTATGAACAGCAGAACATGTTATCCTTCATAACCATTGCAATCGCTATTCCCCTTTGTCGTTTTGTCTCCACATTTGCCCTATAAAGAAAGAGGGCATTCTAAGTTATCGTACAGACGCAGCTACGTGTGTAATGGCTTTGCTGCATAATTGGAACATCTTAGCTATTCCGCGACTAGGACTAGAGGATCAAATTATTGCACAATTATGAAGGGCGGTCAGACTAGACGGTTGAGGGCTTAATTTTAGTAGTTGTAGACCATTTCGCCAGTTGAAAATAGCATGTCATATCTGACTGCGTGCTGGGGTAAATCATTCAATATTAACTAATTAGCTTCATTAAAGTGGAATGTGATTAATTTACATTTGAATTTCTTCTCCTATAAGTTGGTCATTTACTTAGGCATACTGCATTCTACACCGTAGGACATGCGCCCCAACACGTACGTAATATAACCCGTGGTCATGGCTTCGGACATCTTCCAACGAGTTTGTTTCACAATCCAATCAAAAAAGATATTGGTAAAACAACTGAAATTACATATGGAACTTTTATTAGCAAAGGTGTTGAGAATCTGAACTTCTGCCGGCCTTTGATGTAATGTAAAACTTAGTTTCTTAATTTACCCAGTATGTCAAAAATCTTTGCCTACAACTTAACATCGAATATGTGGGGCAATCCTTTTGGGGGGTGTAATTTGAATTTTAATCCAACTATGTCCACTTGCCGTTTGGCATTTGTTCCATTCCATTACTTCAGCAGAATCCCAAACAATAAAAGCTCCATTCCTCGTGCGTGTGTGTATAATCGACAATCAAAATGAAAAATATATCGAAAGAGAAAATTAATAGTATCGGCTTGCACAGCCCACCCTGTTTTGAAAAGGTAATTGACTATAATATAACATACCATCAACAAACATGCTGCTGAATTAGGCAAGAAAATGATGGAACATTTAGTCTCCCAACATTACTCTTACCTGCGGTATGATTTAGCAGTGAGATAACGTTACTTATTAAGAAATGAAGTTTATTTTGAAACCATTAATTGAAAAAGAAAAGTTATTTATTATTTACAACCGAACTCCTTACTATTTATTAAAGTAGCATACTTACTAAAATATTTGTTAGTAGGATTAACATTTGGTACTCATTAAAAAATAACATTTCTCTTGAATTCCTTAATTAATGAGTAACGCAACATCAACTTTAATTAGTAATGTAAGAGTTATTCGTTGCTGCCTAAATCAAGATTTGTGCCAAGGTAATAAATTGTCATTGATTGAGCATGGACTAGTAGTAGTCTACAAGGTCTTAAAATATATTAGGAAACGAAAATCCTATAAGTTTCTTCATTTTTAGACATTTGTCTCTTTCAACCTTTCTTGCGTTATTTCCCCTCATTTGTCACTATTGAGGCAATGCTCCGTAAATTTGCTGCAAGGTTTCCAGTCACAGAAATAAGGTTTTTTGAGCTAACTTGTCATCACCTATGACACAAGGTCACTACAATAGTTTGTGCATGTGTTTGCTTCCTTGCCCCACCTAGCTATATGAATGAATCACCCCCACCACCATTTTTTAACACTTCAACATCTAAGCATGTCATCTTCACCCGTCACAGCAAAAATGTCTGCTCGTGTAGTCACCCTTTTCCTCCTCCAAGCAGCGGCTGCTGCCACCTTCGGCATCCGTGAATTGGAGGCAATTCAAGCAGCCCAAGCCCAAATCGTGGAAGCTGGGAATTGGATTCAGGCAGCCGTGGAGCTCCCTGATCAAAATATGCGAGATCTTAATCATGTGGCCGTGGCTTCAAGTGACTGTGACAAACTTTATGATGAAAGCGGGTCACGGCTAGCAGAATTGCTTGTCAATGTGAACCACACGCTTGATGATGCTCGGACATGGCTAAGCGGGGTGCTGGCCAATCATAGGACTTGCTTGGATGGCCTGGATAAGCAAGGGCTCGTTGGATCTTATGCAATGGCTCAAAACTTAACATTCTATCTTAGCGATGCACTAGCTTTGTATGGAAAGGAAAGCAAGGCAATAACGAGTGGTGGGTTCATTCAACCTTTGACATTTTGTTACATAATTTTATGCTTGTTAAGACCCAATATCATACAGATAACGTTAACAATATTGACTCAATTAAATTCTATACCTTTAGAATGCATATCCCTTATATGTGAGAGTCGACTAAATGAAGAAATAATAGAAATTTTCAAATAAAATTTGAAAATTAATTAAACGTTTCAATTAATTAATACTCATTTTAAAGTTGAATAATGTTATAAATTAAAAATAATAATAATAAGTTGAGTATATTTAAAGATATTATAATTTTTATTTAAAATATTTTTAAAAGATACATTTTTTATAATTGTAACTTGTCCCAAAACTCCATAAATGAATTTAAATAATCGAGTGCATATTATTGATTAAGCACACATTATATATTATAAAACGCAGATAAAAGAAGTGAATGCTTGACAATGAACCTAAACTCGGCTTGTTTTGGTAAACTTACTTGGGCGTCTTTCATTCAGAAAGCATTCTTATTTTGTACTCGCCCCCAATATGCATACAGTGACATTTGACAAAATTTCAATTATTACGTCTTGAAAATGTGATATGGAATCTTGACATCATGGAGTCCGGCAACTTCAAGGGCGATTTTTTTTTGTAGTTGCGCAGGATGGTTCTGGCACTCACAGAACAATCAATGATGCCTTGGCGGCACTTGGTGGAATTCACGGAAGAACCCGAAGAATCATAATCTATGTGAAAGCAGGGTCTATATAAAAAAAAAAAAGTTGGGGTTTGGAAAGAACATGGGAAATCTCATGTTCGTGGGTGATGGCATGGACAGAACCGTCGTCACTGGCAGCAGCAGCAGCAGCCGCGATGACTCTGGTGGCTCTACTATGGACTCAGCCACATTTGGTAAGAATAATATAGACATGCTATGGTCATTATTCCCACGCTAAAAACCCTTTTTTTTTTTTTTTTTTTATAATCGATTCATAACCAATCGCTTCTGTGCCTCTACGTCCATCAATCTGTGTCCACACACATATACTATGAGATTGTTACATTATTTTCTTTTCCAAAGCCACAGCAAATAATATTTTGATTGTGCATTTGTCCCACCCTGTTCTATATTTTCCACTGCCTCGTGTAGTTGGCAATTTGCGGATTACAATCTGTTATTGCCTTGTTTGCCTTGTTTGTGCAGGGGTGAAGAGCGATGGATTTTGGGCTAGGGACATGACATTTGAGAACAAAGCTGGACCTCACAAGTACCAAGCAGTGGCACTGATGGCGAGGTCAGACCGCTCTATCTTCTATCGATGTAGCTTCAAGGGATACCAGGACACTCTCTACGTGCATTCCATGACCCAATTTTATCGGGATTGTCAAGTACACGGCACCATCGATTTCATATGTGGCGATGCCGCGGCGGTGTTCCAGAACTGTGACATCTTCGTAAGGCGACCGATGGACAAACAAGACAACGTTATAATAGCACAAGACGGGGGTCCGCCCCACCGATAATACGGGAATTACCATACAAGGATCGCGAATCAAACCGTCACCAGAATTTGCAGAAGTCAAAGGTTTGTTCAGAAGTTACTTGGGAAGGCCATGGAGGGAGTATGCAAGGGCCGTGATTATGGAAACGGACATTGACTCTTTAATTGATCCAGCGGGTTGGACAGAATGGAGTGGCAGCTTTGCACCTTCCACCTTGTTCAGCTTTTCACCTTGTTCTTCGCTGAGTATAACAACACTGGAGCGGGTGCGTCCACTGCACGTAGGGTAACATGGCCTGGATTTCATGTGCTTAAAAGTCCACAAGAGGTCAGCTCCTTCACAGTGAGTGGGCTCATAAAGGGCGAGGCGTGGATACCAGAGTCCGGCGTGCCCTTCGATGCTGGAGTCTGAAAAAAAACGCCCTTTACGGACCGCAGGCGCGAAACATCGCGTGCATAGGCACAGTAGTTTAGCCGCCATTGGCCTTTATAAACCTAATGGTGTAGGTAGAAATAATACATTTATGTCAATAATACATTCACGTCAGTACTATTACATTTTGAAAATTTGACACAAAATCCAGACATGATTCCAGTTGGATTGAATTTAAGCTTTACTTGAGAAATTAAGACAAACCTATGCTTTCACCAACCTTCCCTCTTGAAGAAACCCAAAGAAAACTTTGGAAAAATCTCCACGCAGAAGTAAATATACGTTAGTGGGGATAGCGCGTCAAGCAAATTTACAAAGGCGCAGAAGCATTCAATCTTTTGATCAATCAGAATCCAGATGACCCCACTAGCGAGGAATATAATGCATTTTCGTCATTTGCCGTAGGCTGGTACGCTATCTTTATTATGGACGGTTTCACCCAATTCCATACCAGCCAGTGCGTGCAGTTCTTTCCTTTGATCTTTTGTTGCATCCAAGGACAGTTTCCGATATAATTTCCATTGCTCTTTCTGTCTTGGCCCCCGAAACAAGATTTTCATTTTGCAGGAGGACAAGGTGTGTTATTCATCAAAAACAAAAATAATAATAATGAGTTGAGTGTATTTAGAGATGCTACAATTTTTATTTAAAATGTTTCAAAAAGAAACTTGATACATTTTTAACACTGTAACTTGTCCCAAAACCGCATAAATGAATTTAGGTAATCGAGTGCATGTGATTGATCAAGCACACGTTAGATGCAGTTACTGTAAAAGCCGGACAAAAGAAGCGAATGCTTGCCAATGGGTATAGACTCGGCCTGTCTTGGTAAACTCACTTGGGCCTCCTTCATTCGGTATGCATTTTTATTTTTATTTCGTGCTCTCCCCCAACATGCATACAGTGGCATCCGGCAAAATTTCGATTATTGTGTCTTGAAAATGTGATACGGGATTCAAAGAGTATCCCCAATTTTGTTCCTGCTTTAACTAGTCGCACCGGCAGCACCACGCAGACCTATTGAAGTAAAAACGGTTTTTTTTTTTTTTTCGACTAGATAAAAAAAAAAAAAAAATTTAAAATTTTTATTTTTATATATAATTTATTATTTAAAATAATATTTTACTGTGTAGATAAATATCAATCTCATGCTATTTAGGATGTTTTTTTTTTTTTTTATGGCACCGTTCATATTCTTATTTAGGTGAATTTTTTTTATTTTTTTTTTTGAAATATTTTTTTTTATCTAATTAAATATTATTATAATTAGTTATAAAATATTTTCCCATTTAGTTTATTATGTTTTCCTAATCACTTATCTAATTTTGCCTATAGACGTTCAATAAATTATATCTCAATAAAATAATCTTTTATTCTTATTTTTCTTTCTAAAAATTATTTTTTTTTTTTTTTTTAGAAATATTAACCTCGCTCAACGCTGCGTCACCTATGGACAAACCTGTGGACCAACAGAATCGGGGAATCTTGACATCATGGAGTCCGGCAACTTCAAGGGCCGATTTTGTAGTTGCGCAGGATGGTTCTGGCACTCACAGAACAATCAATGATGCCTTGGCGGCACTTGGTGGAATTCACGGAAGAACCCGAAGAATCATAATCTATGTGAAAGCAGGGGTCTATAATGAAAAAGTTGGGGTTGGAAAGAACATGGGAAATCTCATGTTCGTGGGTGATGGCATGGACAGAACCGTCGTCACTGGCAGCAGCAGCCGCGATGACTCTGGTGGCTCTACTATGGACTCAGCCACATTTGGTAAGAATAATATAGACATGCTATGGTCATTATTCCCACGCTTTTTTTTTTTTTTTTTTTTTTTTTTTTTATAATCGATTCATAACCAATCGCTTCTGTGCCTCTACGTCCATCAATCTGTGTCCACACACATATACTATGAGATTGTTACATTATTTTCTTTTCCAAAGCCACAGCAAATAATATTTTGATTGTGCATTTGTCCCACCCTGTTCTATATTTTCCACTGCCTCGTGTAGTTGGCAATTTGCGGATTACAATCTGTTATTGCTTGTTTGTTTGTGCAGGGGTGAAGAGCGATGGATTTTGGGCTAGGGACATGACATTTGAGAACAAAGCTGGACCTCACAAGTACCAAGCAGTGGCACTGATGGCGAGGTCAGACCGCTCTATCTTCTATCGATGTAGCTTCAAGGGATACCAGGACACTCTCTACGTGCATTCCATGACCCAATTTTATCGGGATTGTCAAGTACACGGCACCATCGATTTCATATGTGGCGATGCCGCGGCGGTGTTCCAGAACTGTGACATCTTCGTAAGGCGACCGATGGACAAACAAGACAACGTTATAATAGCACAAGAACGGGTCCCCCCCACCGATAATACGGGAATTACCATACAAGGATCGCGAATCAAACCGTCACCAGAATTTGCAGAAGTCAAAGGTTTGTTCAGAAGTTACTTGGGAAGGCCATGGAGGGAGTATGCAAGGGCCGTGATTATGGAAACGGACATTGACTCTTTAATTGATCCAGCGGGTTGGACAGAATGGAGTGGCAGCTTTGCACCTTCCACCTTGTTCTTCGCTGAGTATAACAACACTGGAGCGGGTGCGTCCACTGCACGTAGGGTAACATGGCCTGGATTTCATGTGCTTAAAAGTCCACAAGAGGTCAGCTCCTTCACAGTGAGTGGGCTCATAAAGGGCGAGGCGTGGATACCAGAGTCCGGCGTGCCCTTCGATGCTGGAGTCTGAAAAACGCCCTTTACGGACCGCAGGCGCGAAACATCGCGTGCATAGGCACAGTAGTTTAGCCGCCATTGGCCTTATAAACCTAATGGTGTAGGTAGAAATAATACATTTATGTCAATAATACATTCACGTCAGTACTATTACATTTTGAAAATTTGACACAAAATCCAGACATGATTCCAGTTGGATTGAATTTAAGCTTTACTTGAGAAATTAAGACAAACCTATGCTTTCACCAACCTTCCCTCTTGAAGAAAACCCAAAGAAAACTTTGGAAAAATCTCCACGCAGAAGTAAATATACGTTAGTGGGGATAGCGCGTCAAGCAAATTTACAAAGGCGCAGAAGCATTCAATCTTTTGATCAATCAGAATCCAGATGACCCCACTAGCGAGGAATATAATGCATTTTCGTCATTTGCCGTAGGCTGGTACGCTATCTTTATTATGGACGGTTTCACCCAATTCCATACCAGCCAGTGCGTGCAGTTCTTTCCTTTGATCTTTTGTTGCATCCAAGGACAGTTTCCGATATAATTTCCATTGCTCTTTCTGTCTTGGCCCCCGAAACAAGATTTTCATTTTGCAGGAGGACAAGGTGTGTTATTCATCAAAAACAAAAATAATAATAATGAGTTGAGTGTATTTAGAGATGCTACAATTTTTATTTAAAATGTTTCAAAAAGAAACTTGATACATTTTTAACACTGTAACTTGTCCCAAAACCGCATAAATGAATTTAGGTAATCGAGTGCATGTGATTGATCAAGCACACGTTAGATGCAGTTACTGTAAAAGCCGGACAAAAGAAGCGAATGCTTGCCAATGGGTATAGACTCGGCCTGTCTTGGTAAACTCACTTGGGCCTCCTTCATTCGGTTTTTATTTTTTTTTTTTTATTTCGTCCCCCTCCCTCCCCCAACATGCATACAGTGGCATCCGGCAAAATTTCGATTATTGTGTCTTGAAAATGTGATACGGGATTCAAAGAGTATCCCCAATTTTGTTCCTGCTTTAACTAGTCGCACCGGCAGCACCACGCAGACCTATTGAAGTAAAACGGTAACCGACATTTTTCGACTAGATAAATCTTTAAAAAAAATTTAAAATTTTAGATTTTTATATATAATTTATTATTTAAAATAATATTTTACTGTGTAGATAAATATCAATCTCATGCTATTTAGGATGTTATTTTATTTTTTATGGCACCGTTCATATTCTTATTTAGGTGAATTTTTTTTTTTTTTTTTTGAAATATTTTTTTATCTAATTAAATATTATTATAATTAGTTATAAAATATTTTCCCATTTAGTTTATTATGTTTTCCTAATCACTTATCTAATTTTGCCTATAGACGTTCAATAAATTATATCTCAATAAAATAATCTTTTATTCTTATTTTTTTTTTTTTAAAAAAAAAATTTTTTTTTTTTTTTTTTTTTTAGATGAAATATTAACCTCGCTCAACGCTGCGTCACCTATGGACAAACCTGTGGACCAACAGAATCGGGGAATCTTGACATCATGGAGTCCGGCAACTTCAAGGGCCGATTTTGTAGTTGCGCAGGATGGTTCTGGCACTCACAGAACAATCAATGATGCCTTGGCGGCACTTGGTGGAATTCACGGAAGAACCCGAAGAATCATAATCTATGTGAAAGCAGGGGTCTATAATGAAAAAGTTGGGGTTGGAAAGAACATGGGAAATCTCATGTTCGTGGGTGATGGCATGGACAGAACCGTCGTCACTGGCAGCAGCAGCCGCGATGACTCTGGTGGCTCTACTATGGACTCAGCCACATTTGGTAAGAATAATATAGACATGCTATGGTCATTATCCCCCACGCTTTTTTTTTTTTTTTTTTTTTTTTTTTATAATCGATTCATAACCAATCGCTTCTGTGCCTCTACGTCCATCAATCTGTGTCCACACACATATACTATGAGATTGTTACATTATTTTCTTTTCCAAAGCCACAGCAGCAAATAATATTTTGATTGTGCATTTGTCCCACCCTGTTCTATATTTTCCACTGCCTCGTGTAGTTGGCAATTTGCGGATTACAATCTGTTATTGCCTTGTTTGTGCAGGGGTGAAGAGCGATGGATTTTGGGCTAGGGACATGACATTTGAGAACAAAGCTGGACCTCACAAGTACCAAGCAGTGGCACTGATGGCGAGGTCAGACCGCTCTATCTTCTATCGATGTAGCTTCAAGGGATACCAGGACACTCTCTACGTGCATTCCATGACCCAATTTTATCGGGATTGTCAAGTACACGGCACCATCGATTTCATATGTGGCGATGCCGCGGCGGTGTTCCAGAACTGTGACATCTTCGTAAGGCGACCGATGGACAAACAAGACAACGTTATAATAGCACAAGAACGGGTCCGCCCCCCGATAATACGGGAATTACCATACAAGGATCGCGAATCAAACCGTCACCAGAATTTGCAGAAGTCAAAGGTTTGTTCAGAAGTTACTTGGGAAGGCCATGGAGGGAGTATGCAAGGGCCGTGATTATGGAAACGGACATTGACTCTTTAATTGATCCAGCGGGTTGGACAGAATGGAGTGGCAGCTTTGCACCTTCCACCTTGTTCTTCGCTGAGTATAACAACACTGGAGCGGGTGCGTCCACTGCACGTAGGGTAACATGGCCTGGATTTCATGTGCTTAAAAGTCCACAAGAGGTCAGCTCCTTCACAGTGAGTGGGCTCATAAAGGGCGAGGCGTGGATACCAGAGTCCGGCGTGCCCTTCGATGCTGGAGTCTGAAAAAACGCCCTTTACGGACCGCAGGCGCGAAACATCGCGTGCATAGGCACAGTAGTTTAGCCGCCATTGGCCTTATAAACCTAATGGTGTAGGTAGAAATAATACATTTATGTCAATAATACATTCACGTCAGTACTATTACATTTTGAAAATTTGACAAAAAAACACAAAATCCAGACATGATTCCAGTTGGATTGAATTTAAGCTTTACTTGAGAAATTAAGACAAACCTATGCTTTCACCAACCTTCCCTCTTGAAGAAAACCCAAAGAAAACTTTGGAAAAATCTCCACGCAGAAGTAAATATACGTTAGTGGGGATAGCGCGTCAAGCAAATTTACAAAGGCGCAGAAGCATTCAATCTTTTGATCAATCAGAATCCAGATGACCCCACTAGCGAGGAATATAATGCATTTTCGTCATTTGCCGTAGGCTGGTACGCTATCTTTATTATGGACGGTTTCACCCAATTCCATACCAGCCAGTGCGTGTTCTTTCCTTTTTCCTTTGATCTTTTGTTGCATCCAAGGAGTTTTTCGATATAATTTCCATTGCTCTTTCTGTCTTGGCCCCCGAAACAAGATTTTCATTTTGCAGGAGGACAAGGTGTGTTATTCATCAAAAACAAAAATAATAATAATGAGTTGAGTGTATTTAGAGATGCTACAATTTTTATTTAAAATGTTTCAAAAAGAAACTTGATACATTTTTAACACTGTAACTTGTCCCAAAACCGCATAAATGAATTTAGGTAATCGAGTGCATGTGATTGATCAAGCACACGTTAGATGCAGTTACTGTAAAAGCCGGACAAAAGAAGCGAATGCTTGCCAATGGGTATAGACTCGGCCTGTCTTGGTAAACTCACTTGGGCCTCCTTCATTCGGTATGCATTTTTATTTTTATTTCGTAACTAGTAGCTCTCCCCCCCAACATGCATACAGTGGCATCCGGCAAAATTTCGATTTTGATTCGATTATTGTGTCTTGAAAATGTGATACGGGATTCAAAGAGTATCCCCATTTTTTGTTCCTGCTTTAACTAGTCGCACCGGGCAGCACCACGCAGACCTATTGAAGTAAAACGGTAACCGACATTTTTTCGACTAGATAAATAAAAAAAAAAAAAATTTTAAAATTTTAGATTTTTTTATATATATAATTTATTATAAAAAATAATATTTTACTGTGTAGATAAATATCATCAATCTCATGCTATTTAGGATGTTATTTTTTTTTTTATGGCACCGTTCATATTCTTATTTAGGTGAATTTTATTTTTTTTTTTTGAAATATTTTTTTATCTAATTAAATATTATTATAATTAGTTATAAAATATTTTCCCATTTAGTTTATTATGTTTTCCTAATCACTTATCTAATTTTGCCTATAGACGTTCAATAAATTATATCTCAATAAAATAATCTTTTATTCTTATTTTTCTTTCTAAAAATTATTTTTTTTTTTTTTTTAGAAATATTAACCTCGCTCAACGCTGCGTCACCTATGGACAAACCTGTGGACCAACAGAATCGGGGAATCTTGACATCATGGAGTCCGGCAACTTCAAGGGCCGATTTTGTAGTTGCGCAGGATGGTTCTGGCACTCACAGAACAATCAATGATGCCTTGGCGGCACTTGGTGGAATTCACGGAAGAACCCGAAGAATCATAATCTATGTGAAAGCAGGGGTCTATAATGAAAAAGTTGGGGTTGGAAAGAACATGGGAAATCTCATGTTCGTGGGTGATGGCATGGACAGAACCGTCGTCACTGGCAGCAGCAGCCGCGATGACTCTGGTGGCTCTACTATGGACTCAGCCACATTTGGTAAGAATAATATAGACATGCTATGGTCATTATTCCCACGCTAAAAACCCTTTTTTTTTTTTTTTTTTTTATAATCGATTCATAACCAATCGCTTCTGTGCCTCTACGTCCATCAATCTGTGTCCACACACATATACTATGAGATTGTTACATTATTTTCTTTTCCAAAGCCACAGCAAATAATATTTTGATTGTGCATTTGTCCCACCCTGTTCTATATTTTCCACTGCCTCGTGTAGTTGGCAATTTGCGGATTACAATCTGTTATTGCCTTGTTTGTGCAGGGGTGAAGAGCGATGGATTTTGGGCTAGGGACATGACATTTGAGAACAAAGCTGGACCTCACAAGTACCAAGCAGTGGCACTGATGGCGAGGTCAGACCGCTCTATCTTCTATCGATGTAGCTTCAAGGGATACCAGGACACTCTCTACGTGCATTCCATGACCCAATTTTATCGGGATTGTCAAGTACACGGCACCATCGATTTCATATGTGGCGATGCCGCGGCGGTGTTCCAGAACTGTGACATCTTCGTAAGGCGACCGATGGACAAACAAGACAACGTTATAATAGCACAAGAACGGGTCCGCCCCACCGATAATACGGGAATTACCATACAAGGATCGCGAATCAAACGTCACCAGAATTTGCAGAAGTCAAAGGTTTGTTCAGAAGTTACTTGGGAAGGCCATGGAGGGAGTATGCAAGGGCCGTGATTATGGAAACGGACATTGACTCTTTAATTGATCCAGCGGGTTGGACAGAATGGAGTGGCAGCTTTGCACCTTCCACCTTGTTCTTCGCTGAGTATAACAACACTGGAGCGGGTGCGTCCACTGCACGTAGGGTAACATGGCCTGGATTTCATGTGCTTAAAAGTCCACAAGAGGTCAGCTCCTTCACAGTGAGTGGGCTCATAAAGGGCGAGGCGTGGATACCAGAGTCCGGCGTGCCCTTCGATGCTGGAGTCTGAAAAACGCCCTTTACGGACCGCAGGCGCGAAACATCGCGTGCATAGGCACAGTAGTTTAGCCGCCATTGGCCTTATAAACCTAATGGTGTAGGTAGAAATAATACATTTTATGTCAATAATACATTCACGTCAGTACTATTACATTTTGAAAATTTGACACAAAATCCAGACATGATTCCAGTTGGATTGAATTTAAGCTTTACTTGAGAAATTAAGACAAACCTATGCTTTCACCAACCTTCCCTCTTGAAGAAACCCAAAGAAAACTTTGGAAAAATCTCCACGCAGAAGTAAATATACGTTAGTGGGGATAGCGCGTCAAGCAAATTTACAAAGGCGCAGAAGCATTCAATCTTTTGATCAATCAGAATCCAGATGACCCCACTAGCGAGGAATATAATGCATTTTCGTCATTTGCCGTAGGCTGGTACGCTATCTTTATTATGGACGGTTTCACCCAATTCCATACCAGCCAGTGCGTGCAGTTCTTTCCTTTGATCTTTTGTTGCATCCAAGGACAGTTTCCGATATAATTTCCATTGCTCTTTCTGTCTTGGCCCCCGAAACAAGATTTTCATTTTGCAGGAGGACAAGGTGTGTTATTCATCAAAAACAAAAATAATAATAATGAGTTGAGTGTATTTAGAGATGCTACAATTTTTATTTAAAATGTTTCAAAAAGAAACTTGATACATTTTTAACACTGTAACTTGTCCCAAAACCGCATAAATGAATTTAGGTAATCGAGTGCATGTGATGATCAATCACACGTTAGATGCAGTTACTGTACTGTAAAAGCCGGACAAAAGAAGCGAATGCTTGCCAATGGGTATAGACTCGGCCTGTCTTGGTAAACTCACTTGGGCCTCCTTCATTCGGTATGCATTTTTATTTTTATTTCGTGCTCTCCCCCAACATGCATACAGTGGCATCCGGCAAAATTTCGATTATTGTGTCTTGAAAATGTGATACGGGATTCAAAGAGTATCCCCAATTTTGTTCCTGCTTTAACTAGTCGCACCGGCAGCACCACGCAGACCTATTGAAGTAAAACGGTAACCGACATTTTTCGACTAGATAAATCTTTAAAAAAAATTTAAAATTTTAGATTTTTATATATAATTTATTATTTAAAATAATATTTTACTGTGTAGATAAATATCAATCTCATGCTATTTAGGATGTTATTTTATTTTTTATGGCACCGTTCATATTCTTATTTAGGTGAATTTTATTTATTTTTTTTGAAATATTTTTTTATCTAATTAAATATTATTATAATTAGTTATAAAATATTTTCCCATTTAGTTTATTATGTTTTCCTAATCACTTATCTAATTTTGCCTATAGACGTTCAATAAATTATATCTCAATAAAATAATCTTTTATTCTTATTTTTCTTTCTAAAAATTATTTTTTTTTTTTTTTTAGAAATATTAACCTCGCTCAACGCTGCGTCACCTATGGACAAACCTGTGGACCAACAGAATCGGGGAATCTTGACATCATGGAGTCCGGCAACTTCAAGGGCCGATTTTGTAGTTGCGCAGGATGGTTCTGGCACTCACAGAACAATCAATGATGCCTTGGCGGCACTTGGTGGAATTCACGGAAGAACCCGAAGAATCATAATCTATGTGAAAGCAGGGGTCTATAATGAAAAAGTTGGGGTTGGAAAGAACATGGGAAATCTCATGTTCGTGGGTGATGGCATGGACAGAACCGTCGTCACTGGCAGCAGCAGCCGCGATGACTCTGGTGGCTCTACTATGGACTCAGCCACATTTGGTAAGAATAATATAGACATGCTATGGTCATTATTCCCACGCTAAAAACCCTTTTTTTTTTTTTTTTTTTATAATCGATTCATAACCAATCGCTTCTGTGCCTCTACGTCCATCAATCTGTGTCCACACACATATACTATGAGATTGTTACATTATTTTCTTTTCCAAAGCCACAGCAAATAATATTTTGATTGTGCATTTGTCCCACCCTGTTCTATATTTTCCACTGCCTCGTGTAGTTGGCAATTTGCGGATTACAATCTGTTATTGCCTTGTTTGTGCAGGGGTGAAGAGCGATGGATTTTGGGCTAGGGACATGACATTTGAGAACAAAGCTGGACCTCACAAGTACCAAGCAGTGGCACTGATGGCGAGGTCAGACCGCTCTATCTTCTATCGATGTAGCTTCAAGGGATACCAGGACACTCTCTACGTGCATTCCATGACCCAATTTTATCGGGATTGTCAAGTACACGGCACCATCGATTTCATATGTGGCGATGCCGCGGCGGTGTTCCAGAACTGTGACATCTTCGTAAGGCGACCGATGGACAAACAAGACAACGTTATAATAGCACAAGAACGGGTCCGCCCCACCGATAATACGGGAATTACCATACAAGGATCGCGAATCAAACCGTCACCAGAATTTGCAGAAGTCAAAGGTTTGTTCAGAAGTTACTTGGGAAGGCCATGGAGGGAGTATGCAAGGGCCGTGATTATGGAAACGGACATTGACTCTTTAATTGATCCAGCGGGTTGGACAGAATGGAGTGGCAGCTTTGCACCTTCCACCTTGTTCTTCGCTGAGTATAACAACACTGGAGCGGGTGCGTCCACTGCACGTAGGGTAACATGGCCTGGATTTCATGTGCTTAAAAGTCCACAAGAGGTCAGCTCCTTCACAGTGAGTGGGCTCATAAAGGGCGAGGCGTGGATACCAGAGTCCGGCGTGCCCTTCGATGCTGGAGTCTGAAAAACGCCCTTTACGGACCGCAGGCGCGAAACATCGCGTGCATAGGCACAGTAGTTTAGCCGCCATTGGCCTTATAAACCTAATGGTGTAGGTAGAAATAATACATTTATGTCAATAATACATTCACGTCAGTACTATTACATTTTGAAAATTTGACACAAAATCCAGACATGATTCCAGTTGGATTGAATTTAAGCTTTACTTGAGAAATTAAGACAAACCTATGCTTTCACCAACCTTCCCTCTTGAAGAAACCCAAAGAAAACTTTGGAAAAATCTCCACGCAGAAGTAAATATACGTTAGTGGGGATAGCGCGTCAAGCAAATTTACAAAGGCGCAGAAGCATTCAATCTTTTGATCAATCAGAATCCAGATGACCCCACTAGCGAGGAATATAATGCATTTTCGTCATTTGCCGTAGGCTGGTACGCTATCTTTATTATGGACGGTTTCACCCAATTCCATACCAGCCAGTGCGTGCAGTTCTTTCCTTTGATCTTTTGTTGCATCCAAGGACAGTTTCCGATATAATTTCCATTGCTCTTTT